>VNJR01006073.1:90548-381476 GCA_008042585.1 Drosophila punjabiensis | reverse complement strand
GAGGCAGTGAATCCGCACCCAGTAGCTGCAACCGGGATCAACGCTTCCGTTTCCCCCCCCACCGTTTCTTCCGCTCCCGCTTGGGCAGCGAAACTTTTTATTGCGAGCCAGTAAAACCCGATTCCCTGGCTGCGACGGCGATCAACGTACCGCCCTGCCACGCCCATTGGCCGGCCACGGCCGCTGGCCAACTTACGCCCGTTTTTGGATATTTCTTTGGAGGCCAAAAAGGAAATTAAGAAGGAGGTCATTTTCTTACTGGATTTTACCAAGGATTTCAACAGCTACATCGGCGGACCCCTATAGGGCCCCCCCCCCCCCTTAAGTGCAGGATCATTTGTATTGCCTGCGCTGTATTCTTTTGTTAATCTTAGTTAATATTTTAAAAAGAGTTTATACTTATATATTTATTTGTTTTCATGTACTGCTGACGAGTTTGGTTTTCCATATTTGCTATTAATTTCCACCCTTATTAGCCAAGGTCATAGTGACGTCAGCGGGCCCGTCGACATCGAGGGACTTGGTCGTAAGTACGGCATAGCCGGTATAAAAATTTATGAAAAGCCAAAACCAGCACACAGCAACAACAGATCGCTCTAAATCAGCGATATTTCTTATTTTTTTTTATTGTTAAATATTTTTCTATATCTAATATTGTTTGAATTAAGTATGAAATCGACTCTTTTTGAATTTTTGTTTAGAATTTTAGTAATAATTTCACATTGTATTTGGAGTTTGAAATTTGTAGATTTATAACGAAAATTTAATGAATTATAAAAATTGAAATCATGAAGCATTAAAATTCTTTCTTTAGGCACCTTAAGGGTCAACACCTCAGATGTATTCGATTCTATAAGAGATAACTAACATCTTATATCTCTAACAAAGATAGTTCATGCCGTTGTTTATCCGAGTTTTCGGGTTTCCTTCTTTTCTGCCGATACTCTGTCTACAATTAATTCGAGTAATGGGAATGTCCCAAGAGGTACAAGAACCACGCCATTTTCCCTGAGCACAGCCGGACCCTTTCGTAGACAGAGCGTACCTCGAAGGACATATACCGTCCGTTACAAAATGAAGGAGAAACTACTTTCCACATCAAACAACCATTTTATATTTGATATTTAAGTTATCTTAGTACATATCCTACCTATAAATCGCCCCAACTTAGAGCCTGCCAAGGATCCTGCACTCGAAACAATAGCACACGTCTTGATATCCTTGATATTGCGGAAGAGCTTCTGGCGCGGAAACAGCTTCCCAAAAGGCAGCTTATTAAAGGGTGCATCCTTCCTTCGCAGAACTCGCACGCCTGCCTCCATCACAAGACAGGTGGAGGGATAGTACTGCTCCTCGAAGCTGTCCCCGAAGACCGGCTTGTAGTCCACATTGTAATGATTCGCCTGCGACTCGTTGACCGACTCAATCATGGCCTTCTCGAAGGTCTGGACAATGCGCTGGCGGAACTGCTGGGTCTTGTTGTGGCACAGCTCCGAGTGCTTGTCGTGGCAGAGGTACAGCTTCGGGCTCAGCGTGAGCTTGGTGTTCTTGGAGACCTTCAACCGGGGATGTGGGGCCAACTTAGAGGAGTTAATGGCCGGATTCTCGCGACTCTCCACAATGAACTTTTCGTTGGGATTCCAGCGAACATGAAAGACGCTGCGTGACCTGCGATTGCTGCCTCTTACAATTCCGTTTCCAGTTTCATTTCCGCTTCCTGTGGAAAAGGCATTTGCGCCGACGCTCTCGTAGAGTCTTAAGAAGTGATTTTCGGAAGTAATACGCACCGTTGTCCCGCGACCGCTCCCGCTCCCGCAAATTCACCTCGATGAGCTCGGGTTCGTGTCCCCGCTGAGCTTTCGCCTCGCCGAGCTGCTCGCTTTGAATTATTAATGCGGCGCCGAGGAGGAGGCTGATGACGAGCAGGTGATGTGCCGCCTGACACTGACCTGGCAATGCGCGTTTCACTTGCCTCATTCTCCACACATAATACGCTATTTGAACGGTGATGGGGGGGGGAGAGGGGGAGAGAGGGGAAGGTCCTCAATAAATATTTAAATGAGGCAAAGATTCAAGACTGACAGCAGTCATTTGTAAGAAACAGTTACTAAATATTGCAAAGTTATTACTTGGTTAAGTTGGTTTTGTAGTTTTTGGAATATGTTTGAGATTTTTAGGATTATTGCAGGGATTCTTTTTATAAAATTTAGATAATATTAAAATAATTTATTTTCTTGATAACGTAGTAAAGATTTCAATAAAAAAAGCATTAAGTATTAACATTAATTGTACTTCAGAAGTTTTTAGGGTAATTGAAACACTTTAAAATGTGTCTAAAAGTATGCATTGATTTCTTTTAAACAACTTTAAAAGAATATTTTTAACTTATATTCAACATTTATATTTTTTACAATTAAGAATAATAACAAGGATGGTAATAATACTTCTATATCCTTTTCTAACAAATTCCCTGCTTTTCCCAGATAAATCCTATTAAATATTAAAAAGACCCTTTAACCTTAACCATCCAATTTAATTTACAACTTAATCCAGCCGCATGTCAACTATAATTTAAAAAGTTTTGTAAGCATTCTCCCTAATCCAGGTCCCAGCAATTACGTTTCAAACTATTCCGTAAACTCAATTCCAAATAACTTTTTTTTTGGGGCGAAATTTCCAACTCATTTGGTATGCCAGTCTCAATTAGCATTGACCTTTTTCCCTATTCACGGCCTGAGTACAAATCCGTGTCGCTGTCAATTCGCATAAACTTTTCCTGCCAAAATAAACGATTTGGACGCATTTGCAATTAAAGTTTCCATTGTGATGGCGCCAAAAAAGTATGCAAAAAAGCGAATGAATAAATAGACCGAATGAAAACACAACGCAAGTTGACCGTTGTCGCACAACTCGTTAACGCTGGGCAAATATTTAGCCAACACACACCACACCACACACACACACTGAATGGACTTGGAAAACAAAACAGGTACCCCGGCCGCCAAAAAGTGCGTTTGCGGCTGGCACTCACGCGAAAAAGTCACCGGAATACTACGACGGAATGAGGATTTTCCGGGTCCCGCATCCGCAGCTCGAACTTTCCCTTTCGCCAGCCGAAACGTATCTGAAGCCCAGAAACCTGGCCAGAAGCCGACGGCCAACAGAGGAGCCACCAGCAGCAGCAGCTTCGGCAATGGCGGCATCCCGATTGCCTTCGTCAGAGCCTCAATCCCGCCATGCTGTTCGTCCTTTCGTCCTTTGCGCCTCGTTTTCCTTTTGGCTGCGCGTAATTAGAGTGTGTGTGCCGCTGTTGTGGTGGCTGCGGATTTTGCCGCTGTGTTACTGCCGCTAAGCACCTGCTCGAAAAGTGAAAGTTATATAATACAATGTCGTCGGAGCCCGCCTCCGAGTATAGTAAGTCGGTGAAGCCAGGAAGGCACTTTAAACGCAAGTGCGTGCGAGATTTCCACACATGCCAGGAGGCAGGGCTTTGCCTTTGCTAGTTTTCCCTCGGTTTGATTGCAGGCACTTTGCCGGCTGCCGCATCAGGGAAATCAAGATTTTCCGCGAGAACTCCCCTGGCGTGCATAATTATATTGGCTGGAGCTTCTGGCAATATTATTTAATTGAATTCAGTTGGCAAGGGGGAGCTAGTTTGAGCTTTGTTTCAAACAAAAGAGGAGGGCTTAAAGACCTAAAAAGCCAAATATAAATTATTTGCGTTAAAATCTTGACAAGATAGGAACCAAAACATGATTAGAATATATCAAAAGCTGGAAGATCTTCATACGAATGTAAAAAATCGCATGAAAATAGTAGCTGACAAATTAATAGGATATTCTTTATGCATTATATCAAAGCATACTTTTAGGCTGGTCTTTAAATGATTTGAACTCTGCAAAAAAGTGCTAAAATTAAGGCTTTAAGTTAGTAAATTCTACCCTAAAATTGAACCTATTTAACCAGATGAAAAAAGCAACTACAACTTAATGAATTTATGGTTAGTATATTGTTATTTCCAGCCTTTTCATACGCATTTTCCTCGTCCTGTCCCCGCTTATCCCCTGGGACTTCCTAATTATTTTGTTTGCTGTATGTTTTACCCCTCGTTTCTCTCTCATTTTTTGTCCGCAGCATCATCCATAAAGCAGCTTTGTTGGAGGACCAAACCCATGGGGACTTGACACGTGTCATTGGCGGGCGGAGTCCGGGATCCGGGATCATCCGCCATCCCAGTCAGACAGGAAGTCAAAGGCATTTTCTCGTATATATATATATTTGTTTTGTTTTTTGTTTTTTTGTTTGGTTTTTTTGTTTGCTTTTTCGGTTTGAACAATAATTATTATTTTTGTAATCATTTATTATTCATCGTCATAATCATAATAATTTTTCTATACAAATACATTCAATAACAACAATTTATTTTTTATTATTTTCGATTTTTGTCCGCTTTTTGGTATTACGTTTACGTCATTGTTTAATTATTTTACAATTACCATAATTATGCCAGTTGCCATTATTATTACATAGTATTACTATTTCCATCATCGTTCTCGTCTTGAAAATCATTTTCATTACTTTAGATAGTTTTGGCTGGGGGAATTTTACTTTCTTTTCGTTTTTTGTTTTTTGTTTTTCTTTTTTTTTATTAGATTTTAGCTTAAGGACTATGAAATTTCGTTTTTCCGTGTTCTATTTTTGGATTTTTTATCGTTTTTTTTTTATAATTTGTTGATTTTCTATGTTTTCTTTTTTGTTTTTCTCTTAAGTTTGTATTTTTTGTTTGGTTTTAAATAACAAGTACAGAAGATTTCAGTTTAGTTTTTTGGTTTTAAAGTTTTTAGCTGTCTCATGTGGGATTTTAGAGTTTACGTTTCTGTTTATTTGTTTTTTTTTATCAGTTTCCACTAAATTACTGTTATCTGAAAAGGGGGGCTTGTGTCACTGTTAATTTCGATTTTTCACTAGGCAAACATTTTCACTCGGGAAATTCTATGGTTCATTTTTCGGGGGGTTTTACGGAGACATTTTTTTGGCTGTTTGTTTTGTCCTGTTTGCTAGCTGTGTGTCTGTGTTGTTGTGTGTGTTTTGTGGCTTTCCTTTAAATTAATCTATGTTTTCATTTAATTAAATTAAATCTGACTTGACGCTATGAATTTCATTTATATTATTACTTTACTTTTCGCCATTGTTTGTGGTTTTCTGTGCTCGCTTGCATGATATCAAATACAACACATTTTAACGTTTCATTTTTGGTTTTTATATCTTTATGTTGTCATTTTGGTTTTTTTTCGGTTTTTGTCCTGGCACACAATTAAGTAATTTCATTTTTGGCCTAAAAAGAATTTTGTGTCTCGAATTTCGGTTTTTAAAAATCTCTTCTTCATTTTGGTTTTTTGTCTTTCGTTTGTTTTTTACATATTTTAAATATTTTTTTGGTTTTTGTAAAAAATAATTGCTAGCACACGCTGCAGCGGAGCTATTCGTTTCGTCGACTGATCTTTTGTTTAGGTTTCTGTCTGTGTGGCAGCGGCTAATCAATTACAAAAATTATTGTATAATTCGTGCTAATTGGTTATTGATTCGGATTTGGAATTCATGGGTGTAAAGTGTGTGTGTGGTGTGTGTCTGAAGATGGCTTCAATACAGTGTTGTTGTTCTTGTTGTTGTCTACTGTAAAGTAATGCCCAATCGATGGATCAGATCTGGTGCTATGATTTTTTACCCACATTACGTACACAATTCAACTAGTTTTTCTTTTTGTCTCTAAGCGCACTGGCCATCGGAAAGGATGGATTGTGGATCTGGGAATGATCCTGCAATCCTCGCCTCGCCATCCGGTGCGTTGTCAAACGCCTAAAATTTATTTCGTACATACGCTAAATGCCCCTCGGAGGGAGTCCGGAGTTCGGGGGGGGCCGGACTTATAGATCGTACCGGGAAATGCCCGCCCTCCGCGTCCTCGTCCGCCTCCGTTGCCGGCCTACTCCAGTTCCTTCTCTATTTATTGTTTACATTTAAATAAATTAACATTTAATTTATTATTATTTAGGCATCTATTCATGTTAACTATATTATATATATCAAAAAGTTTTACAAAAGTACACAATAATTCATAACAATTTGCATTCTATATGCGCGCAATTTGTGCCAGCGGCTGTCTCTCTCATTTTCTCTGTTCCTTTGCTGTTACTGACTCTCTGTTTTTTCTCTTGTTCTCCATTTCCGTTTCCGTTCCGCTTCCGTTTCGTTCTGCCATTGAAATGTTTTGATAACGGTATCGTCCCTACCTCCCCACACCCCCCTGCCCGCCCAGCCTCCTACCGCTCGTGCTTGCCTTGGTTTTTGCTTAGAAAATGTCTTGCATTCGCCTCAAAAATGTACATACAGTTGCCACCCCATGTCGTCGACGGGCCGAGAGATAAATGAAAAGTTTTGTCGGCCACGTAAACCCCATACATACTTTGCATATATATCTCGCATATATAGTATGTATATATCGAGAGAGTACCATAATTAGCGGAAACTTTGGGGCGAATGAATCATAAAGTCGCAAAGAAGTGAAGTAGAAGAAATAATCGTAGAATATGGATCTTTCGGTAATAATGAAAATGATATATAGGTCTGTGATGGGACTCGAGTTGAATTGTTCATACTTTAACTGTATTTACAATGATTTATTGATAATAATAAGGGAGAAGGGGTTAAAAACACAGATAGAAAGTTAGAGAGAGTGATAGATGTGGAGGGTTTCGCTGTAAAGGCTGCTGCTGCTGTTTGCTACATCATTTTTCATTACGTTTCTACTACAACATCTAACAAAATCCATACCATCATTGTCGGCATCGTATTCCTATATCTCCTCCTAAAGTAATTTCGTCAGTTTCTAATGCAAAAATCCTTGCAGAAATTCATTTCGGAAAAGCATTCCCTAATAGACTTAAAAACTTGGTAACTCTGACACTGCCTGCAGTGGGTTAAACCGTTCGATAAATGGGTCTCAGAGAAAAGAAGAAATCGAACTAAAAGACTTTTCTTGGAAACATGGGAAAGTATCAAAGAAGTGAGGAGGTGACAGGTGGACAGGTGGACAGGTGGAAAGGTGGTGATTTAGTGAACTGAAGAACTGAATTTTTAGGAGTGCTCAAAGAATGCGTCTCTATATCCGAGAGTGAGAGTGTGTGTGGGCGAGTGTGCTCTATCAGAGATTCTCTCAAATTGTTTAGTACTTACTTTAATAGTTAATTAGTTAATACCAAATACGACTAATTATTTGAATATTTCTTAATAATATACGTGTTTTGTTTTCATTTCTTGGGGTGTTTTTTCTTCCTCATCTGCTCTTTTGGGTTTCTTGTTTCTCATAGGTTTCTCGTTTTTTTGCTGCAAGTTATGTACGATAAGTTGTTAAGACAATATATATATTATATAAATATATATATATTTCATATATATAATTAATATATATATTTATATATATGCTACGTAGGGTTCACTTTATTACAAAAAGTATTATTATTCATTGTTAGTATTTATATAGTAGGCATATTGTTGTTGTTGTTGTTCTCCACCCTCCGATCGCTACCTTATTTGCTGTTTACGTTGCACATTGTTGTTGTTGACTATATCTATCGTACATACATATATCCGTACATATATGTAGGCTGTAATGCGGCGCATGGTCTATATGCTGGTAATGCTTCCGTTTGTTACCCGAATCCGAATTTCTCTACAGTCCCCATTCTCGCAATGAATCGATGAATCTTAAAGATACGTTTTTACTGTGCGCTTTATATACTCTTCATCTTCATTTTCTTCATCTTCATCTCGTTTTTCCATTTTGGCTCTTTTGTTTTTACTTGGATTATACAAATTGTTATGTTTCCATTTCCTTATTCCCTTTCCTTTCTTTCTTTATTTTGTTTATTTTTTTTTAACTAAATAAAGACCTTTTTTAGACACTTTAGCGGTTTTCCACTGCCGTTAATTGTTTTAATTGTTAATTAAATCGCTCCCACTACTTCCCAATACATAATCGCCTAAGTGTCGGTTTTAAGTTTAAACTAATTTAAGTAAAGTTCACGTTTCGCATTTTACTTGTTTTGTTTTTTTTTGTTTTTTTGAAAGGTGGTTGATACGCGGCCTCTGACAAATTGTTTATGTTTTTTCCATTTCCCTGGGGCACATCCAGCCTGCCCTCGGGGGTTTCCCTTCCTTCATTTTCCGCAGTTTTCAAGTTTTTCCTTTAGTCTAGTAAATTTGGATTCTTAATTTTCCTTCAGTTTTTTTGTTTTTGTATTTCGTTTTTTTTTTTAGCTAACCTAAACTTTTCGTATTTTCGCTCGCCAGTAATTAAATTAATAACTATTTATATTTCCGTTGGTTTCCCCAGTTTTGTTTTTTGGTTTTTCCGTTTTTTATACTTTAGTTGTATGCGTTTTGTTTAAATCTTTTTGGTTTTATGTTATATTTTTTGGTTTTTTTGTTTCTTTTTTGGTATTTCCGTTATCGTTTATCTAAAAAACCTATTCTTGTGGCAGTTGCTTTTTGTTTAATTAAATATTCATATTCTTTGTTCTAGTTGTAATAAAATATGCTATTTTGGTTTTTGGTTTCAATAGAGATTTATAATTAATTCATGCTTGTTTTTATTTCATTGGAAAGAGGACCATAAATATTTAATTGGTTTCTGTTTTACGTTTCATTTAATTCGTATTTCCATGGGCTTCTGTGTGTGTGTGTTACTGTGTGTCTGCTTCGCATATCCCTTATCCTTATCCTTTTCCTTCCTGCCATCATTAATGCCACATCTATTATGCATCCTGATTTTAGCTATTTTATAAGTATTTTGGTTTTTTGGCCTTTTGGTTTTTTGGTTTTTGGTTTGGGCTTTTGTTTTGGTTTCTGTTTATATATTTCTGCTTCTGCTTCTGGTTTCGGTTTCAGTATTTCACTAAATAGAGAGAGAGAGAGAGGGGGGAGAGTACGAGTACGTCGTCCTTGCTTCGTCCACCGGGGAAAGGTGGCCGCATACCGCTCGCAGGCACTATAAGGCGCCGCTGCTCAGGCAGCGCCACCATCTCCGCCACCAATCGTTAATGTTGTAGTTGAAGTAGTAGAAGTAGCGATAGTTCCTAGTCCTAATGCACCCGCCCTCCTCCTCCACTCGCACCCGCACGCGCACCGCCTTCGGCCGGGAGTCCCCGTCCCCGCCGTAGTTGGTCAGGCCTTTGAACTTGCTCCTGCTGCTGAAGTATCGCACTTTCCGGCAGGTCATCTTGTACGTATACGACCAGGACCAGGACCAGGACCAGCTGCGGGCTGCAGCTGAGGGTCCTGAAGCGCACTTCAGGGGCTTAACCTTAGGCATGGCTGCAGGCTGCTGGCTGCTACTCCTGTTCCTGATCCCGCTCCTGACCAGCTCCTGTTCGTGACAGTTGGCCTCGCAGGCCACCGCCTGGCGACCGCGACCCGTGCCACCCGTCGTCGTCGTCGTCGTCGTCGTCACCCTGCTGCCATGACCACCGACCATTGCACTCCACTGACAGCTCCAGCGCTGCCGCGCCGCTCCACAGCTGCTGAGCAGGCCGAGCAGGGCGCTCAGCCAGACCAGCAGCTGCGTGGGCGGGGCCGCCACAGCCTCCGTGCCGGAGGCATAGTACGGTATCGTGCAGCGACTGGAGACGGAGGGCACGGCGGCACAGTCGCCGGAGAGCGGCGCCTGCGGCATATCGCCCTCCTCGTCATAGTAGAAGACACCGTCGTGGCGCGCATAGTACGGCAGGCGATCGAGCAGCGTCTGCATGGCATCCGGATCGCCGCCAGTGCGACTCACGTTCCTTAGGGCCAGAGCCACGCTCTTGGCCCGCGCGTGTTCTCCAGGATGTGAGCTCAGCGAGAGCGTGATGTTGTGCACCCGGCGACTGGAGTTGGTGGTAGTGGAAGCATCCTCCTCCGACATCCTGGGCGTGGCAAACTCCTGGCACACGGTGCAGATACCGGACAAGGGACCGTTGCAGTAACTATAGCAGCAATCGTTGGGGCCGTAGCTTGACTTCTCCAGCTGCGCCCCAGTCTCGGGTATATTTTGATCTAAAGGGGGGAGTAAAGTTGTAAAGTAAAGTAAGAGCAATCCAGGATCTAAAAGGATATATATACCTAGGCAGAGAAATGTCGGCTCGCCGGCATATTGGGTGGGCAGCGCAGGAGCGCGATCGGCGGGCAGCAGGTAGGGGCACTTTTGTTCCACGGTTTGGCAGACGCTCAGGCAGGGCCGGATACGGCGGCGCTTACGGAACTCCTCCTTGCGTGTTGATCTAATTAGGGGATAAAAGGATAATGCATTAATTTCTTTCTATATTTTAATTTATAATTTATAATCAAATAAAACATATTTATAACCTTTAAAGATAACAACTAAGATCTTTAAAATCTAATAAAATATTTAAACTTGGAAGTCTTTTTTATATTAAACTAATTCATTTCATAGATTAAGCTTAAGTTTAAAATACAATTATAATAATTTCCCAAATTAAGCCTTATATGAGTTTTCCTCTAACTTCTTCTTAAATCTTCATTGTAAATAGTTAAAATTTATAAAATTATCATTCAGATACACTAACCTCTTGTGTAGTTTTGATATCACTGGATCCGTGGCTCTGGGATCCGAATTATTGGCAGTCGATATGAAATTATTGGATTGTTGTTCGGCCTCAGCCTCCATGTCCGCCTCGGACTCCGCCTCCGTCTCCGTATCCGTCTCCGTCTCCTTCTCTTGCTCCTTCTCCGCCTCTGTTTCTGGTTCTGGTTCATTGCCGTCATCCATGCTTATGCCCATACCTAAGCCCTTGCCCAGGGCCACTCCCAGGATCTCCTCCTCTCCCTGGTGGCGAGAGTTAGACAGGCCAACAACATCGTAGAATGTCTGGGCCAGGTCCCTGCCAATCGCATCCTCCACACTGTTACTACTGCTGCTGCTGCGGCGGCGGTCATTGTCCTGGCTCGCGTTTGCCTTTGCTCTCGCGTTCGCGTTCGCGTTCGAGCTCTTGTCATGCTTCTGATTAATCTGACGCTCGTTCATGTTATTGCCGTTGTTTGATTTATTGTTATTGCTGATTAATTTCAGAGATTTATGCTTGATTCCATTCGCCTTCGTCGTTGCTGTAGCTGTAGCTGTAGCTGCCGCCACCTCGCTCCTCGCTGCACTTCTCGCCGAGCGTTTGCTTTTGCCCGCGGAGGATGCTGCTCCCGCTGCCGCTCCTGAACCTGCAACGTCCTTTGGCTCGGCAAAGTATGGCACTAGTGTACTGCAGACCCAGCGACGATATGCTTCCTGCAAAACAAGCAATTGAAAATGGTCATCAATTATGGAAATCCCTGGGCCACATTTAAATTATTTCGATCTCTGCAATGGGTTCTCTTTGTGTGCTGTGAGAATTTAATTGAAATTATTGAATTACGGCCCAATTAGGCATTCAAGAGCGGCATGTATGCATGTCCTAGGCTGCGGATATTCTCCTCTATATATTATTGAGTAGTCTCTTGATACAAATCCATTCCGCAGGCCTCTTAAATATATTATAGTTTGGTTTCAGCAATAAACCATTATGGCAGGAATTCTCTTCACAAATTTCGAGTCAATTGAAATTGGAGTCAAAGAGAAGGAAAGAAGGGAAAGTAACTTTTGGGAAACTGGAGTTTTTATACCCTTGTAGTTTGGAATTAAATCAGGGTACGAAATTTCTTATATAATAAAAATAAAAATAATAAAAAGCATGCCACAACTGTTTATTGCAAAACCCGTTTCATTGCATACTTTTAGATCCTTTTTAAAATGATTTGTAAACCTCAAATACCTTCAATACTTTGAAATAGTTTTATTTCATGTTCGGAATGCATTCCTTTTTGCTGACTTATTAACTATTTGAACAGACACACAAATCATGAAATTGTTGGATATATTTTTGTGAGGAAATCTGCTGAATCAATGGCAGGTGCCTGCAGTTTATATATATATATATATAAACTATTTGCTTTTATATAAACACCACTGGAAATTCCCGTATGCCGCCATAGAATGCACACTCTTCATATTAATTTCGAAGCCACCTATCTATCAGTCCATCCATATTTTCCTACTTTTCCTACCACCCCCATTTCCACCCTCTGCTATTCTGTTCAACAGCTTTTTCATTTGCCAGCAAATTTGTTGCCAGGTAGGGAAAATATTTTTGCTTATTCTTTGCCGCTGTTGATTTTTATTGTTTGCTGTTTGTTGCTGCTGCCACACTGCCACTGCCACTGCCGCCCTTGTTGTGATTTTGTATTCTGTCAGAACTATTGCCAGTAGTTTTTCGGAATTTCCTGCTTCATTCCCATCCTGCTTCAGTGCCTCACCTCACCTCTCCTCTCTCTAACCCATCTGGGAGCTGGTTTGGGCCATAACTGTTGGTCAAAGGCAAATACCAAACAACCAACTCCTCGCTGGCCTGCAGAGAATTTTTGGTTCAGGTGAAATTTTTGCTATTTGGCAACATTTCTGTGGCTATCAATGTGTCTGCACAGCCATTACATTTGCCTGCCAGGACGGAAAAGGGAATTTCAGTTTCAGTTTTCATTGCGGAATGCGGCAAAAAAAAACACACACACAAGAAATATACAAACGAAAAGTCATTGGATTTTTGTTTATATGTAAATCGTTTTATATATATATTGTAGAGATACATATACACTTTTTGGAGACACTGGCAGGCAAAGGAGCAGAAAATCGGCTCAATATTTATTCAGACCCTTGATTGCCTCAAGTTAAAGTGCATTGATTGTCTAAATCAATTATCGAATTTGTGCTCCGCATGCACTTGCATATATTTAGTGAAACAAAGCTTTGCTGTTGGCCAAAGTCCTGTACAAACACAACACTAATTGAATTAACCTCTCCCCGACTCCTGCACTCCTGCACTCCTGACTCCTGCTCTCCTGGCATTCCTGGCTCCTAATCACGCTTTGGCCTAATAACCGCAAAATCGTGAACCGCATTCATAAATCACGCATACGCACCGTTGCCCTGCGGCCAACTGCAACTGGCAAGGCTAATTGTTTGTGTTTGCCGCTGATGTTGCCACTGCCGCTAATGCTGCAAGTGCTGCTCCTGCTGCTGCTGCTGCTGCTGCAGCTGTCACTGCGGGTGACGGTGTTTGCGGCTGGAAAAACCCAACATTCCGCCACGGTGACAACATGTGGCTTCTATCTGAGGTGGCCACGCTCACACTCACAATTTTTGAGTTTGGTTAAATCGCAGCAAAGCAATTTAATAATCCGCAAAGAGTGTCAGAACTGAAATTGCTAAAACATTTGTGAGCAGTTCATCAAGAACTATACTCATTTTGTTTTGGCCATGAAAGACAACGACCCCATAAACTCGTCGAGTGTCTGACATTAAACCGCAGATACACACACGAATATACACAGGAATATATACACTGAGGACATTTTTAGTTAGAAAAGTTTGTGGATTTGAAAACGTTTTGTTTTTTACAGATTTAAATCAAAGAAATTGATAATTAATGGATAATTTATAAATTATTACATATTTCTGTGTAGAAAATGCTTTAAAAATAAGCTACATTTATCAAAAAATCAGCAAAATCCGTTTTTTATTCTTATTAAGAATATTTAGGGATAAAATTAATATGTTTATTAAATATTGGTTTTGGTATTTTAAATATTTTAAGGCATTTCTTTCAGATAAATTTTTTATATCAATGCTGCAAGAGAAGCTACTCAACAAACCTGCTTTTGTTTTCAAGAGGTTTTACATATTTATAACTATTTTAACTGACAATTATACATTTAATTCAGCCATAAAACATAGAAAGTAAAATTCATAATATATAAAGTTATATTTAAACTGTTTTTCTATGTGTTTATATATCCAGAAACATATATATAACCAACTATTGCTGTTCCTTTTGGTTACTTTGAGTGTGTCTCTACCGCGTAGGCGGCTTCGTCATCGCATCTTCACCTTCTATATCCCTCAGCTAGCTAAATTATTATTTAATTACAAAAAAAAAAGACAGAGAAAGAGGGAGACTACTCCCCATTAATAGGACACCGTCGTGTGTAGTGTTCTTTACCAAGAAGCCAGCCATGCAGGCAGGCAGTGGCACGTGGAGGATAACTCGAGCCTCGGCTGTCACACCTGCTACGCCTCCACATCCACCTCCTTTAAGGCACTGCACACTGCACTCGGCACACTAAATGAATTCCGACGCCAAAAAATAAAAAAAAAGTCGCAGAAGGCGGCACAAGGCAAGAACTCAATTAGGGGCCACAGGTGCAAACTTAATTGGAGTCAGGCGGGCGGCGGCGGCGGCAAGGATGCGGGCCAGGCTAAATACAGGACGAAAATCAATCCGAGCTGAAGAAGTGGATTTAAACTCATCCCCGGGGCAGGCCCCAGGGAATCCATTTAAGCTTGCCTTCATTTAAATGCGGGACGCAGAAGTCATTCCGCACGCAAAATCCCGATTTTCGTCCTTTTCGACCATTACGCCGACATGACACCACCATCACCATCATCAGTGTCGTTGGCATCAGCACATGAGCACATGAGCACATGCAGCCTGCAGCCTGCAAAGGATGACAGGATAGGAGAGTGGCAGGATGGCAGGATGGCAGGCCAGCAGCCGGATGCTGATCCTGGGGGGGTGCGGGCAGTAAATAAGCCGGAGTTATGCCCTGCCCATCGATGTGTGACCTTCACGCCGCGCCGCGCCGCCTCGCTCATTCCCACTTCCTGTCGAACTGTCGCCAGGATTGGCCGGATGGAAATGGGCATATAGGATGTGAAAGCGAATTTGCGGCTTTAAACTCTCGAAACTGCAAACTCAATATGCGATAATGAGTCGTATGTGTGTGTTTTTGTGTGCCGGGCTTAATTGTAAATTCAGATTAGGGAATGAAATTCGAATTTCATTTATTTTCGCACCGTGTCAGCAGCAGTTTTTAGCCAGCATTTTAGCCAGTTTTACAGCCGGGCCATATCAATAGGAATAACGTTTATGGTTGACCTGCCACCACCCCCACTGAATATATATATTTATAATACAAACATATATTGTAACTTTCTTGGCTGTCTCGTAAACATTAATGGCCAAGCCCAAGGGTTAAGAGTGACGGCAGGACAACAAAGAAAGGAGCAACCTTTGCCACTGACCATCAGTCAGTCAATGACCGTTTCATATGGCAAATAATTGAATTTTTTGTGTGTATGTGTGTTTTTGTTGCTGTGTTTTTCAGAAGAAAGCTGAGCAAATTCTTTTTATATTTGCCACACGGAGCAGACATTGCGTGTGGGTTGATTTACGAGTTTTCAAATGGCTGCCGTTGCCATTGCCATTGCCATTGCCATTGCCGTAGTCGGTCGGGTTTTACTATCATAATTTCATAAGCCGTTGAACCAAAGAAATAACGCAAACATTGCCCAGGCACATGAGTAATAAAAAAAGAAAGAAAGAAAGAAAAATAATAAAAATATATAAATAAACCACAGGGCGTAACACAAACAACATGGCGAAAATTATAACATTTTTTTCTAAGGGCAAGCATCTCGATTATTTGCTTATCCCTTTCTCATATTCTGATTAAATTCTTGCTTTTTTATTATTTTATTTTCATTAGCCAGTTAAATGTGAAATGTGAAATGCTTACTTTACTTCATAAATTAATGTCATTGAAAATAGAATGGAACTTTGGTTACACAAAAAACTCCTTTGTTTATGCTTAATTTATTAAAAGCAATAACCTTTTTTTACTCTCCTGAAAACACTTATTTTACTGATTAATATTACCTCATAAATCACTTTATATTTTATTTTAATTATAAATCAAATATATTTTAAGGACTCCTCAATTTTCAAGTGCAAAAAGCAACATGAAACCCTTTTGTTTCACTTACAACAACCTTATTATTTGCAATAGTTAATAAAGCACCATTATTGTCGTAGAAAAAAGGATTCGCTGAAAGGACCTCTTTACGATGACCAGCTAAAATGGGAACAACTTTGTTTGCCCTTGCATATTGTTTGCGTTATCGATTTCCTTGGCCAACTCTCAACCACTCTCGCCCGGCACCAAGTCAATCCGCAGCTCGATTGGCCGGTTGAGTGTATCAAAGTTTATGCTCCTGCATTGGCCTTCAAATTCATTCGCAAACTGGCTGAGACATAAATATTTTATGGCTTTCTAAGCGCCCTCGCTTTCCCAGCTTGTGTGTTTGTGCAAAAAACCCCAACTTCAGCATGAATTTAATACACTTTCATTGGGGGTCCTGTTGTGGTCCTGGTCAGTGTGTTATGGAAACGTGACTGAATTTGGCAAAGATTTGCGCAGCACACAAAATGCCATGCCCCGGACTATGTAATGTAATTGATATGGAAGCACAAATACAGAAGGAGAAATATATTTAGAGAAGAGTTTGATGAAAAGTACAAATAGTTCAGGAATAAAATATGAGAAAACTATTGCTTTTTACCTGTTAAAAAATATTTCTTTCATACTAAACAAAGATAACTTTCTTGAAACAAAATATTTAGAAGAAGTCTTTACCAGTTCTTTAATTTCTCACCTTATATTTATTTATTCAACCTAAAAATCTATAGTTTCCCTTACTTACTATCCTTACTATTTCTTCCAGTGCACCCACACACAGTCGCAGTTCTGCAGATTGAGGACCTTCGCACATATATATGGCAGCTAGGCTCGTATGTATGCAAATAAGTTATGATTTGATTTGTACCATTGCAGTAAATTTATGAGTAGTAAGAGCCGGGCATTACAGCTGCCTCGACTTTCTACCCCCTCTCTCTCCCGCATCCTTCTCCCCTCGTCCTGTTCGCGCTGCCGTCCTTATTTCCCCCGATTTTCATTCCGATTCCTGGGGCCTCGTGTTGTTGCCAATTTGCATAATGGCTCACGAAACGATGCGTGTGCGCGAGTGTGTGTATATTATGCGAGTGTGTTTGTGTGTGAATTGTGGCCCATATAAGCTACAGCTACAGATTTTTATATGTGCAAAATTTAAAACACATTTATTAAAATACACTCCATAAATAACAATCAACAATGATTTTTACAACCATTAAATGCAAATTCGAAATATTTCTGCTTATTTCTTCTTATTGTTTCACCCGAGTAAATACTTCAATTATGTCAATCTTTTATAATAAAAAAATTCGAACACAAATTATGTCGCTGGGAAAGGCTTTTTGGTTAAAGAACAATATGCCGGCTGTTCGGAATAATCATATGAACTATTTGTATCCATTTAAATTCATAATTAATTGACAACGATTCATGTATTATTGTGGGAAATTTATTAATAAATGTTGAGATATTTGTGTTATCGATTTAAATGGTTTAATGGTTATTATCGATAAGTGAGCAGTGGGTTTTGAGAGTATTTTATACATTAAATTAAGGAAATTTTCAAATTAATTCAATGAAAAGGATTCCTGGTAAGAATTTCTACATAAAAAATGCGATAGCAAACCGATTTATTACAATATTTGTGATACCGATATTATCGATTTAAGTGTACTTTTCGATAGATGAAAATTAGAATATAATTTAAATTAGAAAATAAGAATGAAATATTTTAAGTTATATATTTAATTCACAAATATTTGTTATATTGTTTTATTAAATCTAAAATAGGTTGCAATATTTAAATTATCTAAATTTTCGATTCGGATGAACTCATATCAATAAGTTAACTCTTGTTTCCTAGAATACTTCACACATGAGAAAGCACACAGCTTAGCTGAGTTTTCCGGGTAAAAATTTGGTCACCAGGTTTCCCGTGAACTCATCCAATTAATTTCGGAAATGGGATATATACTGTCTAAAGCTGGTTTAAGGAAACCTCAAGCATCCCAATTCCGCTTTAATCGTAAGTATTTTCACTGAAATCGAGGTACAAACTACCCGAGAAACTTGCTGTGGCGTAGAAGGGAATCTTGGCCAGATAACTTGTTCGGTTTCGACTGGAATGGAATGGCTGCAAGGATAAACCCCCGCCGAACCGAGTGTGTTCGCTTATTTTGTTAACCAGCTCAAAGTGCCTTGGCCATATAGCAGTAGCTACTGCCAACGCCAACGCACTTGACCAACTGTGGCACGTGTTGTCGCATTGGCTATGGCAATAAGCAGCAGCAGCAGCACACAGCGTGCCACCCCCCAGGACCCTCGCCTCCTGCTCTTAAGTAATGCTTCTGCTGCTGCTGGTGGCCCAAGGATAAACTTTTATTTTCCATCCATTCTGCGAGTGTGTCTATGCGGGGCCAAAGGGGTTTCCCCTACGCCACAGTTTTCTTCTTTTTGGTTTTTTTTTTGCAGCTCGGTTGCAACCGAGTGCCATTATGTAGCAGCCACCTCCTCCTCTCCTCCTTTGGCACTTTCTTTCTGCGCTTCTGCTTCTGTGTTGCAGCTCCTTGTGTTTCCCTTTCGTTGGCTGGTTCATTGCTTCGTTTGTTTTGTTTGCCACACGGTCACGTGTTACCTCCAGAGTGCAGGACATAAAGCTCTGATACACACCGATCCGCTGCCAGCTGCCATTTCCCATTTCCCTCCGCTCCGCTTCGCGCTACGTGCTGCATCCGACAAATATAAAATTTAAAACCACAAAATCCCATAACAAAATGCCAGAGCTCGCTTCAATGGGGTTAAGAGCGGTGTCCTCGCTAACCGATGTCCAGTGTCCACTGTCCCAGGACCACGGTCCACGGGGCGGATGAGTGTTTAAAAGGGTGTCGGGACAAATTATCATGAACATTTTTGGCACATTTGTTTAGCTGCTGTCCGCATTCGTTTGGCGCCTTTTCATAATTGTCTGTTGTCAACCCCAAAAAAGTGGCAAAAAGTGCTACTCCTGCTCCCCCAACTCCTCCTCCTCCTCCTCCTGCCCAGACTTGGCTTATAAATCGCTGGCAGACTCGGCTAATTGGGCAACAAAATGCTGTCCTAGTCGAAATTTAATTGCCTGTCATAACTGGCCAACAACGTTTCCTCCTCTATTGTAAATATACAAGCCGGCTTGTATATTTTCATATATATATATATCTGTTATGTGGGCTAAATTTTTCAATTAACGTGTTTGCTTTGAGCCCGAAACTCTCGCTCTCTCTCGTTTGCATTTTTTTTTTTTTTGTGTGAAACGCGAAACAGTTGAAATGTCAACCCCAAACCCTCTATTCCCCCCGAACCTTTCAGAAAAAGAAATTTGCATATTTAAGTGAAATTTACGTTGTGGCTGATGTGAAATGTTTATGACGGATATGTTGGCTGACAAGTGTTGGAATTTATGTACACAGGCGCCCTGCAACAGCATAAACATTAAAACACAAACACTCACTGGGCATAAACACATATAATGTATACATTTAAAGGGACATATCACTGGGATTTCCATTTCACAACGCTTTCTAATTAGCATTCTGGGCTGTTGAGCTGTCCACTATGTCCTATGGACAAACACATTAGTTAGCACTTAATTAGGTGGGATGTGTGTCCCCAGAAGATGGATTCTTTTGGGCCGAAAGCGTTAAGCTAATTACCCAAGCTGGACTCGTTCTCGTTCTCACAGATTTCATGATGCAATTATAATAGAGAAGGTGTTTCATCTGATGGGATTAAATCCAAAAAAAGCAACCTTTGACCGGTCCAGAATCTAGCTGCTTGAAAATTCCCTCAAATTGAGCCCACTTTTAATGATTTTCTTAGTGATTTCTGATACAGTTTTGTTCTCTCTTTTCCCTTGAAGCGATAAATATTTGAAAGATCTTTGCCAGAATCAGTAACATTTTGTTCCACGCAACTGACTTGGCCATTCAGAGAAGCTGTTCCTTAGCTCCTTCCTCCTTCCTTGGCTGCCTTCTCGTTTATTTTTCCGTAAACGCAATGCTTAGTTTATTTTGCAGCTTCCGTCCGGTCGAGTCAGTCAGGCGTTGAGGGCGCTGATACAGAGAGACCCGGGAGGATGCTCCGCCTGTTTGTCTATGCACTTCCCATAGCCCATAGCCCTGGCCATTGTGCCACCGTCTGTGGCCTCCGGTTTTCCCCCCGATTGCTCTTGCTTTCACTCTCTCTCTACCCTGAAGCTGCCACTGATTTGACAATTCAAATACAATGGATGCCAGTGGCACACACAA
The DNA here is from genome assembly GCA_008042585.1 of Drosophila punjabiensis. Taxonomy (NCBI): domain Eukaryota; kingdom Metazoa; phylum Arthropoda; class Insecta; order Diptera; family Drosophilidae; genus Drosophila; species Drosophila punjabiensis. Next base: position 361,269 of record VNJR01006073.1, on the reverse strand, counting down.
GTAAATAATGCACAAACCGAGAACTCAATGTGTTGGGGAAGTCGATTTCCCTGAATGAGCGGTGTGTGTGTGGGTGCGGGTGCGGGTGCCACGTCTGCAACTTTTCCCCCGGAAAGAATGCAGCCATCTCTGGCAATGGGCTAAAAAGACATTCAGTCATGCCGGTTATGTATGTGCCACATTTCAGTTATGCAGCATGCGCAATTCCTCTGAAAGCCGCTTAACAGACGGCAAATATGAATTGAAAGTTTAATTAAAAATAAGACGCGGGAAATACCCATCGAATGCATGTCCGACGTTTGCCTCACAATAAATCGCTCATATGTAGATGCAACCGGATGGCAGTCAATATATGAATATAAATATATATATATTATAATGTGTGGGACTTATGGCCCTGTCAAGTGCCAGTCAATTCACACGTCAGTCAAGACATATTTCAAGTCTAGTAAAGTTTATTTGTAGATTTTCAACCTTTTTTATCACTTAAGAATTACCTAAAGGGAAGGCCTTATATTCAATCAATATACATATGAAAAATACCTTTTTGATGCCTATTCTTCAGCCTAAACTAAAACGATATCCTGCCGGGCAATCCATATCCATTTCGGTAAGATAGATTCGGACACAAAACAATTCTGACCTAACTAATTTGCTCATTAAGCCTCGATGGAGGCTGAGTCATTGGCAGCTCATTACAGGCAGTTAAACACTCGCACCAAGGACACACACACACACATCCGAGGGTGTGGCATATTTTTCGAAAGACGGAGGCACACACGCTGAGCGTCTGAGAAGCAGAAGAAGCTGGCTGGACCCGAAAAGTATGAATGACGCTAATGCCTGCCACCAGTTACTTGGGGTAGGGGGAGGGAAGAGGGGATAGATATATACTGGCGATACTGGTTGCCGAGTGGAGTGTATTGCAGGGTAGCTTAACTTGTCGTAGACGCGTATCTATGACGTCAGCGTGCAGCGTTAACCGCAAATAATTCATTGGCCTTTTGTGGCCTCAGCTTTTGTCTCGTTTTAAGGGTTCAGTGTTCGTAGGTTCAGTGTTTTCTTTTTTTTTGTTTTTGGGTTCAATTTTCACTTTCGTCAAATACACGGTTAAAAATTAAAAGGGGGGATCTTAGAGGAAGTTAAAGAAAACATAATGAAGAGACTTTTTTATATAGGAAATGCTTGCAGGACCTTTAAATTATTTACAGCACGATTTTTAGACGTTTTTACTGCCTTCTTTTAGGCGGATTTCTTAGAGATTTTAAGTCTTTCATATATATATTTAAATATATAATATATATATAAAATATATAGAAAGTTATTATAATTGTGATTCAATCTACAAATGATAAACCTTACGCAGTATCCTTAAGACGGACTTCTAAGAGAATTCAAAGAACACAAAAATCAAACTTTTTGATTTTATAAAAAATACTTGTTATTATTTTATCTGTAATTTTTCAGGCTCCTTAAAACCCCTCGTAAGATCAATCCTTGATGAGGTCACGTTTTATTTTCCAGTGCAGCAGTGAAAGGGAAAGGGGCCAGGAGAGGTGACAGACAGACGACGAAGCGAGCGGGAGGGGAGTGCAGAAAGCGAGCGTAAATTTAAATAAATGCTTTGAAGCACACTAAAAGCGATTTATCTTTGTCGATTGTGGATTACGAACATGCCCTCCGCTCAACCTCCGATCCCCCGAGGAGAGAGGAGAGTGGAGAAAGGAGGCCGGAGGGCGGGGGAAAAAGGAAAAAAGCATTTTTCATATTGTGTCAGCGACGAGCTGGTCTCTGTCTGTGTGTATTTGCGAGTGTCGTCCTTATTTGCGAGTGTGCGAGTGTGTGTTTGTGAGTGGGATTGTGCGTCTGTTTGCACAAAGACTTGTCAGTCGACGTGGGAGCAGCTCACCAGGATACGACACACACATACACAGAAACACAGATTCGAGAGCAGGAGAGCAGGAGGAAGACCCCAAGGAGCGGAGGAGCACAAGGAGCAGCTGCTGCCGCTGCTACCCTTTTGTCTGTCCTTCGGCCCGCCTGTCTGTGTCCTGCTCATCAGGCTTCGTTTTATTGATTAATCGTTTGCTGCTGCTGCTTAATGCCCTCTCCACCTCTGCTCCTTCTACTACTTCTTCTTTTGGCCACATTAGCACCGTTGCCATATCCTTCGAATTGGCCAATTTCGCGCTGCATTTGCCCGAAAAAAAAGAGGGACTACAAGTGAAACTTTTCTTCCAACTCCCAGGCATACACGACGTATACGCAATATTTCTTGATGGAGTGAGAGCAACAATTCGATTTTCTAAAAGGGAAGCAGGGGCGGCGGCCTAATCAGGGGAGAAACTTTTGTGCTGTTTTCCCTTTTATTGGCCACATTCTGTCAGTTTCTGAAAACAATACACATTCGGCAATCGATAGTGGCCATTTTCCAGGAAACTCATGAGTTTTTGGAAATTTCAGACAGAGTTTCCTGGTAAAGCAGAAAATAAGTCAATTACATAGTTAGCAAAAGATATTTACAGGATTGTAGGCTAAGGATTTACTTTGGGGAATATCTAAATTAGTTTTTATAAATCAAAATTTCATTCCTTTAGAGTTAAGTATATTCTTCTTAGAGTATTTTTCTTTTCTCTAATGTTATTTGTAATTAGTTATGAAAAAGATGAACAGAAAGTTACAGATACTTTTCGTATTTACATAAATTTAGACTTTCGCTCAATGGAATATTTATAGAATCAAGAAGGGAACCCATCTTGTTGTGGAATCTCGGCTAAATCAACTTTCGCCTTAATCCACCTTGTACCGCAAAGTAAAATCTATCAATCTGGAGTCCTGGGCCAGCTGCTTCCCTCTGCTGCTGCTGCTGCCTTGGCTGGATTATAATCTGGAAGATGCGGCGCCCACGCAGGACTCGATAAATTGTTAGATTGCACAAAGTGGCAAGCTGCGAAGGAGGAAAGCCAAGCCAAGCCAAGCCAAATGCCAATGCAAAAAAGGTAGAAACAAATGCTGAGAGAGGTGGCTGTGGTGATGGGAAAAAAGCGAAAGGAAAACAGATTATTGGAACACAGAAAACTTTTTCCCTGGCTGTCGTCGTCGTCCTCGTCGTCCTCGCACACATGTGTCCAGCCGCAAAGCGCGGTGAAGGGATCCGCAAGGAGACGACAAGGACATGGATGGGGAGAAGGAGAAAGGAGGAGGCAAGAGGAACAGCTGGATAAAGAAGTGCAAAGCGGACCTAACAAAACGCGGCTATAGTGTAATACAGCTCACTGTTGTCAGCTGTCGCCAGTCGACAACAGCAACAAATCGTTTATGGCCCCAAACACCTAAGCAAATATGCGGAGAGAAGTGTGTGTGTGTGTGTGCCAAAGTGTGCCAGTGTGTGTGAGTGTGTCCTTTGTATATATATATATATTTCTGTGTGTTTGTATGAGTTCCTGGGGGCGGCTGTATGTGATTGGCGTACATAAGTGAGAATGCGTGTAAAGTGTTTGTAATCAATCATTTATGAAATTACGCTACTTCCGCTTTTGACAATTTTCTTTCAACGACAAAGGCTGCCTTCGTCCTTCCTTTGCTGCTGCCATCGTCCTTTCGGCGCTCCTTTGATGACGTAAGGTTATGTGATATGTGTCTATATGTTAAATGCAAATTCACACGTTGAAATCAAACTAAAAACTAAGTCTTTGATGGAAGTAGATTAAAAGCAAGTAAAACCAGCTCAAGTTTCTTCAAGTTTTTTATTTTAATTATAATTTCTATTAAACTTTAAGTTGATCTTTAGCTGCTTTAATCAGTTTAAGCCTCTTTATTGATTTAAACTAATTTCCAAACTGTTTTAATCGCCAACTTAAGTTGCTACCTGAACAAAGTTTGCACTCAAAACAGAAATGACCAAGTTTTCTCATACATTTTGCAAGTGAAGTTATGTTAATTTTGTGATTTATTTGATTTTCAATTGATTGCCTTTAAAGCCAAGTATTTATTTGTGTTTATATCAGCTTTTATTATGATTTCTAAGCTTGTATAAATTTGGGTTTCGGCCTCATCAGCATCAGCATCATTCGAAAGTGATTATAATTGACTCTCGCATAATAATCGAATCACCACAGTTATGGGGTCATTCTTGGTCCTTAACAAGGCCAAAAGATGGTCGGTGGACAAACTGTTTTCGCAAAAACCGCAAACTGGGGACATACACAAAAGGACGCCTTGAAAGCTGCTCCTCCTCCTGCCGCTGCTGCTGGGCTTCACTTTGCGGTTGGCCGCAATGTCAAGCCTTTTGCGACTAATTAGAAGAACTTGCGGCCGGAATAAGGTGAGCAATCATAAATAAATATGTAAATAGGCGCACAAGCATGTCCTTGCTGCCTGGCTTTAATTTCTTTTTAGTTTCTAATTGGCTTTGATTCGATTTAATTCGCTCAACTGGCCGTCGATAGGGGCATGTGATACCGATACCCCGATAGTGGCCAAACTTTGGTCCATGTCCATGGGCCATGTGCAAAAACGTGTTTTTTGTGTGTGCTGGAATCCTGGCTAGGACTTGGGAAAGCCAAGGAAAACCGAAAAGCCTGCTGCTGAATCCAAGAGAGAGAGAGAGAGAGGAAAATTTTGAGAGCATCAGCCAAGCGCGCGCAGTTGAAAATTCAAATGTTTCTGTTGGAAATTCGCCTTAACTGGCTTCACTTTGGTCCGGACTTTGGCCCGAATTAATTAAATAAAACCGAATTATTCTCTAAAGGATACTTAAGAGTACTTCAAAGTCCTTTGAGGACGAGTTGCATTTGAAAAATAATTAAATTTAGTTTATTTTTGGTTAAATTTTAACAAAACATTTGCCTGTTGAAACTTATATAAACTGCGAAAAAGTTTGCAGAATCCCCAAAGCCAGGGAAACCAAGACACGGAGAGAGCTCTTACTCTCTCTCTCTCCGAAGCCGAGAGAGAGATTGCTGATTGCTGGAAAGCTCTCTCCAGCTGCCTCTGCTAACTGATTTCCAGCGAGAGAGAGAGAGACTTATTTTTCGAACTAGAATCATGTTAAGGCTGCTGCTGCTGGCCGATTCTCTGCTCTGATTCTTCTTTCCCCTTTCGCTGGCCCCCTCTTCACACCCCCTTCTTTAACCATTCTCCTCTATTCCTATCCTTCGGTTAGTTTAAAGCCCTTGCTCTGGTTGCTGTTGTTGTTGTTGCTGCTGCTGCTCCTGTGGCTGCACAGGGCATTAAATGTGTGCCACCAGGCGTATGCGTAATTTAAATTTAAATTTGTGTGTGTACATATGTCTGCCCCTCTAGCACCTGCGTCCCCCTTAGCCCCCTTCTCCCCCCAAAGCCCATCTTGTGTATTTTTGGCCCCAGTCGTTGCTGTTGTTGTTGTTGTTTTCGTTTTGTTGCTGTCTGCTTAGCATTTGCCTCAAGTTTTGTTAATCAGCGCAATTCACATTTCTGCTGCTGCTTTTTTTTGCCCTCCCTCCTCCCTGCAGCTCTCCTCTTCGCTCTTCGCTCGCTCTCTCTCTCTTGGAGATTTTGCAGTATTCAAAAGGAGGTTTTTCCTTTACGTACACAGAGACCCTCATTAGCGTAGTCATTGTTTTAGCCTCAGCCTTTCGTCCTTTAGCCCTTTTCGCCCAGCTCCTCGCCTCTCCTCTCCTCTCTATCCTCTCTGCTGCTGTCTCTCCATCGGCCATTTCAGGTTTTCAGGTTAAGGAACGGCAGGATGGGAATCTCTGTCCGGCACTCGACAAATAATTACCAATTATATGGAACAGACATCAAATATGCAGCCAAAATCTGGTGTTGTTATGTAGCCAGAGCAACTGCAGCCGAGCTTAAGTGCCACAAATTAACCGCAATGTGGACTCCAGCCCCGCCTCATGGCTGCCTCATAATTACGCGACTGAAATATGAATCCTTTGGACAAGAGTCCTGGCGCTGGTTATGGCCGCAGCAGCAGCAGAAGCAGCAGCGGAATGAGCTCTGCACTGAGAGAATAACAAAGGAAGGGCCAACACTTTGGCCAATTTTAAATGCAAACAGGACCTTCGGCAGGATTAAGGCCTACCACTGACAACATTTGTATTGCTTTAGCAGAGTTTCACTGAGAGAAAATTTATAACAAAACCTAGAAACTTAAAAAAAAGATAGAGAAGGAAACTATCTGGGAAACTGCTTTTTGTTTATAATAAAAATTTCACACAAACTTATTCATTATTGGTTCGCTTCTGCAAATGAAGAAAGTTCTTTTGGTTACACTTTTTAATATATAGAAAGAAGACCCAAATTTTCTTCCTGTGCACAGCTGCTGCTTTAGGTTCTTTGGTTTTGTTTCGAGTCGAGTTTTTCCCTTTTTTCGCAGCTCAACTTTAATAATTAATGAGCAGCTAAAAATGTCACGCGGTGCGGAAGAGTTTCGGCCCGGCGCAAAGTGGAAAGCGAACGAGGTTGGGACTTAATTGGGTTAGAAGGAGGAAGTCCCTGGCAAGGGGTCCTTTTATGGCGTGGAATGGAATGGGATAAGACAGGGGATTAGATAGGTTCCTGCCTTGCTTCCCCTTACCCAAGACCAAGAAGTTCGAGTCAAAGTTAAGGGTTAACTAAAAGAGAGTAACTCAAAGTAAACTCACCTTGCAATCGTCGCACTGGTTGATCAGCGAGTAAACCTGCCGGCAGTCAAAGCGGAAAAGGATCTCGGCCAGCTCGCAGGTGATGCGATTGGCCAGACCGTCCACGTCCAGCAGGTCGCTGAGGATGCGGGCGCACTCCCGCCGGTCCGAGAGGCTGGCATTGAGGGCCAGCGTGTGCAGGGCACTGAACACGCTCCGCTCGCAGCAGTTGCGCAGGCGCAGCGCCCGGAGTCGCTCCAGCAGCTGGCCAGGTGACCGGAGGTCGCACAGGTGCTGCGGACTCGACTCGGCGGAGTCGCCCAGATATTCAAGGCACTGTTGTTGCTCCTGTTGCTCGTCCTCCCCCCGGTGGTCGTGGTCCTGGTCCTGTAGCTGTAGCTGTAGCTGCTCCTGGGCCTGCAGATGGCTGTAGGACAACGTTGGCTCCGGCTCCGGCAATCCACCGGCCTCGGTCTCCTCGGTAACACTGGCCGCACTGGAGGTTGAACTGCTATCCCCATCGTCCACGTCCACGTCCAGGCCCAGGTCGGTGGTGGTTGGCCGCTCGCTGGCCGGAATGGGGGAATTGCTCTCGGTGGCGTCCATCGCGTAGTCCCTCTCGCGACGCAAACGCATCTGGGCCGCCTTATAGTTTACGAAATACTTGACTTTATTGTTACTGGAGGCGCTCCTCGGAGGCCTCGCCTTGGAGGCCGCTGGCTTCTGGTGCTGCTGCTCGGCGCAGGATCGCGGGCAGGTTGGGGGCCCGGGTCCCTCATCGACCCAGGCCATGGGCAGTGTACCAGCCGAGCACTGACCCTGCAAGAGAATGGGAAAAAAGATTGGTTATTAATATGATTTATTATATAAATAATCAAAGAAATATTAAGAAGGAAACCCCTATAAACTCTGGGACTTTATACTCCCCCAAAATTAAGTTTCTTATAGTTAAAGTTGATTTTAAATCGAATTTTAATTTAATCTATGAGATTTTTAAACCATTTTTAGTATCTAATATAAAAGAAAAACCAACCAAAACATTATTTCTTGCTTCCAAATGTCTCTAAATCAAGACTTTTATCCTTCTATAAAGACTTTAATTACAATTTCATAGCAATTTTTATTCGATTCTAAAGCTTAAAAGGATTTAAAAAAAAATAACAATAAACGACATGACATTTGGTAAGAAAATTCCATCAATTGGTTTATATCTCAAAGATACAAAGATTCAAAGATACAAAACTAAGCTCAATGATTGTAAACATACAGCCCTGACCCAGAAATGCGAGAAACAACGTTATTCCTATTGCAATTTCATTCATATATATCTGCCGGAATCCCCAGTGCCGCAGGACTGTGCAGTAGTGTAAGGACTCCACTCCTGCTGCCACTTTTCCACTTTTCCCTCCATCAATTAACTGTCTTGTGTGATTTAAAAATTAAACCAACCAACTGTGATAGCCACACAGATACACACGCACACTCACGCTGGGGAAATCCAAGCCAGCAGGAGGGGGGAATGGGGTGCAGGAAAAACAAAAAGCACACTGGTATATTGGAAAAGTTTTGCGCTGGCTAACAACAACAGCGAAAGTCATAAAATGCAACAACAGAAAATATAAAAACAAGTAAATAGAAGCCAAAGCAGAGCAGAGAACAGAACAGCGAAAAAAAAAACGAAGGGAACAACATTGAACAACAACAAGAGCATGGAGTGCATAAAGAGCTGATGTTTTTTGTTATTAAAATGACCGCACTTCGTTGGAATTTTCCACATGCTTGCATAAAACTCAAGGCAGCAGGAGCACGAGGAGGGACGGGGAAAAGTGGGTGGGTGGCTACGGGGAAAAGCGAGCAACCCGACGCGTGCCTGCAAAATTTTCCCGTAGAACACTTTACGGCATTTACCATCAATATTGGAGAACAACCAACACACACACAGCCAGCCGGAGTGCGGCAGGAGGCGGCAGGAGCTCCACGAAGTTGGAGCTGCAACAGGAGCTTAAAACATTTTGCGATTTAATCGTTTTCCGGTTATAGCATGAATATTTATGAGTGCCGGTGGAAAAATTATTTTATCCCGACGGCGGCTGGCTTCCCCGACTCAGGGCATCCGCCAAAAGGATCAGGTTTATCAGGCTTAATGCAATAAGGAATAATAATGCCATAATGTTTCAGTTACACCCAATGCACTTGGATGATTGAAAAGGGTGTCCTTTTAAATTAAATTAAGTTTAAAACTATTAAACTAAGGCCTCAGAAATTTCAAATACTAGCAAAAAGGCTTTAAAATGCCTTTCAATATTTATGAAAAATACAAAACATATTTAATTCGGGGAATAAAGTCTGATGTGGGGCATCGGGGTATTAGTTATAAGCCGATTATTGCTATTATTAACAATGCACTCACTATTGTACAGAGGAAATCATTATTTTTTTTGTTGTAGTTGTTGAAAAGGAAGTCGGCTTCAGAATTCGAATCCTGAATCAACTTGCCCGCTGCGATGACCCTTTGAACTTTCGGCCTGTGAGTAATATGCAACAATCAACAACTCTCAATTGCTGCGTGTCCTGTGCGCCAAAGCTCTGTGTTCCGTACGTCCTGTGTGCCCTTTTTTTCCATCCCCCTGGCTTTCCTGCTCCTCCTGCTCCTGCTGCTCCTCCTCTGTCCCATCATCCCCCTCCATCCAATCGTTTTCCATGTTCCCGAGGCAATAACAATAAGCAGCAGAGAATTTCACTTGCAATACGCACAAATATGCCCAGGCTTCGGGAGGGGGCTCGAGGGGGACCTCCTCCTCGTCGTCGTCGTCGTCGGTCTTAACTCAAATGAAAAATCATACAAAGGGGAAACTAATACAGCCTGGCACACCCACACTCACACACAGACACACACTCACACCCGTTGAGAGAAGGACGAGCACGTGTACGGGCGGCCATTGTTGATTTAATGGCAGACCAGCTGCGGCCCAATGCACAACAATGCGGCAGGGAGGAGAGCCAGAGGGGGGGAGAGGGGAAAAAGGGACACAGACACGGACAAGGATACACCGATATACAGACACACCGAGGCGGGGGTAAAAAATAAAGATAAATTCTTCAATTCGCAGCAGGCAAAATAAGAAATTACACTTCCTGCGGCGGCGGCCCCGGAGGCGGCGTGCGGAAGGAGTACATTTTCCGAGACCGAACCCTTTCCTTTCCCCCCCAACTACTCGCTCAGTTGAAACTTGAAACTTGAGAAACTTTCCCATTTCTGTTCGATTGCCAAACTTCATAATGAGCCACGGTTTCCAGCTGAAGCGCCACTAACACCGATTAATAATTTATTTATGCATATTCCAAGGGAGCGACTGTTGCATTAAACACTTATGTTCTCGCATTTATTTGGCATTTCGCAAGGAACTCATGAATTTTGCATGGGCATCCTTCCGATCAGAGGTGCCCTAATATATCCTGACTGCTCCTGACTCCTGGCAAGTGTTAAAATCCATTGACCATAATTGTCTTACCATTTTCTGGGTTTGCAAACGAAGCATACTCAATGCACTTGTGCAGTGACCAGTGGAGCGGGTCTTCCTGCCATGAAATATTCATATATATTAGGAGGACGGAGCAGGGAATCGCAACAGGAATTGCCAAGGACTCCTGGCTGGCATGTGTGTGTGCAGGACACTGCAACTGTCTGCATGTCCTGCACACTCTCTCTTCCCTCTCGATTGCGGGGCAAAAGGGTTCTTATGCAAGTTGTCATTAACTTTGCCATGGACCTGAAACTGAAACTGAAACTGACTGACGGCCAGATGGCATTGGACATTGGGCTTAGAGCAGCAACAACAAGTTGCACAGGCAGCCATCAGAAGGACACACTGTCATAAAAATAGTAGAGTTGGGTCTTTGATTATAAACGAGCTATAATTTGTACACAAAGGACCTAGTATCATGAATCAAATTTGAAATTTAGGAGAAATCACATACTTCCTTAACAGTTTCTAAGTAATAACATAACGTTTTCCTAATCTTTAACATAATTTGTAAGCACTTAATTAATTTTTAATCGAAAAAAACATAGATTTTCGTGCTGTGCGGGCACTCTCTGCCTGCCCTTTTTCAACAGGACATTGCACACACGCCCCCTTAGAAAGGCGATGGCGGGGGCACAAAAAACTCAAACAAAGCCGGCATAATGGAGTATGCATTATGGCTAATGGCACACGCCCACAACTACACATTTATGTGTATGCTGTATAGATAGCTGGGGATGTCCTTTGTGGCTGTGATCCTTTGTGCAGGTTGCGAGGTCCTACCAGGCGGGGCCACAATGTCTAATAAGCCACGATGGGAGGCCGAGAGGCTCCTAAATGCTTAGACAATGGGCCAAAAGGGGGCCCTGGACCCGGCCCACAATGATGTCAGCTGCAGGCAGCCAGGGGGGGCGGAGGAGATGAACGTTGGCTGGTCCTGGCCAAGTTGGCCGCTGGAGAAGCTCTCCGACCACTTGACCCATGACAGGCTTAGGCTCGGCGACAATCTCTGATGGATGTGTGACACAGGCAAGCCCCTGTATCTGTGTATCTGTGTGTGTGTGTTTGTGCTTGCCCCGCCTCAAAAGGATGGCTAACCCGTAAATGCTCTAAGAAATTAATGCCTTGATTAGCCGACACAACGGTGGCAGCAGCAGGCCAGGTCCTGGCGCAATATTATTCAAAACTTTTGCCGAGTGCCGGCGGGCAATTGAAATCTGTCAGAGCATTCTTGGCAGCAGGAATGTCAACTTCTGAGGCCAGAAAGGGAAAAGCCCAAAGTGCACTTGAGCTAAACACCAGCAGCAGCAGCAGCAACAGCAACAGCAGCAACAGCAGCAGCAGCAGCAACAGCAGCAGCTGCTGCAGCTGCAGCAGCAACGGCGACGGCAAACTACAATGGCAAACGGCAAGCGGAACCGACAACACTTTAAATGTTACAGCTTAACCTCGACGGGCAATTCAAACAATGCGCCAACACAAACACACGTCCTGATAGGGACACACTGCATATGGGACTGTGGGTGGCCCAAGAGTGTGTGTGTGTGGTGTGTGTGGTGTATGTGTGTGTCAAATTTTAACGCCTGTCAACAATGCAGGCAGGAGAGAGAGAAAAAAATGCAACGGCAATGGAAACGACAACAACAGCCCAAGAACATGTCGCAAGCAGCACTCAAATTTTCAAATGCATGCATACAAATGGCTGGCTGAGTGATACCCTGCCAAAGGATTAGGGAATAGTTGAAAATTTAGATCAAAAGAGGTTAGGAAATAACTCAAATAACAGGCTAAAAGTGAGCTATCTTTAGCAGGATAAAATATAGGACACTTTCTTGAGAAACATTTGTATGCAAATTAAAATCATTTGAGATTTGATTAGTTTTTGTTCTGCTTTTGTCTTACTTCTATAGCCTGGTTTATCCTTATAATAATATATATTATATTAAAGTATTTAAAACATAATTAAAAGGGGTTTGCCTTCTAAGGACTTATGCGCTTATAGATCTCATATGATCATGTTACCTATCCCATTTCCATTAAACTAAAAAACCAATAAAAACCTTTTATTTTTTAGCTGGACACTTCTTCTCTTAAAAACAAACTATTCACGCTTGATTTTTATGAAAGTTATAGACCAAAAAAACCAAACCATTTTTGTGTCTAAATTTGATATTTAGAAAAACCCCAAATACTGTTTTATTGCAACCATTCCTTTGTTGATAGTTTGCGGTTTCATGTCATTCTCCATAGATATCCTTTCGTAAAGTCCTCTTCAAATTTTATTTACAAACTTTATTGGTTTTGCAATGTTCAAATTGTAATGGCCACATCCTTTTTTCCTTTTTTTTTTCGATTCAGAAAACACCAACTGGGCGCTGCTTTATTTTGCAAATCTACTTTTATTGATAGTTGCCAGTGTCACGTTTCCAGCTCTCGAGGTATCAGATATTCGTTGGCTGCCGCATTTTTGCTTAGATATTTATGCAGTTCGTCAGGATGTGGGTGGGGATGGGGATGTGTTTTGCAGGAGCGTAAAAAGTGACAGGCGACACAGAGAGGGAGGGAAGGAGGGAAAGTGACTCGCACTCGTACGTACATAAACTGGCACAGACACATGGCCGCGTTGACGTGGCTGAAAGCCGCAAGGGACACGTCGAGGGAGGGACTATGTAGGCAGGACTCGGCGGGAGTGGGCGTGTCGGTGGTGTGGCGTAGGCAAATTGTTTGTCACATGGCAGTGCCAGCTCCTCCTGCCTCCTGCCCAGTTCACCTTGATGCCTGGGGGGTGGAATTCGCTGGCGTTTTGTTGTCAAAATCATAAACATGAACCCGTGCCACGCCTTCCGTCCCCCTTCCGCAGCCATTTCGTATTGTTTTGCACATTGTCGAACTGCACGCATTTTGCCAGCTGCATTGCTTTGCATAACAAGTGTAATCCTGCAGCTCAGCTTCAGCATGAGGTCCTGCGCCACCACTCCTGCCACTGCCACTGTCACTGCCCCCTCCCTGATCCTGCGCAATTATGCAACAATTCTCGATGTGCAATTGTCAGGCGGCGGCGTTGCCCAAAAACACTCGGCACATAAACGCCACTTATCACATTAAAGAAAGCCAAATAAAAACAAAAACAAAAATGCTAGCAAGAAAAAATCAAAGTGCCGACTCCCCAAGCCGTCAGGACACATTCAGGACAATTACAGTTCGTGCATTATTCAGTGAATGCTCCCAGAGGTCTACTCCAATGCGACAAATGGTTTCAACACGCAACTAAAGTGGCCCAAAAACAAGACAGAGTCCTGGGGAGACGGTTTTTATGGAGTGCTTTGCATGGAATTTTTGCGGCATTTATATTTGATTTTGGCAGCAATTAAATATGATTTCTTTTTCCTCTCCTAACACATACATATATACAATCATCAAATATTTGTTAGTTTCTAACGCAAACAAGCAAAATGCAATTATATTTTTTGTAGTCAACAAATTGCATTCCTTTAAGGCTGTCGAAAATGAAATAATCAAATATTTGTGAGTTTCTCACACAAATTGCCTTTAAATAAATTATATTCTTTTTAAGAGGAGACTATATGGAGTGGATTTTAGTTTGTTTTTAAAAGAAGTATATAGATTTTATTAAGATGAGATATATCTTGAATCTTGTTACTATTTGTTTTAGGAAATTAAAGCAATCTAGACTTAAATTTGTTCTTTATAGCAAGTATAAATGTATAAAGCTTTCTGGATTTATATTTGTTGTATGCTTTATTTTATAAAAACTCGACCACACCGACCACCGTTTATGCTTTGAGCCTAATGTAATAATGCTGGAATTATGTTTTCCGCCCATTATTAAAGGCAATCCATCAAGTTGAAGAGCTCGACGTGGCGGGGCCTGTACATATCATTTTAATCATATTTAAACAGCGCCCGTATTTATCACTCATTATTTATGCATATATCAATCTATATGGCCACGGAGACCCCATTAACGGGCAAACAAATGCCCCGAAAAAAATTCCGGGAAAACCGCACCCAAAAAAAAAAAAAGGAAAGCCGCACCACGAACACTGACACACACACACAAAGGACACTTGGAAGGAGGAGAGCGCTGTTAGAACAGGTAAAAAAAAGGCGACGCACCTGTCTGTCTGTCACATCACATATTTGTTTGCCTAACACACACACACACACACTTGCGCGGCGCAGGAACAGGCGCCTGTCGTTATGCCACACAATTTTATCAACATTAATTTGTCAAACATTTACCGGCATTCCATAAGTGCATGTGTGTGTGTGTGTGTGTGTGTGTACACACACATATCCTTGCCGAGTTCTCCCTTTTCTAATGAGAACAATAAGTTGAATGAATTTAATGAAATGAGATGTAAACATGTGGACAGCTGTGGACAGGCAGCAGCAGCAGCAGGAAAATGGGAACAAAAAGGGAGCAAAAAGGACCCTGGCCATTGTTCTCTTTCCTCTGGCCTCGCTGGCCATATCCTTCGCAGCTCCCTGCCTCTCTCTCTCCCTTTAGCATTTGCTTGTTTTCGAACTCGTAATGAAATTCTTGAGTAGAAATTCATTTTGCAACTTTTGCTGAAACAATGCTCATTGAATAATTTACGCCCTGCGCCAGCACAAATGAAAAACCAAAACGGAATGAATGAGAATGCCAATGTGGGACGGGGGGAGTTAGGAAAATCCACTCCTCACCCCCCGCGGGATGTGGAAAACTGCAGCAGTGCTCCACTTAGTACCCCACTACACCCCCCCTTACCGTCCCCTGGCAATTTACGTGCTGCGGGGAGAGAGATCCCAGAGTCCCGGCGTCCAGGCGCTGGGCATAATTGCATTAGCCGGATGCGCGCTGGATGTGGCTCCCATGGCCACACAGCTCCTCCTCCTCCTCCTCCTATCATCCGCCCTGCTATCCTGCTAATGTAATTGTTTTGTGTATTTAGCCTGGACATTGCATTCAAGTATCCTAACAAAGCATCGACCCCAGTCACCAGTCACCAGTCACCTCCCCCGTAATGAGCCAATCAAAGTCCGCGATTCTGGGCCCACTTGCAGAGAGCTGCAAAATGCAAATTGTTGGCAATTAACGTTGCCAACACGAAGGTAAACCGACTTCTTAGCCTGGCTAATCTGCAGCCAACTAATTAAACTTTATCTGTGCGTCGAGCCTCTAATGTGCCGTCATTTGGGGGCCAGACACTGGGGGGAAAGGACATCAAAGGAGGGGCTATCTTTAATTATTTAAGCAGCTCAAGGATATGTGACAAATTTGAGCTTAAAGTGTATTGTAAGGTAAAAATAGTTATTTATTAGCTGTTTTCAGTTTGAAAAGATTTATACAAACATAACCTAATAAATATCCTTAAAATTTTCTAAGAATATTTGAATTAATTAAGCTTTGAAATTGAAGTTGTCTTTATAAAATGAATACATATCATTATTGATTTCAACTAAAATCTATTAATCCATTACTAAAACCTTAAATATTAATCAAAATCAGATCCTGGCCTAATTGCATTCAAGAAGTCTTCCATTTCCACAGAGTTTTCATGACTTGTTCTTCTTAATTTAACGACATTTAATTAAATTTAACTATATCATTTGCATATGACATTTCCTGTAATCAATGGCAATATTTTGATTCAATTGAAATGGTGAAATCAACAAGATTAAACTCCAGCAAATGGGGGGAAATGACCACAATTGATGCATATTCAGGCAGATTTCCATTCGCATTCAGAGGAGGCAAAGGATATTCCACAGGACGACTGCCTCTCATTTGCCCGAGGGCGGAAAATTTATGACAGTTTTCGGTTGTTTGTGTCTCGATGGGTTCCGCAATGTGGCAGTGTGGCAGTGTGGCAGGAATGATGTAATCAGGAGGAGCGACCAGCTACCAGAAACCTGCTGCTGCAACCTGCAACCTACTGCAGCAGCAGCAACACCAGCAACAGCAGCAACTGCTTACAAAATAATTGATTTTGTACACATCCTTGACACAAATAAACATTCGCTCTCGGCTCTGCTAGAGTTGAACCCACCATGAGCTGGCCGTGCCGGGGGTCGGTCGTAAAGCTCTGTAAAAATTGTGGATTAAATTCCCACAAAGCTAAAGGATTTTTAATTGAATTCGAGGGGTTTTTGCAACTGCAAATGCAATTTGCAGGCAGCCGTAGTTACAGCTAAAAGTTGAATGAATCCATTGAAATATTGTACAAACATTTGGAGTGTTTCTGTGTGTATGTTTATTTGCCTGCCCTGCATGAACCAAAAAACAAGAAAGAACATAAAACTGAAAACACAACACAGTGAAAATGCAAACATGGGATTTCCCAGGTAACTGTGCGACTGATTAAATCACCTGAAAACGAGCAATGGATCTCGGTTCCTTGATTCTTCGACTCCATCCACGTTCAGTTTCGATGGGCACTCGTAATCCAAGTGGCACAACACCACCCAAGCTCCAGTACACAGAGACACACACAACGCATTGCACACAACGTTGCAGCAGCGCAAGGACCCCCGAGTCATGCCACCCCCTCAAAAGTCCTCGATATTCCTAACCCTGCAGCCGACACAGTGACAAGGATGCCCGACTACTGATGCTGCTGCTGGATGCCTTTGCATGCGAATCCACTGGGGCATCAACACATCAACAGGCCGCCAAATGCTGCGAATTCTGCCATCATAAATTCAGTCCTCGCGTTCGCAAAAACGGCCAACTAAAGGGAATGACAGAAAAGGCAGGAAACGGGAGGAAAAGCGAGAGGAAAAGCCATGGAGTAGAGAGTGGGGAAGCCGAAGGGAGATTGAGGAACAGAGCTGTTGGCTAATTTGCAACTTGAATGCAGGCGAGTCGCCCTTTTTGGCACATAGCTTAATTGAAAGTTCGGACAGGTCTTTGTGCCAGCAATTTGATAGCGAATTGTTTGCTCCTTTGCTCTGCCGCTTTAAAAAGGATTCGAGAGGGGAAAGATCGAGGGAAAATATGGGAAATGTAGAGCACTTTCTCTAAACCTTTCGAAGGCTTCTACTTGAGCAACAAACCTGACAAAACCACACAGCAAATAATTACCTTTTTTTTGCAGTTTATTCGTTCGATAAGAAAAAGCCAAGGTGACAAGATGCGATAGATTAGCCGTAACAGCCACCATTATCAGTCTTGGCCGTTTCCCAGCTAATGTCCTTGAAACAACTTGATTGATTTAATTGCTTAATTGCCGATAGACTGGCAGGTTGAGTGGCAGACAATCGAAATGAAATACATTTGGTAAAAGGTATTTCCGCTTCTACTCCTGAAATTAATTGGAAAATCGATAGTGTGGCACCGACTTAAGCAATTGCCATTTTAAATTAGATCCCGGCTAATTGTCTGCCTGTCTGTCTGTCTCTCTGACTGTTGGGAGATTGAGAGATTTAAGCCACATTGTGGTGGCCTCTCCTCACCTGCAGGAGAAGGAGCCGAAAAAGGCGTGAGAATCTCAGATTCGAATCAATTAAATTTCCATTAGGACTCGAATGCATTAATAAATATTAAAATCTGAATTACACTTGGCAAAGCCAATCCAGAGAGGGGGGAAAAGCTGGAATATTCTATAGGTGAGTGGTTAGCTGGGATTTTTTTGGCAGACAACCAAAAGCGAACAAGCCGAAAAAGAAATCAATTTGAAAGTGTTTGCCTGTCCCTCCGTTGGTTTTCTCTTCAGCTTTTCCTTTTTTTTTTTTTTTTTTTGATTTTTTTGCTCCGTTTTTCCCACTTTCTGGCACAATTACCAAGGCATTTTCGTTGATTTGCAGCACGTTTTTCCAGTTGCCAGCACTAACGCTGATGATTCCGCCACCGACAACGACGACGACGACGACGACCACGATGATGATTTCAATAATGATGCTGGCGGCCATGATGAAGCTGTCGTGGCACTTGAAATGGCCAAAGATGTGGCACACAATTGTCACAGCGAATACTATATAGCATACTATATATATATATACTATATATAGTGGCGAAAAAAAAAAAAAATAAAAATCACTTTTCCTTTGGCAGCTTGAGTGGCAAGCCAACAAACCCAAAGTAGCTTGCTCGACGGCAACAAAAACTGGCAATAATAATGTTCAAAAGGCCTTGCCTTGTTGGCAGACTTTCCCAGGCGAAAACTTAAGGTTGCCTGTTTGGTTTTGCCCAACTTTAATTGACTTGAAAAGTAATAAATACCATCTATGTGGACTGTGGAAACCCCGCAGCTTAATCTCTTCGTTCCTTCGTAGGCAGCACTTTTTGCAGCTTCAGCTGGGTTCATGGCAGCTCTCAATATTGCTGAGTCGCAATGGCCAGGGACCACATTGCCGGTCGGGTCGTTTGGCAATAAGAAGAATCCCTTGAAATGCACACAATTTGTATATGCATTCGAGTGGGTCCTTTGTGCGTGTTTTTCTCCTATTTGCATTGGTGTGCACTTAAGCCCTGCTTTGTCGTCGACGATTGCTCGACAGCTTTTGCAGCTGTGGAAAAATATGGATCAAGGAATAAGTCGTCTTCGGTCGAAGTCGGGTCCCTTGAAGGGGGCAAAGTCAGGAAGTCGTTCAAAGAAACGATATATTTGTTACAGATTTTTGAGGAAATAAGAATTCCTTTTTCAGTTTTTAATCCTTTATAGATTTTTTTAAAGTAAAAATATAGTGAAAAGTCTGTTATTTAATTCCTCTACGAAATATTATTATTCTGCAATAAAAATTCCTTATTTCATCACCTGAATTATATCTGAAATGCCTTTTAAAGTCCTTTTTCCCTCAGTGCCCATGAAGGGTGCTTGGTTGAGTGGCGACTTAAAACAAAGAAATGCCAGATGTTGATGGCCAGAAATCCCGCCCTAGGACGCCCTCTGGCCAGGACAACATCATCCAATCATCCCTACCAGCTGGCTGGCTTGAAAACTCACCTGCAAGTCGGTTGCTGTGCCCGGCTGTGCCAGATCACAGGCTGATATCCAAGGATTAAGGCGTGTTAACGAGCTCGCTGTGCCGAGTATGGACTTCTTGAGGTCCACGGGTGCTGGCAAGGTTGTGGTGGTGGTGCTGCTGCTGCTGCTGCTGGCGCCTGCTGACTCGGTGGTGGCCACGGCGGACAGGCTGTTATCCTTGTGTCCAATCAGCTGGGCCGTGTGGGCATCAAGGATGCGGCCGCTGGCCTCTCGTTTGTTATTGTTATTATCGTAGCTGTTGGCGGACTCCGGCGAGTGGCTGTTGCTGTTGCTGTTGTCGCTATGCTGCAGGACTCCCTCATCAATCAGGCGGCTCTCGTCCTGCTGCTGCTGCTCCGTTTCGGTTTCGGTTTCGGTATCCGCTTCCGCTTCTCTCTCCGTTTCCGTTTCGATCTCTCGCTCTGGCACTGGCACTGGCTCTGGCTCTGTGTCTATTTCCGTTTCCGCTTCCTCCGCGGGCTGCGGCTGCTGCTTGTAATCCTCCTCGTCGACGTCTTCGTTAAGCTTGATCAGGCGATCAAAGGACTCCTCGGACAGCAGATCGTCCTCGGCCACCAGGGCGAAGATGTCCTCGTCCTCGTCAAAGGCCTGCGATGAGGGAAACTGCACGGGCAGGCCCGGATCGCGATCCTCCTCCTGCTCCTCCTCGCTGGACTCTGCTGTGCCCGCTGTAACGGCCGCTGCTGTTCCCGATCCCTTGCCGGCTGCTATCCCTATCCCTGTTCCTGTTACTGTCTCTGTTCCGCCCGCCCGACCTGCTATATCCCTGCTGCTGCTGCTACTGTCTCGTCGCCGCCGCCGCTGTCGCCTGTCCGCAATCCTCGACGAGATCCAGGACTCGGTGTGGGCGTGGTCGTGCTGGTGCTGCTGCTGCTGATGGTGGTAATCACCGGGCGGCAAACGTGGCCCAAACTGGAGCGCCAAGTCGAGATGGTGGGGCAGGAAGATGGGCAGCAGGTACGAGCCAGAGCTGCGAACGAATGACGAGGACTCGCCAGTGGACGGTAACGTGGTTGAGCCTTCACCTCTAGCGATGCCGCCTCCCCCTCCTCCTCCTCCTCGGTCGTTGCCCCTGCCCTCTGCCCCTCTGCTCCCGCCGTCGCCTGCCGCTGTGGATGTCGGTGTCGGTGTCGCTGTCGCTGAGCTGATGCCGCTGCTGCTGCCTCGCCGAGCCCCCGAAATAAACGCAAGCGCCATCACGACCAGCCCGGGTCCTGGCCGCATATTGACCTCGGGTTCGGCGGTGCTAGCATGGTGCAGGCCCGCTTGAGACGCGCTTGCGACTCCAATTCAATGCGAGTAATGACGGGCTCATGGCCCCATCATCATCGGTAGTGTTGGCGGCGGACTTGTTGGGCGGACTTCTTGGAGCGTCGCTCTCTCCGGTCCGGTCCGATCCGTCAGCTGCCTGGCCCAGTTCCTGTTCCTTAACCGGTACGGGTTCGGGTTCCTGTTCCTGTTCCAGTCCCAGTTCCCGTTGCTCTGTACCCGCCTGAGCCGCTCCAGCTTCAGCTTCAGTGGCTGCCCTGCATCCAGCGGCATGAATCCCGGCCTGAATCCCCGTTCCTTGCCAGCAACTCACTGGCCAGCCTGCGAAAATTGGTTCTCGTTCGAGCGTACCGCCGTTCCGGTTGTCGTTTTCATAGTCTTAACAATTATTATGTATTATTATATTTAATATCATGTATTATTTATTTATTATTATTAATTTTTGTATTTATTATTATTGTTGTTTTTGCACAATAACCTTGGAATTGGACATTTTTATGGAAATTCGTTTGCTTCGTTGAATTGGTTTTCTTGTTGTTGGAGTTGTTGATGTTGTTGCTTTGTTTTAGGGCTTTTCTTTGTCGGTTTGCTCACATAATTAATTAGTTAAGAAATCTGCACGAAAGGATAAAGAAGTTGTTTAACTTGAACGGCACTTTAAGGGGTTTATTCCTTGTATTTTTTAAGTTGGCTTGCTTTTTGGTTATCCTTTGGGATTCTACAATTACGGCGGTATGCTTTTCCCCCGATTTTAAAGTGTGTTTTTCGGTTATCCTTCCAAGTCGACATTAAAAAAAAAAGTGTTTTTCGTGCGCTCACGCTCTCGCTCTCGTTCGCTCAATTCTCCAGTTTGCTCTCTTTTAATTACGATTACGGCTTGAACAATTTGTGCATAAACTTTGTGGCAATCGAATTTCGTTTGTTTTATATAATTATTCGAGTTTTGAATAGATTCTTGCCTTAGTTTTATTTCGATTTGAATTAGCATTTTTCAGAGACAGAGCCAGCGAGTGAGCGAGCAGGACGGCAGGAGCTCTTCGTTTTGCCGAAGCTTTTGAACCGAACGAACGAACGCGAACACCGCACAAAAGAAGAAAGCCGAAAAAAACGGTCGTGGAAATCCCGTATATCTAACACACACATACAGCTGCGAACAGTGCAAAGAAATTTATATAATTCGCTGCTCTGCTTCTGCTTGCTTTTCTCTCTGCTGCTCCGCTGCTTGTTTTTGTTGGTTTCGCTGCAAACACAAAAACAGCGAACGGATCCACAAGGAGCAGCATGGGAATGGGAATGGAAAGGGAATGGGAATGGGAAGGAGAGGCAGAAAGAGAATGAGAACGAGAACGAGTGGGTGTAAGCTGCTGCTGCTGCTGCTGCTGCTGTCGTGCATGCGTCTGTGTGGCTCTCTCACCCACTCTCTCCGCTTTCGAGTGCGTGTGTGTGTGAGTAGTTACTTAGGGCAGCCAGGCAAGCACTCCGCATGCCATTTTTTTTTATTTTCCACAAGAAGATGGCGAAGAAGAAGAACTAGCAATAAGAAGAGGCACAAGAAGATGGCGAAGAAGAAGCAGCAGCACAAGAAGTCGCCCCTTTCGCTACTGTAACGGTTCTTTCTTTTACCAGTATTGGTGGTAAGCCTATGCGTGTGGCTCTCTCTCGCATGCCATGGGCCTCTGTATTGGTGTTAGAACCAAAGTCCAAGAAGTGGAAATATCGAAGGATTTTTGAAATGAGACCAACAAAAAAGGTAAAGAGCCAAAACTCAGGTCCTTTCTTCCTCAACCTCAACCGCAAAAAAAAAGGAAAATGAAAAAAGAAAAAGCATAATTTGCGAACGTGCTGGCGACAATGGAGCCTACAACATTTTATTCAGCACTTTTCGTGTATTATTTAAATCCTCGATTGTCCTCTTTGCCTTTGCCTTTTTTTCGACGGCTTTCTTCCTCTGCTCTTTGTGTGTTAACTTTCACTTTTGTTTTATTTGCTGCGTTGACACTGCGCACACACACTCGCACGCACACACACACCGAAGCACGCACACTCGTGGGTAGGTGTATATGTATAAGGATTTTCTCTTTTTTTTCTTGATGCGTGTGCTGCTTGCGGGATCCTTTCGTTTCAGTACAACAGCCGCTTATATAAGCCCGGAACGTAGCACGAAAACTTTGGAGCACTCTTTATCGAGGGGATTTCCGTCGAAACTCGGGGTTTTTTTGGCTATCGAATGGAGCCGACAAATAAAAGCTCCCCGAAAAACAGTGGGGCCATTCATTTTTTTATTTTTTTTTATTTGGCATTATATAACATTTTTGACGAGGCGCAACCGTTTTGTTTTTCTTTTCGGTTTTCCCGTTAGGTTAGGCGTATCGATAGCGATAGGCGATAGGCACAATTTCAGAACACTTAATTTTCCGTTAATTTTTTTTAGGGGGTTTTAGCACGTAGAAGAAGAAGAACTGCCTATATGCAAGTATGTAAATATATACAAATATATATGTGCTACAAACATATATATATATATATACTTGGAGCGACTCTTCCTCTTCTACGCAGAGCGCAGCATCAACGGCCGTGTAACGGTTATTTTCGCATGTGTGGGCGGGGACACACGGCAGAATGCGGGGGGCGTGGTAGGCGTGTAGTGCTCGAGAGTTATGCTTGGCAGATTTTCCTTCTTGGCTTTGATTTTTTGGTTTCGGATTAATTTCGCAGCCCCTCTCGCCATTGCCGCCCCGGCCCACTATATGTTTCTCAAGTCACGAATACCGTTAGATTCACTGTGAATAACTGCTGCGGCTGCTGCTGCTGCTTCTCCTGCTAGACCTGACTTTTTTTCTTATGCTTTTTCTTATTTTTTTTGTGACAGTTTACAGGGAAGAATTGTGTGTTTTGTGGACGCGACGTCGCAGGACAAATACCGTACAATCCTGCTTCCTGCTGATGGCCCCAAACGGCACTGACTGTGCCACAATTGCAGATGGCGCTCGACTGGAATGTGCGAGCGGTCCAAAAGGACACGAATCCTGACCGAAGCACGCCCGAGCGACGTTACGAACTCACGCCCGAGGGCAGAGCAGCTGACAAAGGAGAGAAGGCTCCTTCCATGCGCTGTCGCTCTCCAGCGCGCGCTCTCTCTCTCTCTCTCTCCGGCTGTCAAGCTGCCAAGCTCTCTGCCGCTCCTGGTCTCCCTTAGCGCTTTCCAGGACCCATCCTGCGGCCAGTTAACAGAGCTCTGTTAGCGCTGCCCGCTCTGTTGGCCAGCGGCCTTTTCGAAAACCCATTTTTCGGGCCCCCGTTCGAGTTGAAGCAAGAAGAATTACTTGCTGCAGGGCACTTAATCACAGAGCCAGCGGGAGCAGGGAAGGAGAACGAACAGGAGCAGGAGTAGGAGAGGAAGAAAGAGAGTCACTCAATGGCCCCGGCACTTGACTCAACTCATCTATCTCACATTCTGCCCGCTCGTTTCTTTTTTTTCCTCTTTTTTTTTGCTTTTTGCGCTTACTTTTACTTTTCGGTCTCCGTCTCTGTCTCTGTCTTCCGTTATGGCGTTTTGTCTTTGTCTCACTTGGCCTAAATGTGTAATACCCTATAATGTCGTTTAATCCCACTCGACGTGTTTTAGTTTCGCCCCGCCAGCTTACGGAAAAGTCACTTGGAGTCACCGGGAGTCGCTGGCGGAGTCGGGAGCTCTCGGTGTGGGAGCTCCTGTTGACGCAGCCGATGGAGAGATAATTGCCAGGTGCCTCGGGATCAGGATGCAGGACACGGGATGTGGGATGTGGGTTATGGGGCGTGGAATGCAGCTCCCCCAGTTTTTGGTTCCCTGCAGCTACTTGATTGGCAATTAGCGGCAATCTAATGGCTGACTGCCAATTAATATGGCTCACGGGAACGACTTGTTTCCAATAATAGCAATTCAATATTGTCTCCACAAGTCCAGAAGAGGACTTAAGGACAATAAAGAAAGTTGAGCCATATTACAATAAAGATAAAAAATCGTTGTAGGTTTTTTATAAATTAAGATATTAAAAAGTGTAATAAAATATTTATTATAGTTTTAGAATCTAACGTTTTTTAATGCCTAATTTTAGATGCTAGTTCGGACTATATGGTTTTTAAGGATTTTTAAACTTATACTCATGATTTACATTAAATTATTAACAATAAATTAGCTGATAAAAACTAAACTGCGTAGAATGAAGTTATCCTTAAAATAAAATCTCTCTAGCTTTTTAATCAAACGTGTTGATGCCAAAAAGTATGCTATAAAATTTCACAAATTCCAATTGCATTTTAAAACTCATAAATTATATATTCACCGTAATCGTCTAGCCCGGAGATTACAGGGGGCTATCCCAATTCGCAGGCTCAAAAGAAGACATTTTGGGCTGCTCCTAAGAGACTAATATGAACATATAATTTACTTGAAACTAGTCGTAATTTAATCTACTCCTATATAATAAGTTGAAAGCAAATTATAATTTATAATTAAGAGATTATTTACTTAAGAAAACATTTAGGTTAAAGGCTTTAATTAGATCTGTTCCTGGATAATATTAAATAAAGATGTTAATTAATAAAAAAAATTAATAAAAAATAAATTATATAGTTCTTAAAATATTTATTTATTAATTTGTAGACCCTATAGTTTGATCACTTGAACAAAAATAGTATCCTGAGTACCCTGTTGATGACCAATTCCGGTGATGCATATTCCACCCCGAGCACTCGCCGGTGTCCAGCTGAGACGACTGTCCAAGGCCGTGTCGACCTTCAAACAGACACTCAGCGGATGAACAGCCGCTCACTCAATAGTAGTTGGCGGTTGGGCATTTCGAGATGAAAAGACCGAGGCAGGACGAGAGACAGGAGACGGGGAGGGGTGGGGAAGGAGCAGCAGAACGACTGAGAGACAGCACTTGAATTATTAAGTTTTCTTTTTTGGTAATTAACTTAAGTAACTGCCACGACAAATCAAACGGGGAGGCCTGTCCTGGCAATAGCCACACCCCGTTCCGTTCCGTTCCGATCCTATCCGATCCGAAAGTGACCAAGTGAAGTGGGAAAGGAAAACAAACCGAGGCAAGGCGCGGCACGGCGACACCGAAATCGAAAAAGAGGAAAAATTAGAACAACAAAGCGGAAGGAAGGAAAGCGGGCGAGGCGAAAATCATTTGGCTTGGAAAGCAGTTTGCTTCAATTTATGCGCATTCCAATCAATAACTGTGACACATGCAAGGACAACAGAACAGAACAGAACAGAACGGAACAGAGCAGGGCAAGCCAGCCAGCCAGCCAGCGAAGGCGGGCAAAGGACTCAGGTCTCGGGACTCACAAAGCCCACCCAAGAATCTCTCCACGAGGAGAGTGAAAGTGCCAGGACATCGTCGAGAACATGGAAGATGGCTCGCTGGTGTTTGTGGCATGGATATGAATGTGTCAAACTTATGCTGGCTCACACACACATACAAACACTGTCACCCAGACACACACACCCACGCAGCAACATCCACACACACACACACACACACACATGTCCGTGTGCGTGCAGAAATTGATAAGAAACGGAATAACCCTCAAGAAAATTTGCGGCGAGCTAACGTATGGGTGTGTGTGTGAGTGTGTGTGTGAGTGAGTTTCTAAGGATGGGAGAGGCACTGAGAAAATGGAAAACAAAACCAAAAATGCCTGCACAAATAAGAAAATAATAATAACAATAACAACTAGAAGGGAGAAGCAGAGTAAAGGTATGCATTATGGAGTCTTGAATACTCTCTTCCAGAATAAAAGCAAACAATAAGATTTAAATTTCTTATTGAAAGTAAAAAGAAGAAGTAAATATTGTGATTTCAATTACATTGTCTTTTTTAATTTAATATTCAATACGATTAATATTTTATCTTATTATTTATTTTGCTATTTACTATAAAACCTAAGTCATTTGTACTATATTATAAGTTTATAAAATTAGAAGACTTTTCAAAGTACTTTAAATATTAAGTCTGTACATTATAATCGCAAATAATCCTTTGATTCATTGATCATTTTATTGATTTTTATCTTAATTAAACCTTAAAAACTTTATAGTGTAAAAATTCCCAAAGCATTGCAAAAATTTTAGATTTAAAGTGGACTTTTTGATTAATATATCCAACAGAAGGATACATATATATATATGTACATGCAGTAAACCAATTAATACTCTTTTCGCGTGGCAGGACATTAAACTTATCGAATGCATTGGATGGCTGTGATGACGATGCTTTTGACGTTCCGGGAAATTCCATTACCAAGGCAGTTCAAATATGCGATTGGCGGGGTTATATAGAATTCAGCTTGCCGAGTACCCTGTTCCCAGTACAAAGTCCCCGAGTCAGAATCAGACTCGTTATCGTCGCCGCATCTGACAGTTTGGTAAGTTGAGCATCCAATCGCATCACATAGCATCGCATCGCATCTCATGACAGCGTGAAACATCCGCTTCAATTTCAGTGCTGGCTTCAGTTTCCCAGTTTCAGTATCGCAGTTTCAGTTTACCAATTTCCCAGTTTGCCAGTTTGCCAGTCTGCCAGTTTGAGTTTTCGGCTTGTGAGCGGGCCAAGGTAGCTTCGTCGCTCAGCATTTCAAATATAAGCGTTACAAGGACGCCGCCTGACCAAAACGAAAGCAAACGAATCGAAACGAAACGGGAGGCAAGGCAAGGCAAGGCGAAGCGAGGCGAGGCGAGGCGAGGCGAGGCAGGGCAGCGAAAGGACGCGGCAAGGATTTTGCGCAGTCCCTCCTTCGCACAAGTCGCTCTGCTCATTTTATTTTATTTTACTTTACTTTATTTCACTTTTTTTTCTTCTTTTTTCGCACACGCACCACAACGAAGAGCAAACGCAGAAAGGAGCGCTCGCACACACACACACACACTGAGAGAGTAGCGGCGGGGAGGAGGCAGAGGCAAGTTTTGTGAATGAAATTTCGCGCAGGCACAAAGCGGCCAAACAATGTGATAAAAAGGGAGACAGCGGCAGGACTGGCCCCACCGCCACCTCTTTGGCCATCCCCCGATTCCCTCGGGCAAGTCACGCGGCGAGCGGATGCACAGAGCCACCACCCACTGCCCACCCACCAAAAACAAAAGCAAACACAAACAATGCCGCCAAAAAACACAGTCGAACTTCTAAGAATGGTCCCACGTTGGGCGCCAAAGTGATTTATTTTAAATATTTAAAGATTTTAGCTTTTTTACTTAATTGTTTGAAATATTAAATATATAAACTTATTATCCCTTGTGCTATATATAATATTTAGTTATTTGCTTTAGTTCAGATACAAAGTAAAGATTTTAAGGATAAAAGACAAATCGTTGGGCGCCAATTTGAATTGAACATAAAAGATCCTTGTCATCCCATGCGATAACAGTTCAATTTAAGGAAGTCCCACTGTATTGTGTGTATAAAAAGAAGCTTCTAGGGAGTCGACAGCCGCTTTTTGCTGCTACTTCCTTGCTTTTCCTCCCCCACTCTCTTACTCTCTCACTCTCCCCCTTGATTTACTGTTGTTGTTATTGTAGCGGGCGTGGTGTCTGCGCTGCCTTCGTGGAATCGCTGGAAGGCAAAAAGGGAAACTAAACTAATGCCCGGCATTTATCGATGATGGCGATGACTGCTACGACTGTGACTCAGATTCGAAATCGGACTCAGACGCATTTGGACCGTCTTGACCCACAAATGGTGGGCACAACACAACGCTGGCCGTTGTCTGATAATTATGC
Organism: Drosophila punjabiensis; assembly: GCA_008042585.1. NCBI lineage: Eukaryota > Metazoa > Arthropoda > Insecta > Diptera > Drosophilidae > Drosophila > Drosophila punjabiensis. The sequence continues at coordinate 333,107 of VNJR01006073.1, read as the reverse complement.
GAGCTACGAGCTGCGAACTGGCAGCAGCAATTGGAGATGGCGCTGAAGATACCGCTAAATGCGCGCAATAAAAGCCAAGGCGGATATGCGGATAATAGTAGTGGTCGGAAGTAGGAAGAGAGCGGTTGTCCCCAAAATAGGTTAATGCAACCCACACGATTGCTTGGGTGAAAAAATATAGGTGGAGATAAAAAATATAAAGGATATGTTAGTCCTAGGGGGACTTATTTAAGGGGAGTTTTAGGATTAAAAGGTTGGGGATAATGAAAACTGAAACTTAAAAAATAAAACAAGTATTTTGTAGAGCAAGCTTATAGCCCATATTAGAATTATCTGGTCACTCTAAGTCCTTATTATAATTTTAACCAAAAGTATTAAAAAATGTCTGTAACATTGGGTTGCATTTCGAGTTGCATTTGAACTTCCTTTTCACTTCCTTTAAATAGGAAACTGGGAAACCTAGAAAGGTATCTTCATAAAAGGCTTAACTTGCGATCACAGGATAAGATAATAGAAATAACTAATAAAGGTTCCTATTCGCAGGTAATAGAACATATCCTTCAAGTGCGTTGCAGTATTTTCCAGCTGCAATGACATCCTGAAATGATTCAAATGATAGATCAAATCGGATAAGCACAGTAGCGCATTCGATGTCCAACCATTTTGGGAATACCCCAGCAGCTCCATCACCCCACCCCCCAGGACCATCACTCACTCACACTCTCATATCTGTACGTATGCAGCACGTAAAATGTAAATTCTTACAGCTGAGTGTGCGTAAGCGTGTGTGTCCTGTGAGTCCTGTTGTTGTTGTTGTTGTTGTTTTTGTTGGGTGATAAAGCCATAGATAGAGCGTGGGTGCATGAGTGTGGATAATGGCTCGTCGCAAAGTCGAAACGCACACACCAACAGGACCAACACCAAATGTCTGCACACGCCCCACAATCGCACACGGACACACACAGGACACCCAGGACCCATACATATGCCTGCCTCACATAATAAGGTGCGATTTGTCTCGCGCATAAAACGAAATTTCCTGCACACACACACATACAGAAAGAGAGAGACAGTGAGGGGGGTAGAAAGGATATGAAGGACCTCTTCCCCCCCCCCCCCCCCCCTGGTAGCTGGCCAACAATAGTCGGCGCTTCCTTGGCGGGTTGAGAAGGGGCCAGCTTCGATTGCTTTGTTGCTTGTACATGACAGCGAAAGCATTGGGTGTCGTCGCCGTCGTCGTCGTCGTCGTCTCTCTGCTCTGTGTTTTGTGTTTGTGTGTGTCTGTGTGTGTAGGGGGAGGGGGGGAGGGTCTGACAGTAAGCAAGGACGAGGGCGCTGTTCCTTCCCCCCTCACATCTTTGTAGGTTAAGGCTTATGTCAAAGCAGGAAAATGGGCGACAAAAGGCGTAAGACGAAGGCAAACTCGTTTGCCATAATTATTGCTTTTGTTGGTAGCTATCGTCCTTCCTCAGTAACCCCTCACAGCCCGCACAATCCGTGGCATTATTATTTTAACCGGAAATGTGCGCATATATGCATGTGTGTGTGTGTGTTGTGTGTGTGTGTGCGAACCAACAATTTGTGAACTGCATGAACTTTTGTGCCTTGGCCAAGAGGCAGCCTTTCCCCTGCGTGCCGGCATTTAGCAAATTTTTTATGACAATGTTTGCCGCTCTCGGCCACTTGCGGGGGTTAGCAGCAGCCCTTAATTTTATGACAAATATTATGTTAAAGACCGAATATGCGCTACAGCATAAAAGTCAATCATTTTTCATTTTAGCTTCATGCCAAACCCAAGCTGTGAGTCCTTACAGTCCTTTTTTGTTGTTGTTGTTGTTGTTGTGTGTCCACTGGGGACATTTAATTTTGGGTTTTGCTCGTTGCTGCTGTGATTTTTCGTGATATGCGATATCGTTTTATTTCGCGCTCTCTCTTTACTTTCTTTTTTTTTGCAGGACTCTCTGCTCCCTTGGTGTGTGTGTGTCTGTGTGTGTGTGTTGTGTGTGTTTGCGGGCGTGTTTTGCCACCCACTGGCCAAGCTTTTGTTGATATTTGGTGCGGCCTGCTTCAATTTATGTTCTGTTTGCCTTTATTGTCTTTCTCGACTTGCCCTTTTCCCTATTGCCTTTGCCTTTGCCGTTGCCGTTGCCTTTGCCGTTGCCTCTTCCATTTCCCTTCGTCGTTTGTCGCTTTTGTACGGGTGAACTTGACTATAATGGATGCTATTAAGAATTGGAAATAATAAATAATATTATATATACAATTAAAGGATATTCTATCTAGGTTTCTTACAACTAATTTATATTTTTAAATTAAAAAAAAAATCCTTTATCCATTAGTCTTCCTTCAGGTAGAGTTCCCACTGTACTAGGGATGTGTACTGTTTTTTTTCCACTCCCTCCTGCTGCTTATATTCTCTTCTTTTTTTTATTGATAAGTTCATTTAATGGGCCTGGCCTCCGCCAGCTGCCGTTCCAGCTCCCCAGCCGCCACTCCATGCCACCTCTGCCCCTCTGCAGCGGCGTCATTGGCATTGTCTCTGTTTGACATTTGTTGGAGTGGCCGCCTAATGAGTTTAATGCTTTGTTATCATCGCTGTAATCGGCTTATGTAATATGGCAATATAATTGAATCCCGGAATTATGTCATTCCACTGAGACTGACTCTGACTCGGAGTCTGAGGCAGAGGCAGAGGCAGAGCCACTGTCAACGCACTGGAGTTTACAATTGCAAAATTAACAAATTGCCAATGCTGCACCTGCCCCAAAAAAAAAGCATAAAACGTGTGTGGTGTGTGTTTGTGTGTCAACTTGAGAGCAAATGAAACTTAACGGAAAAGAAAATTACATCATGCTCGTCTCAATGGGTCGACATAATATTATTTTCTCGGCCTAAGCTAGAGAGAGTGCGAGAGAGAGAGAGACAGAGCAAGAGGTCCTGGGCTCCTTTGCCACCCTCCCCCCCTTCGTCTGGTAGTCAATTTTTTATTTATTTATTTTATGCCTACGCACATACGCGCCTTGGGAAAGCAGCCAAAGGAGCGGCAGCCCGACATCCCGACAGCCCGAAGGAGCCCAAGGAGGCAAGGAGCTTGACAGGTGTCGCCGACTGAGTGGCTGCCTGACAGACTCCCAAAAAGTGGGCGTGGCCCCACTGTCGGGGGCGATGGTGGTGGTGATGACGAAAAATGGTAGCCTATTATTCTTTGTATTGTTTTATGTGGCATTTATACGCGTATTTTTGTCGTCCTTTAATAGGCGAGACGAGGCAAAAGCGAAAGCGAAAGCGAAAGCGTAAGCGAACACCCTGCCGAGTGGAAAATAACAAAGGCAATGGACTAGACACCGCCAGGATACACATCATCCTCATCAGCTGGAGGGCTCCTCCTGCCCCTCGCCCGTATCGCCCGCCATCCAATCAGTAGATAAATAACACATAAAATGAGGTGCTTAATCGGGTTTGAAGTGATGAAAGTGAAACTGAGCCGTCCGTCTGTCCGTTTCGCCTCCTTTCCAGCCTGCCTGCCTGCCTTGGGCGATGTCGTCTTTGTCTCCGTCACAAATCTCGAGTATCAACTCGGTATTTGAATATCATTTGCGGCCGCAACATTTTCGAGTGTGCGTGTCGTCCGTCGTCCTTCGGGCGTGACAGCATAATTCCACTTTAAATTGCCGCGCGTAGACGAGTCATTTGTCAGCATTGTTTGCATAAATTAGGTAGCCGAAAAAAAGGTTGATTGGCAAAAGCCGAAATACTAACATAAATAAATTACCAGCGAGAGCAAGATTACAGACTATTTGAAAATAGCGCCCAAGTCGATTAAATTAATCGAGTACTAACCTATCGCTGCAGCCCTAGATATCGATAAGTGCTGTTTTGAGTTATCGCAAGCCTTTTGAAGGTAACCAACACTGTTCTGGTCTCCAGTATGGCAACGCCCGGGCTCGAGACTCAAAAGTCTGGCAACGCCCCATCATCAGCGACAGTGCTGCCCATAATAAGACCAGTGCTTTGAAATCCACCAGATATAGCGGTAAAATAGCCAAACTGGCATCACTGCGCCAGCTGTTTTAACAAAAAATTATAAATTTCAGTATTATATTTATTCCATAAAAAACCAGCGATAAATCAAAACCTAATTTCCTCTAACAATATTAGTTTGGCGCTTTGTGACCCCAACTTTAAGGCAACCAAAACAGCAGACAAAAACAAGTGCTGTTTTTGCTGTGAAAAAGGGAAAAATATGGTAAAAAAACGGAATAAATTAACGAAGCGTAACAATAATGAATTAAGATAAACGATTTTAGTGCTAAAACTTGTTGCTGTTCTCCCGTTTTTGGAGCCGTATCTCGTTGCTGCCGTTTATTGATTTTGTTTTTTTTTGTGCGCGTTGAATTGTTATCAACAACCTCCCCCCGGCCGCCTCCGCCTCCGCCGCCCCTAAAGTGTACATATTTATATTTATATTTGTTGTATTTGCGAAGGGAATTAATATTGGGATTCTCGGTATTTTGCTATCTTATCAGTCAGTCCCCCGCGAATCTTGCTAATTTCGTTCAATAATCACTGCCATCTGGAGGAAATCTGTAATTGGATTGAGATCTGCGGTGAATCAGATGCTAATTAAGCGATCGATCGAGGGATCCGATAATCAAATATGAGAGCTGCTCCTCAAGCGTGCTAAGTGGTAATTCGCGCCTCGGATAATGCCGCACCCACTCGGCGGACAACACACAAAATCAATAAATGCAGTTACTGCCCCTCGGCTACCCCCCCTTTGAACTTTAACTCCCACTCTGCTGATTTTCCGGTTTTCCCTATTTTCCATTCCATTTCAGGCTGCCAAGGTTTAGTGGGGACCCGAACTTTTATCATTTCCGAGAGAGAGCCGACCACCGGCAAACGTCGCCAACATGAAACTGAGACGCTGGCGGCACAAGCGTAAATAATCCACTTGCCTCGAGATAAACGTCAAGTCAGTCCAGCCGGAAAATAAACAGAAATCGTTTGCAATTATTTTTGAGTAAAAATCTGCGAGAAGCCGCAGAGAATCATGCTAGGTCGCGGCCAGAAGCTGCTGCTGGGCATAGCCATACTGATACTAGTCGATGTGGTCTGGGTCTCCTCCAGCGAGCTAACAAAGGTAAAGAGTTCTTTGATTAAAGCCTCTGTACAGAAGATTAATAATCCATTTCCCCCTTAGTTTCTGTACAGTGAGGCCAAGTTTGACAAGCCCTTCTTTTGCACTTACTTCAAAACCTCCATGTTCAGCATTTACCTGCTGGTCATAGGCATCCTAGCACCCTGGAAGGAGTCCTGCGAGCGTCAGAATGGCACCTATGCGGTAGGTAGAATGATATTCAACCTAATAACATATTTTGACTCCTTGTTTTCGCCTCAGATGATGGAGCAGAATGCAGACGACGAGAACTACTACTCCAACCAAGCTGTTTTGGTAACTAAACTTCATCAAAGATAATAAATAATAAATAGACTAATCTTTCATGTACTTTCCCAGGGCGACCCCACCTATGTGCCCATCAGATCGCCACATTTGGTGGCAGCAGCCAACGGCAATGGCAGCACAAATTCTCTGTCCGGCAGCGAGAGCGATGATACCAGTGTGCGTAGCGTACGCTTTAGCAAGATGGCCGAGGTTAGGGAGATGTCCGCCCACGAGGCCACCGACGCCCTCATGGCCAGGCTCTCGTATGCCGCCAGTCTAAGGATAAGACGACAAAAGACCCATCACAAAACGGCCAAGACCGCCTTGCTGTTTTGCTTGCTCTGGTTTGTGGCCAACTACTTCTTTCAGTTGGCCCTGGAAATGGATGAAACGGCCATGATAACGCTTGTCAGCTCGACGTCGTCGTTCTTCATCATCTGCCTGGCAGCTGTGTTTCCCTCGGCCACTGGAGACAAGCTGACCATTACCAAAGTGATTGCCGTAGCCCTTAACATTGGTGGTGTGGTGGCCATCACCATGAATGATCTGCATGACACAAAGATGACCAGAGGCGTCCTTCTGGCCCTGTTCAGTGCGTTCTTCTATGCCGCCTATCTGGTTTTCGTTAAGCGAAAAAGCGATACGGAGGAAAAGGTCGATATACCTTTATTTTTCGGTGAGCTAATCCATTTTAATTTTAGGTCTGATTTCTTTTCTAATCTATTTGGGTTTTGTTTTTTTTTAGGGTTTGTGGGCCTGTGGAATCTGTTGCTTCTGTGGCCGATCTTCTTCATACTGCACATTACCAAGATAGAAACATTTGAGCTGCCCAGCCAAGGGCAGTTTGCTTTGCTGTTTCTTAACGGCCTCATTGGCACTGTGCTGGCTGAAGCCTTGTGGCTGTGGGGCTGCTTTCTAACCTCCTCGCTGATAGGCACACTGGCCATGTCGCTGCAGATTCCGCTGGCCATCTTGTTCGATGTTTTGCTCAAAAACAAGCCGTACTCGCCAATGTTTTACATGGGTTCGATTCCGATATTCATAGCCTTGGTTCTCGTCTCCTTGCTGATGAGAAACGATGACTCCGATCCGCTAATGAAGCTGTTTAGGGTTATATATAGAAAAGTCTGCCGTTGCCATAAGCCGAGCATTGTGAGGTAAGTTTTTAGATCTTGGAAAAAATATAATTTCCCTTAAACTTACTTTTATGTTATATCTCACAGAGTCAACGATGAGGAGCAGCAGGAGTCTCTGATTAGCAACAGCGATTAAGGAGGAGGCAGCTTTTTTGTAAAAATCGCGCTTCTACACACACACACACACTTTGAATGTTGCTCATTGGAATGCAATCTAAAACTTGGCTGTTCACGAGTTCGTTTCGAATCGTTCTGTAATCTGTAGGGACAACTCATGCACAACTCTCCTCATTTCTCATTTGTGCATTTTTTCGTTGGATACTTAGGTTGCGATTTAACGTACAACTATTTATTATAATCTAACTCTAGTGTACTCTCTGTAAATAGACTTAGCTCCTACGAATACCGTTTATCTATGTGATAGTCTACAAAGTTTTGCTGAAGTCCACCTATAATTTATTGTATTTGTATTTTTTTTTCTTTTTGTATTCACACTGCGCTTAGCTGTATATTTGTTGACTTCTCCAAGCAAGATCCAAGATACAAGAATATATATATATATACACGTATTGATAACTTATAACAATAAATGCAATTTGTCTACCGTAAGCTTAAAATCTTGTGAAACTATGCCTAAAGCGAAAAATATACATATGCAGTTTAAGTGTGTGGAAAAGTTTTTGTGGGGATATTTTTGGGGTGTGTTTTTATTTACTTTTAATAATTTTAAGAGCGTTGCAGTTTTAAAATATATATTAAAGGGTCTTGTTAATTGTAACAACATGAATGTTAAGATTTATCTCATTTGAAATATGTGTGAACGCTATAAAAAGGAAGCAGTTAAACTTACAGGGTTAAATCGCTTCCAATCGGTCCTAAATCGGTTGAAAATTGACGCATTACGTGTACTTTAGAACAGTATTTTATTGTGTCTTTGTTACTATTTATAGCTTAGACTTGTTTAATGTTTAAACAATAATGATGTCGTTCTAACAGAATTAAAGTGATTACCACGTCAACGATTGCAATATATCGACTCTGTTAACTTAATTTACAAATTTGAATATATTTTGGAAAGCCAAAGAGTCTATAGCCTTGCAGTTTGCATATGGATCATGAATATCGATCACAACTAAGCCAAAAAGCATTCATTCTAATAATATAAACGATTTATAGAGTCAGAAATGACTCATTCATTCATTATACATTCCTTCCCCCCTTTCAGTTCCACTTGAAAAAAAAACCACAATAATTTAAACACCTTATACACTCACTTCTATCAACTCACTCACTTTAATTTGCAAAACCTAGATTCTATAAATATGTATTTACAATAGCTCTCCACACTTAATTGCTAGCCCTTAACTAGGTATGTACTCAATAAGATCACACAGGTTCATTTCTGTAGGGAAAGCGCACACAAACTGGCATCTGTGTGGCCCAGAAGAGTGGCACGGGACGAATGCTTCAGTTCCATAGTTCCCCCATAGTCCCCTCCTCAAACACTGGCAACATTTGCCGCCATAACAATGGAGGTCTCTGGCCTTTGGGGCCCCGCAGCAGCCGAAGCTGCCGCGGAGGCAGGACTGGTGGGAGTCTGGGCGGCACGCGACGTGGATGGTTCGATTGGCTCCATTGTGATCACTGTGGCTGCTCCGGCAACTGGAGCATGCGGATCTGTCTCCGAGTATGGTGGAGCTGGTAGCGCCGCAATTCCAATGGGAGCAGCGGGATCGCTAAGCGGCGACTGTACAGGTGGCACTGTGACGGGCGCTCCCGCGGCGGCGGCGGCGGTGGGTGTGGTCAGGTTACACATGCGCATGACCTCATCGTAGCTGGGCAGATCCTTTTCATCCTTCTCCAGCTGATCACGAATGCGATTGGCCTCCTCACTGCCCGGTTCAATGAAGAATATGTCGCCATAGCGGTTGTTCGGCCGCTCCTCTGCGCTAAAGACATTGCCCTGACGGTCTAGAAGAAATTAAGAAGGAAAAAAGGTTAGTTTAAGGTGGTAATTTCTAGAAGAAGGAGAATATAGAAGATTATAAGGACTTCCCCTGTTTGATTTCTTAATATTTTATAAATATTTTGTCTAGTTAAAAGCTAGTCTACTCGTCTTAGTAAACTTAAAAATATACATGTTAAAATGATAATTATTTAAAATACATCGTGAACAATCTGTAATTCACAATAAAAGGATTTATTAAGTGTCAAGGAACCCAATATAGCTTTCAAAATCAATAAACCCTAAAAGACACATTCTATTTTAAAAGTCAACCCAATAAAAATTCATAAATTGAATCAATGTTAACCATATAACATTTTAAAGAAGTTAACCGCAGGTTAATCAATTCATTTTTGGATTTAACAAACCAAAATGTTAAATTTTAGGCTCACTTTTAGTATGAAAAATCTTTAACAAATTAAATTCAAAAATCAAACCATAGCAAGGATTTTAGAACAGAATTAAAACCATAATTAATTTCACTTATTTTTAAGTTCTTTCACTCTCAACATGCACTTTTAAGTGGCTTATTAACCATCTGTTAAATTTAAATTCACTTTCTTTGTCACAATTACTTAATGCCTTCTTATTATTGTGAAATACTCAAATTTTAAATTGGCATTTTAATAATGATCACAATTATCACAATTTGCTGGCTCCAAATAAAATTTCGATAGGTTGTAAAGATAGTTGACTTTGGAAATGTCACGCTGATAGCCCATTCGCGATGACAAATTCAGTCTTTCCACACACAGTACCAGCTTGTCTCTGTTGACGGATCCGAGCCCTTGAGTCGTGAGCACGCTTGGCCAGCTATCGGAACGGATAGATATAGGAAAATAAATGAATGGCCAAGGATCCGGCTGAAGGGATAATTACGTATATCAGCTGGGAAACGACGTATATGGCAAACACAAAGCCCAGCGCCACGAACAGATTAGCTGTGAGACCCATTCTGCGACTGGGACCACGACTGTTTTTACCGAAATAATCGTGGCCAAACCGCAACGATTAGATAGCTTCTGTGGCTCACCACCCGGCCCACTCTCTGTTCTACATTTTGTTGTATATTTTTTTGGCACACGTTACCAATTCCGATGGTGTATCGCCGCCACTGGTGATGATGATGATGTGAGTGAAGCTGCTGGCGATTTTCCTGGCGACGTCGACATCGCGGTCGGCAGATCTTGCCCAGAGTTTTGCTCTCCACGCGTATGTAATAGCAGGCCAGGGGGACGAGGCAGAAAAAGAAGAGAACCAAAGCCAGGTAGACGGCAATTTCCATGCCATATCCACTGTCCCAGTTCATCGTTGACTCCGATCCGTGCATTTTGGGCGGTACTCAAAGCCAAACTACAGCCACCAGCGACGCCTACTGGGTCCTAGTATAGCCCATAGTTTTCCATTTGGCACGCAATTGATTAGTCGCCCGAGATTAGATTGTGTACGCCATGTTTGGTTGGTTGGCCATTCCCATAAAGGTTGCTCCCATATATCAGATATACACAATATATATGACGCTATAGCTACAGCTATGGCTACTATATAGCCCAGCGGTGGAGTGCAGTGCAACTTACACACATGGAAGTCCATGGAGCTGCGACGTCGCGAGCAGCAGCATCTCAGCAGCCAAATGACAGCGAACTTTTTGGGGGAAAAAGACTTGAGTTACCACAACAGAGTTTCTAAGGAAGGAATGATATGTGAGTGTGATCACCTGAAGGGCCGCATAGGCCACGAAGCCAATTAGCAGCAGAACGAAAAAGGTAACCAGTGGACTCGCATCCATGTTGCAACAAGCTCTCTAGAAGACTGACCCCCTCCAAAGAAAACTGATTTGCAATATCTGCTCAGAAAGCACACCTTATCGCGAGAGTCCACAAAACAAACTGGAGTGTTTGTTAGCTTTATGGATTTATGGAAGGCACTTGATCATCAAACCCGGCCAGAACCCACACAAAGCCATAGAATATCAATCAATACATGTAAGTCCCTCGTACATACCAATGGCCACAATGGGACGCTGACGCTGACGCTGTCGTTGCCGCTGACGACGTTGCCGGCCAGGATCCTCGAAGACGCCCCGAGGATTCGTACCGCAGCACTTGTTTAATATAATCCAGAGTAGGAACTTTTAGGGGAAAGTTAGGAAGTAAGTAAAGCAGGAATGGGAGGACATTAGCACTCGCTTAACACCTTTGGTTTTTAATCGGAAAATTTATCACTTCACACTGTGTTTATCTCAGGGTTTTTCCTAAGTAATTATCGTTTATCATAATTGTGAAGCAATTAATTGACACACAAGATATTAAAAGAAATAATATGATTATTTATCATAAACAAGCCTTGTTTAGCATTATTAAAATCCCTTATTTTTTGACATAAATAAGCTTTTTAAGAGACAAGCTCAAAAGTGTCAAAATAAGATAACATTTCGAAAGGAAATATAATTATTTTGGACGTTAACCAAATGGTGTTAAGGCGAGAAAAAGGCTAGTTATCCCAAAGATAATTCTACCTGCAGGACCAAATACGCCAAGGGCATGATCAGGAAGAAAATGAAGAACATCCCCACGTAGAGGATGAAGTAGTCCATGGTGCCGCGCCAGGAAAAAAAAAGGAAAACAAACACAATCGAATCACTCGAGTGGCGAGCTAAAACTGAGCACTCTCCGGAGCGAAATTCCCACTAATCTTATCTGGGGCCAAGGCGAAAGTCTGATTGGCCAAGTATCTAATATATATATTTATACGATTCCCGATAGTGTTAACCTACCATGTCTGCGCCGGCGACTCCGCCGCGTCCTGGTGTCCCTGGCCTCGAAGCACACCCAAATGCAGAATCTCAGGCAGCAGAAGGTAATTGCGCAGGAGACGAAGGCCAGGAAGAAGAAGACCAGGTAGGGCGGTATGTGCGACATGTTCATCCGTACTTCCGGCTGTCCGGCTGATCCACGTGGATACACGAGCACCGACGAAGATATTCGCTCCATAAAGAGGCCTTAGGCCAACTGTCGCATCATCGCCCGCCGCTCGCTTTTGGCCAAGACTTATCGGCAGAGCGGTGGAGCGGTGGAGCGGCTGCGGTGGAGCGGAGCGAACAGGTGTGTCAAGGGCCATGTGATAAGCAGGCGGCGAACGGTCTCCGATAAGATACGAAGCCCGCCTCCCTCTCTCTCTCTCTCTCTCTCACTCACTCGCTCTCTCTGTGGTTCTAATGACACTATGAGATAGAGTAACAGTATCTGTATCCGACAGATATGCGCATAATTGCACTTTGAATAAAGCCACAGCCGGGCACGTGATACGTATGAAGGTCTTGTGATGTATAATTATTATGGAAATAATAAAGGTGCAAGAAAAAGTGGTGCCTACTTTTTGGCGGCTTTATAATCACAAACTAGAAAAAAGCTTATAGGTTTGAAGTTATAAGTTTTATAAGAGATATTTCGTTAATATTAAAAACAATATAAACGAAGGTAATGCATATTCATATTCAAATTTTATAATTCCCCAAGGTTTCTACAGGAAATTTTACAAAATTTTTACAAAGAAAACCCTCGAAATTTTCAAAACCAATCACTTTGTAATCAAAAGGCTCTTGTTTATCAAAAACAAACCTAAAAGAATCTCTGATTGCTTCTTATATCCCATATTAATTCTATTAAATACAACATTAACCTGATATCAAAGCAATTTCCTCAATATGATGACTAATTGGCAATTGCCTAGCTTAGATTAGATTGTACATTATTACATCAATGTAATTAATGAAAGTACACACAGAAAAATATTAATTTCTACTTAATATTAATCAATGAAAAGGTCTTAAATGGTTTTTTTTTTTAATGCTTTTATATATTATAAAATTCCTCATTTGTTGGCTTTTAAAGCTTGTCACATTTTTGACATTATCTATAATTAATTAAGCCCTGATTGATAATATTACGTATACGCCATATGTACATCACGCATACGTTATAAAGACAGAAAATGAAAGTAGGTTTTTATATTTAAAAGCAATTTCTTTACAAACACAGATATTTTGGTTATAAAACCGATTGACAAAATAAGTGTGTAAGCATTTAACACAATTTTAAATGAATTTAAAGACAAGAGAACCTAGATTTCGAGACACCTCAGCTGCTCACCTGCTCTCCAACTGAACCGACTACTAACTCCCGGCGACGACGGATAGGAGGCACTGTATCTGCTCAAGGGCGGGCTAACTATGGTTCTGGTCCGGTGTCTGCGCTTCTTGGTTATGCATCTCTGGAAATATCCCGATTTTGCACTACCGTGGACTAAGAACTAACAGGACTAACACTCACACTGAGGGAAAAGTACAGGAGCAGCAGGAAGAAGAGCAGCAGGACACCGAACTCGCACCAACGATACTGATCGCCCATTTTGCGGAATATTTACATGGCCGCGAACCGCGAACCGAGCATCTAAATAAATTAATGCTAAATGTCGCCCAGCTGAATGAACTGAATGAACACACACTTTGTCGATAAGCAAAGGCGAAAGGGAACCGATAGATAGATAACCTTATCGGAAAACGCGTCTGACTCACAACTGTTCACAACTGCCTGACTGTCCGCTCACCTGTGTTCAAACTCACTCCCGAGGGTTCGATTATGTAGCTTTGCAGCACTCGTCCTGGGCGACGATTTGCCGGAGGATTTGGACCAGGACCTGGCACAGGGCCACGTTGTGGTACCTTCTGCCTGCAGCAGATGCAACAGACCTACAGGAATCGGTTAAGATCAAGAAGGGTCTAGAGAGAGTTTAATGGAACTAAGAACTTACTCGAATCAATATCGCAACTATGAAAAAAAGTAGGAACCAAAAGATCAGCATGAAGGTGTAAACGGCCATTACAAATTACGGAATCACGGAATTAGTTAAAGCCAAAAAACACCACCAAATTCACACCGTTCGCCGCGCACAAGAAGCCCCGCTGAAATGGCAAAGGCAACCGCTAGTCATTGCCTAATCACCAAACAAACCAAATCGAACACCACGAACCACCACCACACGCCTTATCACTTATCACAGTCAACACTCCGGCGGACAAGTCTGCGATTAGAGCCCACACGCAGTCGTAGTCGCCAGATTACACCGTACAGCAGCACTTACGCACCTGAACCCGGACCCGGAACAGACACGCCCTCCGACTGGGCATCGTACTCCCCAGAGTTTAGGTTTCTCCGGCTCTTGTAGCACAGCTGTTAAAGCAAAGAACGAGGGTTAGGAGAAGGTAAAGAGGTAACCTTTCTAATCAGAAATATAGCTCTTGAAGTGGGGAATATATGTGACTTTTAACTCAGGTAAATGACCTCCATGAAGGGTATGTTAAGTATAATATAATAATCAAGGTATTATCACATGAAATATTATAATAAGCAACTTTTGAACATCAACATAAACTTTGTAAACTTTCAAATGCTGAGCTTATAAACCCCATCTTCAAGAACACACTCCTGATTCAAGATCCTCCCCCACAAAACTCACAACGGTCACTAGGAGGCACAGCAGACATATATAGAATATATCAAAAATATCCATATTAAGAGAAGAGAAGACCGAACCGAGCCTGAGATGGATTAACTTCAACTGGCGGTTCTTGGCGACGAACGACGCAGAATGCCAATTGAGCTCATATCTTTTAAAGTGTTGCCATTTTCATTTATACCGCTGTTTACCCCCACAGAACAACAGGTATTATCTTATCGGGCGAAGCTTTTGCAGCTTTTGTTTAGCAAGTTTAAGGAGGATAGGGGATAGGGGAATGTGAGCATTGGGATCTTACCCTCAATGGCCCGACGCAACATCATCTCTTGGCGCACAAGGCGGGCGTAGACCCGCAAGTTCCACTCATCGACCTTCAGCTTGATGTACAAATAGACCTCCTTGGGAGGAGGAAAGGGATTAGGTAGGGATCCACTAGTGGGTGGAACGTACCCGCACGATCAGTGACATCACGATCAGCACGATAAAGCCAAGGAACCAGAATTTCCCGTACATTGTCTCCTCTATACACACTTTCTGATTGCCTCTTGGTCAAGATATTAAATTGAAAGTTCTACTATTCTTCTATTTAAACATTATAATTTGTATGATCCGAATAGCTGACTGCTGGCGCGGGGTAACTCGATCTATTGCCGGCAGAGAACTCACCCGATTCCGATTCTTGGGTATAGCCCACGCAGCACACGCACTTCCATTTGTGATTGGGACAGACATAGGCCTTTGGCGGGAATAACAAACAAGTTTTAGCCACGAGTTCGGGGTTAAGTAAGGCCGTAAGGCCACGGAACTCACCCGTATCAGAATAAGGAAGATCAGAATAAAGGATATAAAGTAATAGCACTCAACGAAACTCATGGCTGACCGATGCTGGGAAATGTGAAATTACAAATGAGCGGAGATCCATGGGAATAAGAAAGTAAACCCGAGTACTAGCCGAGAGATAACGCTCCGATAAACAAAGATAAAGAGTCCGCGTTGCATCACGTCGGCCTGACTTGGGTAATTCGTTGCTCTGACTTATCCGAGATAAGCAAATCAGAGCTAATTATAGCATAAGGGCCATAAAGCTAAAGGCATGTGCTGCCAGTTACGAACTAATCCTATCTATATTTGTTAACTTTACAGATCCGGCTCACCATTACGTCTGGCAGCGTTGTTCCTCCGCGCCGCCTGCGTGGCTCTGTAATCTCGCTCCTGGCCAGCTCGCTTGGCCTTCTTGTAGGCATTCGCAAGGAACTGTTTTTTTCGGGGGAAAAATATACTCTTTAGTGCTCCAATTTGAGGCTTTTATCTACTCACAACAATGATCAGAAAGATGACTAGCATCACCACGGAAAAGGAGCTCATTCCCGCACCCATGGCTACACACAATCCGCGCGGGACAAGTATTTCATGACAACTGACTGGCTATCGCACCCTGTCGATGGCTATTTCGGAGCCGCTGACTCTCAATTGGTTATTATCCATATCTTATCAACCCTTTTTACTACCCAAGAGTCGTCGTAACGCGAAAAAACAGTTTAATTTCTGGTTTACACAAATACACTTACTTCTTTGGTTTGACCTCCGGGCGGACAGCTGGGCAATCTTTTGGGGAAGCATTTCAGTTAGTTTCTAAAGCTATCATACGTGCTTGAGCCCCTCACTCACCTTGATGAGGGCCAAGAGACCCAGACCGAGGAAGACCAGGGAAATATATAGACCTACAGCCATAATTTTTGGTTATTTTTCTGGCCTGCTCCCGAATGTGATTGAAATGGAAAGGCGACTAAAATTCGATTTACCAAAAACGCAGCGAATTCTATGGCGCTCCAAGATGATAAACACGGCAATGCCTGATAGCAGACAGCAATACTTTAATCGGTATCCGTTTAGACCCGATTCAGCCTTATCGGTCAAAAATATAAGCAAAAAAGTTGTGAAAGGGTAGCCAAACATCAGAGTACTCTTATACTTTTTTGCTCTTATATATCCTATGATGGATATATCAACTTTAGATTAAACAATTCTTCTTTCTTTAAAAGCAAAACTGACCTTATCTTAAGGTACTCTTTACTTGGATATTCTCTCTCAGTTCACTTCTTTCAAATTTCATTAACTGTTCACTTCACTGGAATTCAAAAGGATACCAACTTCTTTAGGTTTATGACCTACGTTTCCGTTTTGATTGTTTATAGCCTTGCCTGTGACTCACTTTTGTGATCCTAACTTAGATTAGATAGGAAATATTTCATCAATGAGTGCAACTTATAAGCTGTAAATATAAAATCTTGAAAAATTCATTACCTCTGCTTCTTGCGATATTTTCCGCATTTATCCTGTACTTCTTGAAGGCATTCATCAAGATCTGTTTGAAGTAAGAATATTTCTGAACTGCAAGCTTTCGATTTGGGTTAAGAGAAAGCTACTCACAAACATAATGATAATGCCGAAGATCACCGCAAATACTATCAAACTGTATCCCAGACCCATAGCTCCTGCACTGCGTCCCTGACCAGTATTCCATGTCAACTGAAGGCCTATCGCTTAATTTTCGATCCATCGGCTCGATTATCCCATATCTTATCGCCAAATTTTTTGGCCAGAGTCATAATTTCTCCTGTTGGACATGTTTGGGGGAGAACCTTTCTATCTTGGAAGTTGAGAGGAAATTCGAAGAAAAGTAGGTTTATTACCTCCTAATTATACTCAAGCTTTAAAGTGTTCTTTAAAAACGAAGGCGTTACCCAAACCTACAAGTACCATAACTGCTGTCCAAATATAAATATAATTAAGTCAAAAAGGAGAAGGAGTGAAAAATATCCTTCGCTTAGGATCTTTATATAAGTGACTCACCGATGTTGGTTTCGGTTATAACCACGGCCGTGGTTTCTCTATATCTCTGCTGATTATTTCGCTTGGAATTATTGTACAACTTTGAAATTAACTATTTAAGTGGAGAGTAAAATCTAATTTGTATTTCTTTTGGTATTTTACAGGAGACACTCACACAAACTGTAACAAAGACAACGGTTGCAACTAGGGCGAAAGTACCAAATGCAAATCCCATGGCTGCAGCGTTCTTACTGTGGCAAGTATCTCAAGACAACTAAAGTAAAATCCCTGGCTATTTTTGAGCCTCTGAATCAATTTTATGATATGTTATTAACCATATCTTATCAGGTCTTTTATCGAGAGTGCAGTGAAAAGCCTCAACAAAAAATTGCTTACTCCTGAGTTCCTGAAATCTTATGAAGAATGGTTTGATTTTTTGACATTAATCTTTAGCTCTTACTTAACAGGAGTCTCTTAAGTAGTTCCTTGGAACCTCTATGATAATTACCATTTATTTTCGACTTATAAACAATCTAATCAAACCCTTAAATCTGTGACATAACACACATAACACTTACTTCTTCGATTATGCGCTCGAGCGGACAGCTGGCCAACCTGCAGGGAAATCACATAAACAAATATTAAAGCTAGGACAAGTGTCCCCTCGACATAACTCACCTTGATAAAGACACAAAGGATCAGACCCAGAAAAACCAAAGTAATTGTTAGAGCTACCGGCATTTCGGTTTTATTTGGATGGGCATAAAAATTCAACTGAATTTGGTCAAATCGCATAGACTTGGAGTCTACTCACATTTATTGTGCTTTCAGATGATAAAAGTAGCCTCTAATCGGCGTCCATTGAGTGTCGATTACACTTTATCGGACAAAAATAGAAAAAAATAAAAGAGATAACTGACTGTTAGATGCTCTTTAACTACGGAATATTATTAAATATAAATATTAATATTATTTATCAAGAAGAAAGTGTTGAGAAATAAGCTTTTCATCGAAGTTTTCTTAATTCCTATTAATGAAGTTAATTAATTTAAGAGTTGGTGATTTTTAAATAGGTATTAAAAGGTGC
Source organism: Drosophila punjabiensis (assembly GCA_008042585.1). Classification (NCBI taxonomy): domain Eukaryota; kingdom Metazoa; phylum Arthropoda; class Insecta; order Diptera; family Drosophilidae; genus Drosophila; species Drosophila punjabiensis. Next base: position 315,084 of record VNJR01006073.1, on the reverse strand, counting down.
TAAATATGTGATTCATATAAAATGAGGATACTGAATATTCTTAATTATAGATATGAATATAATTTATCAAGGAGAAAGTGTTGAGAAATAAACTTTCCATGATCATTTTTTTAACTCCAATTAAAGAAGTTCAATTATTTAAGAGTTATGTTTTAAAAGCTATAAAAAGGTACTAAATATATGATTCATATAAAAGGAGACTTCAGATTAGGGGGTGAAATCACCCAAATAAAACGGAAATGCTTTATAATTTTTTTGCTTTCCTCTACAACATGACCTTGGGGCAGAGTATAAGAGTATATAATCAAAGAAAGATAGGTAGCAAGAGAGGTTATATAGGCTCGTGTTGTTCAGAACTCTCCCACTTGGATTGTATAAAACAAAACGAAAACTCTCGCACTTTAATTAAAAAAACAACAAACGCTGAAATCGCCCAGTTAAGTACACAGTCATGATCTCGGCATACCCTTGCATTGTACTGCCACCAAATGGTCAACAATTTCAATTTTCAAGTTCACAGCAGCACCAACGAGACCCGAAAAACAGCAAACGAAATACCAACTGCGACTGACCCATTTTAATAAATCTGTGGCAATTAAAGCGAACCGCTCGGGTAATTATAGGGCGGTCGGAGTCGGAAAAAACAACAAACCGACTTTGTTGCTGAATTGTGATAATTAATAGTTGGCCTGGGAGTGTCCGCGGAGGGTAGAGATCTTGCCTTCGGACTTCAACTGCACCCAACAACAGCACACAATGAAAATTGTAACAAAAATTGCGAATTTAATTTTACCTTTAGTTTTGTTTATTTTTATATTTTTTTTACTCGCTTCTCCACTCCACCAACTTTTATTGTTACAAATCGGCAACGGAACGAGCGAGTTTGCGTAAAAAAAAATGTGCTTCGATGCCTTGAACTGAAATTAATGAGCCCGCTAGCCCCGAATCAGCCTGAATCGGGGTGTTAGCCCCATCTCCATCTCCAACCCCGAGCAAGTCCAAGTCCGAGTCAGCATTTCTTTTGTGGCATTCCACGGGCTCCGCTAATGCAGCCAGCCATGCCCAATTGGTGGCTCCGTGGCGGTGGAGGAGTTCATCCGTCCAGCAATTCCAACTCCGTCAGGTGCGAGCTGGGGGCACGCTTCATGCTTCAAGTGCGCAACAATTGGACAAAAGCGGATTTGGCTTGCTTGGGTCTTGGCTCTGGGCTCCATGGGTTTTTCTGTCCCTCTGTCCCGCCGTCCACTTGTCCATTTCCATTTTCTTTGTTGCCACTTGATGTTTGAGGTTGGCGTGGATTGGTTGGTAATTTGTTAGCGGAGGCATTGCAATTGATTTCAATTGAATTACGCACACTCGAGTAGTCCAGGGACCACATGAGGACCGAACAAGATCATTTCGGATCTGATGTTATTATTTATTGCTTTAAATTCCCAAGTGGCACCATGGGGTTACCTTTTAAATCACTTCGTTCCTAACGAGCGTCTAATAATTTTAATGGATTTTTATGACTTGAACTTGATGTTACAGTGTACAGATTTAATATTTATTTTAATGATCAAAATTAATCCGGGAGTTATTATTTTAATTTGGTTGATAAAGATTTAAACCGAGTAAAGTTTTAACTTGACCTTGGAGAAGCAAGTAAGTATTTGTATAAATTTATAATGAGATTTAATAAAATAACCGAATTCAAATGTTTGAAGTCCTTGAAATTTCTTTACACAAAATAATTATTTTCACAATGTAGTTCTAACTTAAGGGCTAAAACTGATGTGATTAATTATTATTTTTTAAGATTTTTAGAACATTAATCGTAAATTTTAGACATAGTTCCAGGAAACGATGGTAAATCTTACAAAATAAAAAATATATCATGGTTTTTTATCTATTTCCGTAATTTAAATAACTTAAATTTAAAAGTCGTTTATTAAAACTTGAAATAAACTGTTACATATATATTTAAAGATTATTACTTAACACACATATTAAATATTAATTTGACTCCCAAAACCACAAAAAATATATATGAAACAAAAATATTCACACCCTTCCAAACCTTCATCTAAAAAGTTAACCAATTCTCAAGTAGATTAACTATTGCCTCGAATTCATTTGCCGATTTCTACTTCCTTCCGCTGCCAATCTCTCACTTTTTTATGTGAGAACTGTCTAAAAAATTTGCATTTCTTTGGCTCCGGGGGGCACGCCCCCTCAATGTCAAGTTCACAGTTACTTCCGTGCCGAAAGACCGAAATGCAGTGAACACGTAACTCCCAGCCCACTGATCCGATCCGATCCGAGATCTGATCTTGATAGCTGCTGAAAAAAAAACAATCCAAAAGTATGGCCGAAACTTACAAATCATCTGGCGGACAAGTTCCGGCTTTGTTGGAGCTCTGGAGCTGGGCTTTATGGTCTAATACCTGCCCATTGTTGACTCGGCGTAAACGATGGTTATAATTTTAATAACGATGTGAATGTGCGATGAATTAATCCCAACGGTTTTCGAGTCGACTGCCCGCTAATTGTGGGTGTGCGTCCGATTGCCTGCCGGTAGATGCTGGCGGCTAGCCAGCTGATGTCAGTCAGTTTTTGGGGTCTTTAATCATCTTTTAAATAACTTTAAGCACACGGGACTAATGTGAGTCAATTAAGTTCCAGAAATCCCAATGGGGAATAGGTAAGCACAAAGCCGAAGTTGGGCTGCTCTTAAGAAGGTTGTTTGCCTAATAAAAAACTTGTTTTAATGAGCAGATAAAATGTAACTAATTAATTTAAATTGATATATTTATGTAATCTAAATTAAAATATTATTAATTATTATTTGTAGCTTAAGAAAGCTGTTTTCCGAAAATTAGACCATAAAATCTACTTTAAAGTATTTATAATAAAAATCCTACTTATTTTCTTTAGTTTTAAATACTAAACAAATATCTAGGTAATTATATTATTAAGCCATAAACTCTATAATATAATAACAAAACCCTAATAAACCCCTTTAAAATGTACCAAGCAAATTACTCAATCTATTTGTGTGTGAATTAAATGAATTGCTAATCTAAAACTGATCCCAGCTCCAAGTCATTAATGAAACGACGCCCCGAGAACTGCGCGTTCGCGTTCGCTGTAATTAATTTCAATTCGCCACTCTTTGAGCCCGGCCTTGAACTTCAGAAATGACGTATCTTTTAGAACGCTAATGGATCGGCTATACTTTCGCTTTTTGCCATCTCGCAATTCTTGAGAAATCCCAGACAGAGATCGCTAGATTGGCAGGCGGGAAAACCGAATGGGAGCGCCATGTTATCATAACCGACTGAGAGGCTTACGCACTCCCCATTCGAGATGGAAAATATGTGGAGCATTAAGCATTAGGGCTAATTAGTTAATAAACAAACAACACTGGAGCACATGCGAAATATCTCTGCCTTTTCTTTTGTTTTATATTCATGTTTTGATTTCTTTTCTTTTTTTACGGAGCCAAAGTCCGCTGGAAATTATTCAACTGGCCAATTCTCAATTGCAGCAGTAAACGGTGGGCACTGAGAAATATAAAAATAAAACTTGCAGGGAAAATTAAGAGTAAAAGAAATGCTTAAAGAGGCTTTAAAATATTTTGTTGGGTTTTAAATATTACAACTTGGTGAAGAAATAAAATCTTGCAAAGGTGTTTTAGTAATAATCAGCTTGCCCAAGTTTTATTCAAGTTTTACAATATTTTCGTTTGCTTTTTCGTTTTTTTCCAGTCTTATTGCTGCTGCAATGTCCATAATTTCCCCCATTGAACCTGACCGTCGTGGTTGTCGCTGGTTTGCTGCCATTGTAGCCGTCGGTTACCAGCCAGCAAACACAGTTATGATTATGAGAGGCTTTGTGACAATCAACTTCCTCGAAACGTGCCACCGCCGCGGAATGGCTCTGGCTTGGACTTGGACTTTGCATAATGGCCAGGCAGTTGGCCAGGCAGTTAGCCAGTTAGTTCGTGTAATGAATTTTACCTGTGTTATTAGGGGACAATCGGAGAGTCAGCGACATTGCCAATTGCAGGTGCAATTGGGTGTAGTTTTTTAGTTTACCAAATATTTTTCCTACAACAAAAGTAGGGAATCTAAAGAGGGTTTAAGGATTTGAAAAAAGAAATTAACAAATTGGAATGTTAGTTAAATATTTTGCCAAATAATTCTAATTTCTGGAATTTAAAAGTCAGAAATCAGGGTTTTTTCCCTTGAGTTTCTTTCCTCTAAGTTGAAGCTGCAGCACGTACTTCCTTGCCATCTTTGCATTTATAATTAACATAAATTTTCTTCGTGTGCATTGGATTTTCCCTTGACGCTGACTAATCCGGCAAAAATCATTTATTAATTATGCCTTGTAATTGAGGCACCCGCCTGGGAATAATTTTGATTGGCTGCCGTCAGCAATTATCCCTCGAGTCGTGAGGCTGTTTTGCGATTTGGTCACCGCCTGTCAGTGGTTTTGTTTGCTGACTTCATGGATATGCTCACAGACTCACACCACTGAAAGTACTATGTGTGGATGGAGAGTGAAAAAAAAATAAAGGTAACCGAAAAAGAAAAGCCAGCAAATTATGTGAACTTGTTATATCACCTGAAGCCGCCGCTCCGCAGGCTTCAAACACTTTTCAGACAATCATAACAAGAGCCGCTGCACTTTCTTTGCGTTTGCGTTACGCTTCTTTGCATGCATTGCCAAATCGTTTATATATATACATATATATATAGCTAGCCACGCCAGATATCTCCGAGTATATAGATATTGTACATGCGGTCAGTGTCCAGACATTGAATGCTTCAATGCTGCCCGCCGAAAAGGAGATACAGATGCAGATAGCGGATTGAGATGCAGCCTCAGCAGATACTACAAGTGTAAAGAAAAAAAAAAAACAGAAGAAACATGCGGCACAGAAACGCAAAAGTTCAACAGACGCCAACGAGTTGGAGGCGTTGGTGGTGGCTCCCCCCTCGGAGGCTCGGAGGCGTCTGCAGTATTGTAAATTAATTCATATTAGCTAAACAAATGCAGCCATGTGAGTGTGTGTCGGTGAGTAGCTTTTAGCATTTCATTCGGCGGATGAGTTGCCGCACAGGTTTCTGCGGTTTCTGAAGTTCGTTGTGGGAGCATCAGCATCAGCATCGGCATCGCATCGCAGCCTCGTTGAAGAAACCGGCGCAAATGATTTTTATTTCTTTTTTATCTGCTGCTGCTGCTGCAATTGTTGTTGTATTGAAAATAGCAAACATGCAAAATGCGCAGCGAAGGCTGAGAAAATCAACGGCGAAAATGTTAATTACACTATATCTGAGCCGCTTCTATCTGGCCGTTCGACGGCCACTTACAATAAGTGTATCTGATGGATGCAAATGTGTGGCCGGCCTTTTCGAAACGCCACCATTTGAGTTACAAATATATCGCCATATATCTCCCTATATCTCGCCGCATGACTAATATCAATTGGATTATGACTAATGGCCCAAAAGACTAAAAAGCCTAAAATCCATGCTAACGGGACACACGAAAAAATGACTTATCATATTTATGAATAATCAGTTGAAATAAAATGTATCTAGAACAATTTATTATGTATTCAGAAATAGAACGGTTTGGATTTACTCAATATTTAATAAAAATTGTTGAATATCCCACCACAAAGCATTAAAATAAGTATAATAATCTTTTTAAATTCAGAGAACAATGCATTTATAATTTAATTAAATATGTTTAGAAGCTTTTCAATAATTTCTAGTGATTTTAATTAAAATTTGCAATTGCTGTAAATAGCTTAAAATTTATTTAAAAAATGGTTTCAGTAAAGAATTGGTTTTTATTAAAACAAATAGAATCTAAATAATAAAAAATAACAAAGTTATTAAATATATTTAACACAAATTGTCAAAGTATTCCCAAGCATTTCCATTCTTTTCATTTGGTTTCTTTTTGTGTAAAATCAAAAGACTTAAGGAACGAACTTGGCGGGCAATAAGGAAAACTCCACTCAACCTGCAGATACTTTTGAGTGGCGACACTGCGACAGAGACACCGAGAAACACACAGCTAGAGAGAGAGAGAGAGAGAGAGCCAGAGAGGCGCGACTTGCCGAGAAGAGAAACCCTCAAGAGACAGAGAGAAGTGGCCGTTCTCCACTCCACAGCGACTGGCGACTCTCAATGGGCGGCTTCAATTGTGTGTGGACTTTTTGGTATAAAACATAAACAAGCCAAAGAAAGTCATTCATTTTGTTGTTCGAGCCAGAGACGAGTGAACCGTTAGCAGCAGCAGCCAGAAGACGAGCCCAGCTGCCCAGTGCAACGCAACCAAGAGTGATAAATACAGAATCTATATAGCAGATAGAAACACTCGACGAGTCAAGTGATCAGTGTAAAGTGTGTGATCCGGAGCCAAGACCCTTTGGATTATTACGGATACGTTGCAGAGCAATTGCCAAAAAAATGCAGTAAGTTCTTACTAAAAAAAAGAAAAACTATGAATCATGGTCCGAACCTGGATCTGAACCTGGACTTGGCCTGGCGCCCCGCGGTTACCGATTCGTGCTGCAATCGAAATTTACATTTTCGTTATTGTCTCGTCGTCGCCTGTCTCAGGGGGTTCTCTCGGCCCAATTTCCCGGGGCTTTGCTTGGCAACCACGAAATATTCTTTTGGGCGAGCGATTTCCTAACCAACTACCAGCAGCAGCAGCAGCAGCGACATACGTAACAGAGACAGAAATCCCGACCGAAGTCGGTCCGACTTTTCCTTCTATATCTTTCTGTTTCTGTACTGCTTCGCTGTGTGTGGTTGTGCTTGCTTTGTGTGTCTTTGGCGTGGGAGTTTTCGCTTTTGTTTGCCGACATTTCATTGAGAAGGCAGCTGCCTTAAAAAACCCAAGGGGATTACTTGTCTACTTGTACTTGTATTTATGAGACGTAAAGATTGTAAAAACACAAAGAAAAATTGGTGTATACAATTTAGAAGGAATAGCATGGGTCTCAAAATAGTGAAAAATAGATTTATAAAGCTGAGTAAGTTCTCCTTAGAAGTAGGTAGGTTGAGTCTAAACTTCTTGTCTTTGGCCAGCCTTGAGTTTTTGATTTGATTTGGTAAATCAATCAGACTAGACCTTGAGTCTGCTCTTTCTGGCCACTAAAGGTCACAAATCAAGACAACTTTAACTACAGAATAATAACATGAATAATTGTATTTATATAAATATATATAGCAGAGAGGGTTATGCGATGTCTAGACAAATATAAAAAACAATACGAAGAATATCCTTCAAATCGTAGGCATTTTATTAACCTACCTTCATTTTTTTCACCGTGTAGATTAACAAACATTAAAGCTTATAATTTCCCAAAACTAGATCCATGGATAAACCATCCAGATGGTCAATATTATGGCCCGTAATTTGTGTGTGTGTCCAAGACTAGATCAATCGATTAGGACTCCGAATGGTCACGCCTGCCGGACACGGTGAGAGATCCAATCTCCGTGACAGATTGCATCACACGAGTGGTCCTTTCTAAAAACGCCAAAGAGTCGTGTGGATTACTCATAAGCTGGAGCATAAGCTGGAGCTGGAGCTGGAGCATGAGCTGCTGCCCCTCCATTACATAAGTGACTGCAAATATGAGCGGCAATTGTATCAAATGCACGCACTGCGACGCATGCTGCGTATACGCAATATTTCATCGTGTGGAATTACGGCGACGCACAGAAATGCGCAATTGCCCAAGCGTGCCGCCATCGGGCATCGGCCATCAGCCATCAGCCACGCCCATTGGCCACAGACCGCCGCCCTCTCCGCCCACTGAGGTGTAATGGCTTTCGTTTTTTGTTGGTCAGTTTTTTACCATTGTGGGGTGTGTTTGAGAGCAATTAATAAATTGCCAACGAATTGATTTCTTTCACTTTTTTTGTTATTGGTTTTTTGCACGCCTTGTTGGGTTTCGCCCGTCATCGAGCCCAAAAAAAAAAAAAAACACACCCACCAAGGTCACAGATTTGTAAAAATTAAGGCAAAGCAAAAGAAAAACGTTGGAACATAAATTCCATTGCCAAGCAATTTGCAGGGGCACATTATCCAGATGCCCGAAATCAGGCAAACGTGAATTTCCAGCACTAACTGCACGCACATTAACAGGGTTTAATTTTGCTACAAGAAAAAATCCAACAAAACAAACGGTCTGAAGACCGACAAAAAAAAGTGAAAAAATGAAATTAAAGCAGAGCAATGTAATTTATTTTTTGGGCTTTCATGTTTTCACACAGTTTAATGGCATCGGGCGTTGTGTTAACGAGCCTGTGACTGTGCCTGTGCCAGTGCCTGTGCCTGTCTTTAATTAAGCACTCGAATAAAATGAGTGAAAACAAAAGACTTGAGCAACAAACTTGCCGCGCAGCAAAGCCAAACAAATTACATGCTAAAGACCCGAGATGGAAATGGGAATGTAAATGTAAATGGAAAATGTAAAATGGAAAATGCAAAATGGAAAATGGATAATGTAAATTGAAATGGATGGATGGTAAGCAGCGGGGCAGCCAGAGCGCTAAGTGGAGTTGGCTCTTAATTCTTTGCAAGCTCAGGGTGTTATCCAACCAATTCACAACAAATGCCAGCCAGGAAAACGTATATGAGCAGTCAGCAGTCAGCACACTTATCATCACACATCCAGCTGGCCATATAGTGTCGTAATCTAAGACTGGCGGCCAGGCTTATGTCACCCCAAAAATGCCCGCCTAACATGACGCACACCCAACATTTAAGGAAATCAAAAGCAAATATAGTCCGAGTTCCATACGCAAGAGAAACCCGGTGGCACATACACAACCGACGTTGACTCCACTTGAATGTATAACGAAACCAACGGCCTGGCCTGGTCTTGTGGTTTCCAGAAGTGGGTGAGCTGTGGGCTGAGTCTTGGTCTGAGTCTGAAACCGGGGAAAAGGGGGATCGAGGCCGATGAAAAGCATCAACATCAACGCATCGGCGGCTATGTGCGCCTGCTCCGCTGCTGTCTGCCATATGATGTAACTGCTGTGCGATAACGTCTGCATCTGGACCAGAGCCGAGAGACAGATCCCGAGACATGCAACCAATTCTCCATTTATGGCAGACAGACAGACAGACAGACTGGCTATTGCGACTGCGAAAGTGGTGCTTGAGAGTGGTGGGGCGCAAATGGAGCAAGTGGAGCACTCCAGGCTCTAAGCTCTAAGGAGGAATGTGTGTACGCTTGGCTATTTGCATGCTTCGTCTGAATGAGTGAGGGATTCTCCCCCGGATTCCCATGAGAGTTGCGCAAAAGGTTCGCTCGCTGACAGTGACAATGCAACAGGCGCAAACAACAACCGTGCACAGTGGCACTCTCTCAGAGCCAGTTCCTAAGGCTCAACTAAAGTTCAAAGGTGCAACTGGCAACGCCAGCAACTCCAGCTGCCGCCAAGCGACAGGCTGACAAATTGCCAGCTGGAAGATTCGATACTTGCATAAGACGTCTCTCCAGATTTATTATTGGCCAGCCCCCGACATTATCAGAATTTGTGCGGCGATTCGGGTTCAAAGTCACTCACTCACTCACTTGGTTGGGAAAAGTAAAAGTCAGGTCCGGGCTAGACATTTGCTTTTGCTTTTGTTATGGCCACTCGCAAATATTTCACCTTGCCCAACTATTTTCAACTCTTACTCGGACTTTGACGTTATGGCCCCAATTAGATGCAGGCAGGCAGGCACGTAACATTGGCTAATTGGATTGGACTGGACTGGAGTGGCCAGCAGCAGGAATACCACATTTACTCGTGCTCGTATCATGCGTATGAACAGCAGTTGACATTCAGCCAAGTCGAGTGGCGAGTGGCGAATGGAGTGGAGTGGGTATCGGTGGGTAAATGGCGTTCAAATTGAACCCACCGCAGGCTGAGCATCTTCATCATACCGATCATGGTGATGGGGTATATAGACTATGGTAACAGGGTCATAAGATATATAACTCTCGACTTGTTTGCATACACTTGCCGTTTCCAGTTTAATTAGTTAAGTTTTATAACAGGCTTGAAAAAGTTGTTTTCGACAGATTTATTTCCTGTCCCATATCCTTAACTAGTATCCATATATTTTAGCCATTTCCTTATTTAATTAATTTTTGATCCACATTTTGTTTTACCAATTTGGCTCAAATAGGTGAAGAATATCCATTTCCATTCCCAATTAAGTTTGGAAACGATTTCTAGGGATCTCTTTTAGCGTATGCCATGATCAGTGCGATTCCCAAGAGCCACCGACTTTCCTAGCCTTCCCAGGCCACAGTTGCATCTTCATGCAACCCGGCTCTCCGTGGCCCGTTTCTATCTCGGGGGACTTGCAGTCCGTGTTGCCTTATAACTAGTTTTCTGGCCTGGCTGGTCTGGTCTCTTGCATAACTGGTCGCTGGGCTGCCGATGCTTTAGCCTTAGCCGATGCCGATGCCGATGACGATCGGATGATGCTGCCTTCTTTGGCTGCAATTTGGCGGCATCTTCGCGGCAAGCGAAAAGGTTCACAGAAATATTTTCCCGCGTTTTTGCTGGCTGGCTTGATTGTGTGCTTGCCACAGAGCTTCCCATATCATAAAGCAGCCCCTGACTCATCAATTGATTGCCATTCATTCATTCCATTGCAGCATCCAGCCAGTTGTTCTCCTAGTCCTGGCTGTGGCCACCGGCCTGTGGGCCAACGTGGAGGGAGCAGCCACCGGAGCACCCTCAGCCACGGCCACCACCGCCAAGCCCAAGGGATTTGAGGCGCGCTCACTGGACGTCAACTCCAGTGGAGGCGAGGAGGAGCTCGACGACTTTGAAACGCAGGCCCAGACGCATCTGGCCTACCGTCAGCAGCCGCAGCATCATCAGCAGCAGCAGCAGCAGCAGCGTCAGCTGTACGAGTACAGCGAGGAGGATCAGGAGGAGGCGCCACGTCAGGTGTACGTCAATCGGAATGCCAAGCAGCAGAGCAACTTCCTCAAAATACAGGGACAGCTGAAGAAGCCGCTGAGCGAGGAGAGCGAAGAGGAGGAAGAAGAGGTCGAGGAGCCGGACCGTCTCTCCACGCTGCTGAGCAAGTCCTCCTTCAGCTGCACGGACAGGAACTCCGGGTGGGTACCGATCTTCAACTGGCCGAAGTTACAATTTCTATAAAATACTTTACAAATCCATGATCTACAGTTACTACGCCGACGAATCGCTGAGCTGCGAGGTGTTCCACTACTGCCAGGATAGCCAGAAGCACTCATGGATCTGCCCCGAGGGCTTCACCTTCCACCAGATCCACCTGATCTGCATGCCGCCCTCGCACGACAACATCTGCAAGCAGTCCTCCAAGTACCACATTGTCAACGACTACCTGTACAAGCCGATCAACCTGCAGGAGCACCAGAGCAAGCCGAATGTGACTCTGCGCTACTCGGAGCGCTACTTCCCGGAGAACTACTACGAACACGAGCGCTACGACGACGACGAGGAGGAGGAGCTTCCCGCCCCAAGGCCGCGCATCCAGCACCACCAGCAGCAGCAGCAGCAGCAACATCGCCAGGCAGTGACCTACCAGCAGCCACAACAGCAACAGATCCATCATCAACAGCAGCCACAGCAACATCGCCAGGCAGTGACCTACCAGCAGCAGCCACAGCAACAGGCACAGCCACAACCGCAAGTGGTCACCCAGATCCGACACCAGCCGCAACCTCAGCCAACTACTCTGGCCTACCGGAAGCCATTGCCAGCGACCACCGTCCAGCCGCAGCTGCAGTTGCATCAACTGCACCAGCCCCAGTTGCAGCTGCACCAGCAAAGGCCACAGACGCTGGCGCCGACCGTGACGCCGGCGCCGTATCGCTTCTTCACCGCCGCCCCCCAGCTGCAGCATCTGCAGCAGCAGCAGCAGCAGCAGCACCCACACCAGCAGGTCTTCCGCACACCCGAGGAGATAAACATTTCATTGCAGCAGCGCCGGCCGCAGGTGTTTATTGCCACAACGCCGAGGTACTACGAAGACGAGTACCTCTACGAGCGGCGGAAGTGAGGGGAACTGCGGCGGTGTCCGGAGTGAGCAAAAAATAAAACAGTCTTGTCGTTCCCTCGGATCCGATCCACCTCTCGTGTACATTCCCCTCCCTCCTCCGTCTAAGTATGTAGCTTTAAGCTCTCGCTCCCTCCCAGCTCTGTCTGCGGTCAGCCCCGAAAATCCATGCGCGAGTTTTGTGTACCTATTTGTAATATTTAATGTCCTGCTAGAAGAATCCGCCTTCTAACTCAATTCGTTAATAAAGAAAGCCACATTAAGTTAGCCGCTTACTGTATGTCTATCTCCATGTACTGGTCCGCGTTGGACAGGTGAACTGCCTGGCTGTGGGTGCCCTCCTCCACAACGTAGTTGGGCCCGATAATGCAGTTCTTCAACACCGAACCGCTCTTCACCTGCGCCCGATGCCCAATGATGCAGTTGTCGATGTTGCAGCCCTCCTCCACAACAGCGTTGGACATAATGATCGAGTTGGCGACAATATTCTTCGGGTTAATAATGCAATTGGGACCAAAAACACTATAATTCAGCGAGGTCTTCTCCGATAGCTTGGCATTGTCGGCCGCAATGATCTCCTTCGTCTGGGTGGACTTCACCAGGGCGCCGGGTGAGATCAATGGATGCGTTTCACCACATAGATCGTTCCAAACGGTGGCCAACTTTCGGTTGATGGCCAGGAAGCTGAGGGTATTATTAACCCGCACTCCGATGGCCTCCTTTGGCGCCTGAATGGCATAGCAGCGCACCACGTCGCCATGGTAGGGCGTTTGAGACAGAGATTGATTGAACAGCGACGTTTGCGTTATCTTTTGGTCCAAAATAGTGTGGGGAACGTACTGAAACATATTCATTCATTGATTGATGATTAAAACTGACGGAGTATGGATGGGTCATCGGCCAACTCACATGCAAAACGTTATCCTCATTCTTGGTCACCACTCCCACTTCCGAGGTGGTATCCTGCACCGTTTTGGGGGGTCTCTTTGCATGTTGCTTCTTAATTAAATGCGGCAGGAACTCCCCCTTGAACGTGGATATATTCTCCTTCTGCAAAGATTAATCTTAGCTTTTGCAGCTATAATATATATATATTCCTTACCCTGTGCAGGTAATCAATGACCCACTTCTTAAGCACATACACATGGGCATCTAGCAGGCGACTGTAGACATCCAGACGGCCCCGGTTCTTCAGCAGATGCCTCTGGATGTTGAGGGTCTCCTCGCAATCACTGGCCGCTGACAGGAAGGCCAACCTTTGGGTAGCCGCATGAATGCCAATCACATCCCGCTCCGGCTTGTGCTTGCTCTTCGGGCCCGGCATCACCACATCAGACTCAAAACCGCTGGGGAAGAGGAGCAGCGCCAGGGCGGCGTGGTGCTCACGGAACTTGTTGATCAGCGGATAGAGGCTCACATTGCTGACCAGGTCACAGCTGAGGACCAGAAAGTCCGACTGGATCTTGTCGTATATGTAACGCAGGCTGTCCGCAGTCCCGAAGTCGCTGTCGCTGGGTATCGTGGCATAGTCCAGTTTCAGCTTGAGTGGAGTATTCTCCAGCGCCAGTTGGATTTCCAGCTTTTCCTGCTCCAGGACCACCACAATGACCTCTGTGGATACCCAATAATGATCATTAGAAGCACGGATATGACTCTTGCTCACACCGAATTACCTGAAAAGTTGTGTTGTTGCAACAGATTCAGGGGGTACCAGAGTAGCGGATACGGGCCCACCGGCAGCAGGCACTTGGGGGCATCCCCCAAGACTTCGGGCAGACGGGTACCTCGCCCGGCGGCCAAAACCACAGCCTGGAACTCCGAGTTGGTCATTTTCACACACAAATTTGAAAGTTCGGCGTAAAAAGCGTGCAAATACGCGTACAAATACGCCACGCAAACAGCTGATTGACTGCAAATGGACAAACCAGGGCTTCGCACAGTTTCTAACACTGTTCCCAATCAGACATATGTTTGCTGTCATGTGACTGCGTCATTGTTTTTGTTGCTTTTGCTATTGTATAAAACAAGTCAGATGACCCTTTTGCAATGAAAATTCCCTTTAATTGCTTAGGAAAATACACTGAATGCCCATTTGTATGAAACAACAAGACTTTAATGCATGATTTGCGCAGCTTACACTACACTACAAAAATGGAATACATACTTTTTTCTGCTTATTGGAATAGACTACACACACATTTTGTTGCTACTACGTACGACGAATAAGTTTTGTGGCTTGCCTTTTGCGAATTAGAATATGGAAACAGATACAGAACAATAGTTTAACAATAATATTGCTGGCTTGGAATATACATCCATAAAAACCGGACAGGATAATACTTAGAACAGAACATCGTCATCGCCCTCATCCAGGATGTTGGCCTGCTCGCGCACATCGATGCCCTGCTGGAGGAGCTCCGCCTTCTTGGCATCGGCCTTTTGCCTGGCCTCGCGCTTCTTGTCCTGAATCTTCTTCAGCCGATAGAACTCCTCACGCTCCAGCTCGTCCAGCTCGGAGATGATGTAGGCCAGCGTGCGGTCGATTCTCGGTATGATGACATGCTCAATGGCGTTCACACGGCGATTGGTGATTTTGATTACCTCGTCCAGGGTCACGAACGATGTCTGCAGCGAGGCCAGCTCCACGAGCAGCTTGACGGCGCTCTGGTAATTCTTCTTCAGCTTGGCCAGCTGCTGTCCACCACGGGCCAGACCGGCCAGCTCGTAGGTGTCCGCTCCATCCTGGTACGATTCGAAGACGGGCAGTGTAACGCCAGCAACGTTGTCCTTCTTGGTGCGGATCTTGATCTGTGCCTTGGTCACGTTCTGGAGCACCACCTGGTTGATATCGCCCGAGGTGAACTTGGCTTCCGCCAGCGAGAAGGCCGCCTCTTTCATAACGTCGCCCATCAGGGTCTTCGTCTCGATGATTTTGCCCAAAATCATGCGGAATCGCATCTGCAGGGCGTCAGCCTTCTTCTTCAGCAGTCCGTGGCCCTTTTGGGCGCCCGCCAGGCGGGCCTTCATCAACATCTGGGCGCCACGGGAGGGGAAAATCGGTAGCCTATCTTTGCCAGACATTTTGCTGATATATTCGTGGGAAAAATTGGCTGGTCTAAACGATTTTCTGCTGCGCACCAAAAAAAAACTGCAACTGTCGCCTGAACCTGAAAAACTCCAACTGGAAAATGACGGACAGCAGTGTTGGCTAACGGGGGCGGCAATCGATAACCAGAGCCAGTGCTCTGAAGTACGACGAGTAGTACGAGTAGTGTTGAACATTGGCCAACACCAGCTGTGAATTTAAAAAAAGTAAACAAAACTGAAACAGTTGTCTTTTGTGTGGTTTTTTGAAATATAATGCAACTGCTGCAACGCTTATGTACGCACATCTACAACCACCAGCGGCACTACGTCAAGAAACTTCGAGTGGATTTCAAGCCAAAGCCGAGCATGTCCTCGAACAAGCGCCTGGTTCACGAGGAGATCCTGCATTATGTAAATCCCTTTGCCAGAATCAACGTAAAGTCGGATATCTTCGTCCGCATCCAGCCAGCCGACGTGCATCAATACACCGGCGGGGACGTATTTATAGCCCAACTCTGCGGTGGCTCAGTCAAGAACTGCAATGTTTCGCTGGACGTCAAGGTGGCGGACGACGAGAAGGAGGTTAGCGTGGTGGTCAAGAGACTGACCGAACAGCCCTCGACCTTTGAGTGCGTTCTGCAAGTTCCCGTGCGTTCCGATGTCTGCGCTGTGGGCAAGGGCAATGTGCGGGTGGAGGGAATCCAGAGCGAGCTTCTGCAGGTTAAAGCCGAGGGCGGAATCCTCACCAAGAACGTAAAGTCCAGTCACATTAGCCTGTACAGCGAAAATGGGAATATCAACTGTATGGGCACTTTGCTCGGCATGATCACCGAAATAGAGACACACAATGGGGTGAGAATTGTACTATGTATATCGAATTATCAATTAAGTTTCTCCGTTATTGCATCCACAGAATATCATTATGGACAAATTGCAGGGAGACAGTCTGACTGCCTCTACCAAGAGCGGTAGCATAGTAACCGATTGCTGCTACGTTGAAGAGTCCAAGTTCCAAACGGAAACCGGACGCTTAGAACTGAAAAATGTCCACAAAACTAGCCAAGTTCATGTCCATGATTCAGCGGACCTAAGCATGAGTGAGTGTAAATGGCTCAAGTACGCCTCGAACAAGTTGATTTCCGTCTCAAAATTCCAGCTGGTGTCCATGGCAATCTGCAGGTGGTGACCAAAGGTGGCAGCCTTAATATACAGCTCTCTGAGCTCGTGGGACACAACAAGATCGATGCCCAGAACCTGACAGATGAGGCCGTCATCTACATATCGCAGACAATTGAGCAGGATCTCAATATCGATGTGGGAGCCTCGAAAATCAGCTTGGATACCGAACTGGAGCACTTGGCGCACGCACTAAGCAAGGACCAGTGTCGATTCCTTCTCAGCAATGAAAACAATCACAAGCTGATGGTTTGTAGTACGGGACACAAGGGAGTACGCCTCGGGAAACAGTCGTGGAGCGATATGATGCGTCAGAAACTGCAGAACATCAGCAACGAACCGCCCCTCTCTAGTTAAATACACAACTGTATACTAAGTTAAGAATATGTATTGTGCTGCAAGCTACAATCTCAGTCATTTTTTCATATTTTGCCTTCATTGTGGTATTCACTTTAGGCTTGGCCCGACGACTCATTATCCGTATAATCGCCCAGGCATTCGAGGGCTTTGGTGAAGACGGCATCTTCCTCGGCTTTAAGGGAGGACACAAAAAGTCTCATTTTCTCGTTGTCCATCTCTTGGAGATCTGCATTTTCTTGCTTAATCAAAACGCAGGCCAGCAGCCGCAACATCTTAAAGGCGTTCTCCACATACTGCTCCTTGGGCGCGTCCTCTTCATCCTCCTCCTCGAATTCGTTGGCCTCCTCGTCCTTCTCTGTATAGTTATCCGTGTGCTGTTTCAGTCTGTACCAGACTTCCAGAAGGTTTGCGAATGCCTCTTTCTGATAGTAGTACTTGAGGCGCTGAATAAGAAGATAATGTCAAATTAGTATGCCGTAACCAATAACCAGGAAGAGACAACTCACACTCCATATGTGCGCCAAATCCTCTAAATACTCCTCCTGTCGCTCGCCCAACGGAATGAGTTGTAGCGGCTGCTGCAGGAATTGAAAGATCCGTGTGAGGCAACTAACTATGCTCGGCGCATACACGTCCATGGAGGCCTGCGCCTCTGGCAGCTGAACCAAAATTGTGCATATGTTGAGGTAGGTTTGTATGATCTCCACATCACAGGTTATTTTTGGAGCACACGACTCGTACCCGACGTCGGCATCCTCTTCGCTGTCCGTGGGTGCGGCGCCGGAAGCGGATGGTGCCTCTCCGTTCTCCTCAACTGTTTCCTCGTCGGCCAACTTGGCCTGATCATCGCGCATAAGTCGCAGGAAGGCGCTATTTACTCCGTCGCAGAGCTCCTGCACAAGAAAGACCTCCGCAAATGGCTTCAAGTTAAGCTCGGAGTTAGCATTCTCCTCCTCCACCAGGGCGCAACTGGCCAAGATGGCATTTGTGGCTTTGAGGGCGGCTACCAGGAGCTCATCGCTCACGGACTGCTGCAGTATCCTGCCCAGATTCTGGGCCGAGTTCTCGAAGGCTGCAAAGCAGACGTACCAGTCCACGGCGAACTGCTCCTTGCCGCTCAGCACATGCGCCATGATGTACTGGTAGAGGCGCATCAATTGGATCAGCATACCGGTGTCGAGGCAATTGGCCAGCTTGAACAGCGTCTCCATCGACTGAGGCGAGCAGGTGAGCAGCTCAGCGCACTCCACCTGGGCGCACATGTTGCCCAGCAGTCCGATAAGGATCTCGTAGAGCCGCACATCCTCACAGCCGTCAATCAGCGAGTACATTATGGGATCCACGGCATCGTTCTCCAGGAGAAGCGTAACCACCTCCGGGGACACTGACATGTCCCACACCTTGCACAGGTCGTCCTCCAGTTGCTGCTCCAGTGCTGAATCTGGCTGCAGCTGCACTAGCTTCATAACCGTCTGCAGGATGAACCGACGGCTGTACATGGTCTCGCCCACAGCGTCACCGCGCATGCGCTCCAGCAGCTCCGCCTCGTCTGCCTCCTCGTTGGCGGGCGGGGGCGTGGCCGAGCCGCTGCTGGCACTGCCGGAGACGCTAGCCGAGCCAAGGGCTGAGCCAGGAACGGAGGCATCGGTCTCCTTGATCGCGTTCTCCACCGGCGGCACTTCGTTGTCTTTGGCGGTCGCCGGGCAATTGCCCACCAATTCCGCGTCCTCTTTGGGCATCTTGACAGTATCCTCAGAATTCCAACCAGTGTTGCCAATTAAGCTATTTGCCCGCTATATCTGGCCGATTTCGAAAGCCAGATGCTGAATCAATTGTAAACTAGCGGGAAATATATATATACATTAATATTTATACATATATATATACAAGTATTTTTGCAAGCAAAATTTATAAAATTTAAATAAATTTATTTTAAATTTAAATAATGACAAAAAACATCTAAATGCCAAAATGCCGAGTTTATAGCACCATTAACGAGGTATGTGAATCACAATATCAAACGATTTCGAATCAAAATTTTTGATATAATCAATGCAAAAAAACTTGGACAAAATATTCTTTAGATTTTAAGGCATTAAAAAGCAAAAAATGACAAAAAAAAACATAAAATAAACAACATAATACATTACCTCCAGCAACCAATAATTGTTCTATTTATCTAAATGTTTCGCTTCACACATTGACTTATTTGCACTAATTAAAATACTCAAAATTATATATATATAATTATAATTATAAATCCATTATTCTGTGTGTCACATATTATAAATAACTGGCTGTTATTAATAAAACAAAAATGTCGGAATATTTTTTGCATTTTCAAGCATTTAAATAATCCATTTAAATAACTTATGAAATTAAGCCGAAGCTTAAAGTTATATGTATATAATGTTTTTATTACATTCTTCATTAATATTTCTGTTATTTAATTTTTTTTTTCGTTTTTTTTTTGACAACGACGTGTTGAGTTTGTTTTCAAAACACACGCATTATATTTGACTTTGATTAGACACATGAGTTACTTAACACAACAACAAAAATGAAAATTATATTTATTCTGTGCTTTATTGTATTCGAAACGGTAAGTTATATTATATTATATAAAATATATAAAATAAAAACCACCTTGCAGCCTTTCGGAGATGCTAAAGCCATTGATTTGGAGTCATTCTCACATTCTGGAGTTGCGGAGAAGACCATCCATGATGGCACCGTCACACCCATCGAAACCACTGAAGGAGTGCCCACTCGAATTAGGCATATTCCCCGTGAAACCGATCAGTCTTCAGCCAAAGCCACTGTCGTTCCAGCAATGACACCATCTCTGCCAATAAAGAGAAGAAAGAACTCCACAAGAAGCGATTCTCTAGACGCGACACATAAGAGGAACTCTACTGGACCTACGCTGGAGCCATCTGGAACCACTGGTAATCCGGTGATTAGGCATATCCCCAGGAGTAAGCGAGATACTAATCGTGAAGTGACGATGCCCTTCAGTTTCAGAACCTTGCATATGCCATGCGACTTTGACATTGGTTTCTATAGAACATATTATATGACCGCTAACTGCCAGTGGATGCTTAACCATAGGTACCAGTCCGAGACCTTCTACAGAGCCTACATGTTGTATAAAGCCGAGGGATTCTTCTTTGGCCAATATGCTATTCGCTTAAGGCGATATGAGTTGGATCCGCACCATTATTATGTCGACTGAACCTCAATCACCGGAATATTTTGAAAGATTTCAAATTAATGGCAGTAGATCTTAATCGAGAGGAGTTCAATATAATATATATATTGTCAAGCTTAAGAACTAACTAACTAACTTAACTAATAAAAATATTTCCGGCAAGTTGTTGGCTCAAGATCTGAGCGCATGCAAGACCTCGGGATGCCTTTACATAATTCTAAGTTCAATAATTGTGTGCTACAACAATCTAAAAAAAGGTTAAAAGGAAAGGAAAAGGGTATTCTCTCTTTGGGCACTCCTCAGCTCCTTCAGCTCTCCTGGTGTCCTGGAGTTGAATCCACCACCATTATCAAGTCGACTGACCCTCAATCATCGGCATATTTTGAAAGATTTCAAATTAATGGCAGTAGATCTTAATCGAGAGGAGTTCAAATTAATATTGATTGTCAAGCTTAAGGAATAGCATCTGAACAAATCGAAAGTGAAACCCGAACAATAAAACATAAAAACAAAAATCTTGTGTAATTCTAAATTTTTCTTATTAATAACTGACTTAGGTGTTAGCGATGTTAAGAATGGAAGGTGGTAATCACAGTTCAGGAGCTCTTGGGCTTGCCCTCGCGTCTGAGCAACAGTCCGGACAGATTGCTGTATGGCATCTCGAAGGCCAGCGAAAATGCGACGGATGCAAGGTACACGATCATCGTGAAGCCGCAGCACACTACGCTCTAAATAATAGGAAATTATTATATTATTGTATGCAAAATATAACGAGTAACAACACCCACCAGCATAAAGGGATCCGCAGCGGAACTCGTGCTAGTCAGGCTGTAGACGAGGGCTATAACCAGGGGATTAAGGAGATATATGGCATATGACAGACGATTCAGATGCTGGAAGCACTTGGCCTCCAACAGTCGCGACCACCAGACGCCGCTGCCCGAGGCACTGCCCACCACCATCCAGCAAACGGTGAGTGAGAACAGGGCCCGGCCCAGGACGAATAGCGATATGGTGATGAGGTGGCCCAGATCCCGCTTGACCGTGGAATAAATACAGACCAGAAAGACCATACCACTGAGGTGCCATAGCCAGCGGGTCTGTTGTTCGCTCAGCTCCATTTGGAAGCGCTGCTCCTGGAGACACCAGGCAGCAATGGCGCCCACAATGTACGGCAGGATCCTCACAAAGGGACTCGTATATATCTGGGTGCCCGTTGCGTATGTGGCGTCGAAGGAGAACTCAAACTTGTGATTGATGCCGATGCCATAGGACCAGGTTATAGTGGCCACAAGTCCGGCCAGTGTGACAGCCTTGGCCAACTTTGGGTGTCTGTAAAGAGTTAATCCTGAGAACATGCCTTCTCCTTCCCCTTCCCCTTCCCCTTCCCTTTTCCCGGAGACCCGGAGACACTCACCTGGCGTAGACAAAGAGCAGAAAGTTCGCCAGCAGAAAGAACTGCATGTCGCAGGCCAGACTCCAGCTCCAATTGGCACACATCTCTCGGTGATCGAAGAGGTTCTGGATGAACAGGAGGTTGCGCCACCAGTGTTCCGTGCACAGCTCGTCGAAACGCTCGTTGATGTGAAAGACGGACACGTCTCCGATGTAGGCGAAGGCCAGGTCCACGCTACCCATTACCACCAGGTAGAGTGGACCCAGACGCAGGTACCGATGGAACAGCAGCTTGCCAAAGAGTTTCGCATTGCCAGCCAGTCCATTGCGACGTACTGCGTCCAGCTGCTGGACGTTCCTCAGAAAGTTGTACGTTTGCAGGAAGCCGCTAAGGTTGCACAATATATTATATATTTCGATCTAGTAAGGACTTTCTCCTACACTCACCTAATCGTAAAGAAGACATCCACAAGCAGAGGAGCTGTCGAGACATATTGGAAGGCCGCCTTCTCAGCATACGAGATCAGCACCGTCTTGTTGTGAACGGTGAAGTACATGTACCACACCACATGGAAGATCAGGATCCAAATGGCACACACCGATCGCAGGCCATTCATAATGGGAATCTCCCCGGTTCGATTTTCCCGCATGGCGGATATCCTTCTCCAATTGTCAGCCACATCGAAGCAGGACACTACATTCTGGATTGGCTGCCACTTGAGGAGCGAGTCCAGCGCCTGCCACAGCTCGGACTCGACAGGAGCCAGACCCGGTACCGGTTCATCGCCCCGCTTGGCCACTCTCAACTGCTGGGCACAGAGCATCAGAGCTCCGGTTATCAGGAGAGCGGCCATTACCATTCGGAAGGTTGGACGCTTAAAGAAGCGTTCGCTCAGCTTGAGGTCCTTCATGTACAGCACCTCCGGCTGCATATCGAAGATGTCATCCTCGGCAAATGTTCCCTCTGCCACGTAGTCCCTGGCCAACTGTTTCACTTCCTCGGAACCGCAGGCGCTGGGCAGGCACAGACCGATGTGCAGCACCTGCTCGGACATGACCTTGATCTCCACCTGCCAGGGCGATCGGTGGCGCAAATATATAACCCGATAGTCCATGTCAAACGGGGCCTGCTGGGTGAGTATTCCGTAATGCATTACGCGTTCATAGTTCCGGGACAGTGTAATGCCCACGGGTTTCTGCACGCCACGGCATGCCTCCCTACTGCCCAGCCAGTAGTTTTGGCCAAAAACGAAGCCCGACGGTTTGGTCCCGGAAGCGTCAAGAACTAGATAAGGTGATAAATCATGCAATATATATCATTATATTCCATTTGCAGGCAACTTACCCTTCATTGCCCAAGGTTGCTTGGCCAGGATTCCCCGCTGCACCTGCTGCAGTTGAGCGTGGCAGCTGGGACTAACCCTACTCTCGTTGGAAGCTTTGGTCAGCCCAAAGATGACAGAGCTACGAATGAGATGTGGCTCGTGTTTGGTCTCCAGAGGGACGTGCTCATTCTCTGCCAGGATTTCTGAGGTGACCAGTTCCAGGCTGGCATTATTGACCAGGCCATAATCATAACGCAAAGTCGACTCGTTGATAGCCCCATCGATGGCCATTGCCAAGATGCCCACGGCTATGACCACTCCACTCCAATGCCACTTCATCCCAATGGACCGCTAACGAGCGGCAGCAGCTGAAAGCTGGAAGAGGAAAGCGAAAGGAGTTGTTAAATTAGATTTGTTTAGCAAAGGCCCTTAGCTAAAGGGAACTCAAAGCGGTGAGAACTTGTGAAAACAAACACAGTTACGGCTACAATGACTTCCCACCGGAACAGCTTGCTCCCGAGAGGCTGTGACTCAGGTGTAAAGCCCCTGCTTCTGGCTGGTCCAGCCTTGTTGTCACCAGAAGTGATGTTAACACTACCTTAAATAGTATTAATTAATTAAATAATTAGCTGAAAATCAGTGAAGCTATTTTATATATACTTTTCTATCTAAATTTTCACTTTCTTTTGCTTGCTTCTTTCTATATAATTCACTTAGATTGCGGGTTAATCCCATAAAACTTCTCAGAGAGAAGGAAGGAAGTGCGTAACTTGAGTGATCGCAGAACATGGAAGTGGCCGCTCGAGTGGAAGGTGGAGTTCAATCCAAACATCAATTAGCCCCATCCAAGCCGTAAGTGCGGCTCAATGTCAGCGGCACTTCATTGTTGCGGATTAGTTGTGATGAATTCAAGCGAAATTCACCTGCGAAAATACACTGTGAGTCGCCGTAATGAGCAGTCACCTGAAGGTTTTGCGAAAATAAAATCAATCGAACTTGTCACTTTGAGCTGATTCATAAGGTCTCAATAGTGGCCACTATTTATTCATTACCAAAGTTCAATGTTACCACAAATTTTATGAGGCCCAATACCCAAAAAAGTATCTGCGAAATTGAACAAAAGGTCAGCGACTATAGTCGTGCGTGTGCCTGGGAACTATATATATCTATTAATACAAGACACGTGCCTCCAGAATTTACATGCCGCAAAAAATTGCTGTTGTTTTGTCCAAAAGTAAATACTACTTATCCCAAAACGACTGTTGACTTAGGTTGATTTTTGTTGGAAATGCGAGAATTATGCCCCTCCGGGTGTTATTTTTTTATTCGCCAATTTTGGCACAGGCGTGGGCATAGCACCATATCGTATATGGTGGCTATATTCCAGTGTTTTCTTTGCTCTTGAAGATGTCGCCAAGAAGACGTTGCCAAGATGGATGTAAAAAGCCCCCCCGAATAGCCAGTTTGCATTTTATGGCAGCTAATGGCTTTTGGATGAATCCGTTTCAAGGGTAAATCGTAAATCTGCGTAAAGCTGCGCTTGGCTTCGAATTATATATTTATTTTTTGCTATGCAAATGAACCTTCACCTTAACTTTGCCAGCGGATCGATCGGGATGCCGGATAGCCCAGTTTTCTGTGATGGTTTTGTAACTAATATTCGCAAAGCTGCGTCTGGTTTTGCCATGTTTGCTGGCTTGTTTTTTTCTGTTTTTTTGGTTATTAATGAAAGTATCATAAGCGGAATTGTGATGTATTTTTTGCTCCTTCTCCGAACAAAGCTTTTTGCAGGGGTCAAGGCGTGGATTTGAATTCAAATCCCGGATTTAATCAAAATGCAAACACAAAATTGCCAAACTCGACCTACTTTTCAAAGGCGAAGCACACAATGATTATCCAATAAATGTAGAACTGTCCTTGGCTCACGCTTTTTAATTCAACAAGTCTGCTTTTTTTGTTTGTTTGTTATTATTTTTGGACGTTTGTTTGTTTATGATTTTCCGTTGGGTGTTTGAAATCAGAAAAAAAACAAAAATGCGGGGATTTAAAAATGATCTGTTTGATTTTTGAAGCGCCGCTCGCCAAGCAGCTTCGCGTATTTCCGACAAACTGTGGCGCCCTTCGCTGCGATCCGAACCTTTATAAACTCCGCCAGTGGCTAAACGCACGTGAACAGGTATCAAGACAGTCAAGCCATTAAAAAACATCACAAAAAACGAACTAAAACAAACCGAACGCCGCGATGAAAGCGAAACTGCTCTCGGTATCGGCCGTTGTTTATTTTGTGCAATCGGTGAGCAGGGGACTCTGAGAGCCGATCAGTACGTCACGGAGCCGGGCTTGTAATTTGATTGCCGGTCTTGCCCGAAGCCGCGTTCATTGACACTGCCATGATGACGAGGGGGCGGGCTCCAGCCCTCAGCTCGCTCCAGTTCCAGCTCCAGAATTGGGAAAGTCAAGGAGCCCCTTCAAAATTGTGGGGCAATTTTTCGTGCTTACTACAGTGCAGCTTGTCAGCACTCACGGAAGTGAGTTAATAATTATTAAAGAATACTTTCTTATAGGTAACATGAATAATGTTTACAAACTTAAAACTTAAGGTGAAAATCTCGAATTGGCAAGTTAAAAATTAATAATTAAATATTAAAACTCATGCAGCATAAATTTGCAACATCTGCAAAAATGCATTTTAAATATTTTTCCAATTTAAAGTATGATCAAAATTTCTTTTCTGTGTAACTCCAACTTTTACCTCTTTTAATTCGTGTCTTTCTATCACTCAGTTCAAATTTGGGTCAAGCTCTATCGATCTGATAACGTATATAAGTTGTTCATAAAACCAAGCAGACATTTGTCATTGCCGCCAATAAAAGCTTTTAAAGAGTTTCAATTAAAACTTACTATAAAATTAGAGGTTTAATTTGTAAAACATTTTAAATATAACACCATCTTGCCTCAAATAATAATTAATTATAGGATTTTCCTGAATTAAGTTTTACTTTATAGTTTCCTGTTCAGTAATAAATAAATGAATCAATGAAACAACCTCCTTGATTTAATTTAAAGAGGTTCTACTGTAAACCTGTGGACTGTGAGCAGTGCGAAACCGGAAGTACTACTTAAAAAATGCAATTGCTGTTGGGAATCGCAATTACAGGATACATCAGAAATTTAAGGAACCAGAAATAAGCTCAACGGGTAATTGCTGCTAGATTAATGTCTCATTAAGCGTGTCTTCATAATTAGTGGCTAGCCTTTCAAAATTAATGGAATAATTCAAGGTGTAATTCCCATTTTGGTTTTTAATTTATTAGTAAATAATTTTTGGGCATAAATAGTTAGCAAAAT
The DNA here is from genome assembly GCA_008042585.1 of Drosophila punjabiensis. Lineage (NCBI taxonomy): Eukaryota > Metazoa > Arthropoda > Insecta > Diptera > Drosophilidae > Drosophila > Drosophila punjabiensis. Next base: position 289,110 of record VNJR01006073.1, on the reverse strand, counting down.
ATTCACGATCCCTGTGAAATTTGCATTAAAACTTTTTAAGGACTTCGTAACAAAACCTTATTTGTTCTTTAGTTTTTACATATTCATATTTTACTAATATAAACTTAAAAAATACTTCACTAATATTTCTTCTTTGGAACATAAAAATATACAAAAAAAGAGAATATGTTTTTTTTTCAAGTATTTAGTAGTTAGAAAAACAAATTTAAATTAAAATAATATAATACTAATACGAAGCTTATGGGTAAAATATATGTCCCCAGTGCCGAGACGCCTTAAAAGTGTAAAAAAAAGCCAAATTTTATAACTTTTTTTAAGGCGGCTTGGCACTGAATCCACCAAATTTTTAAAGACCTTTGGGATATACTTTAGAAATTTCTATATAGCTGATTATTTGCGTTAAAAGACTGATTTATATCACATTTACACAAACATTTACACTTTCACTATATATTTCCCTTAGTTTGTTACTAAAATAAATCACTTTATGTATATTTTTTTTAATAAAAATGCTATATAGAGAATATATTTTTTTTTTTTATTTCCTTAATTTCTAAAAAGTGAAATTTACCCGTCTTCGCTCCCAAAACAGCATAACTTTAAAATTGAAAAATTCATAACAAAAACGGTTTTTTACACATGTAGAACTGCATTTTGACAAAACGTGTAAAACTTTTTTGGTATTTTACTTGTACACTGCAGTTGAAGTCGTTTACGGTCACACTTTCTGTAATCTGGGCACACTAAATCCAGTGCTGCCCATTTAACAGAGACCAGCATACAATGCTGCCCATTTAACAGAGTTCAGCATCCAGTGCTGCCCATTTAACAGCAATCAGCATACAGTGCTGCCCATTTAACAGAGATCAGCATACAGTGCTGCCCATGTAACAGAGATCAGCAAACAGTGCTACCCAATTAACAGCATACAATGCTGCCCATTTAACAGAGACCAGCATACAGTGCTGCCCATTTAACAGCGGCTAGCAAACAGTGCTGCCAGACTCTGCGAGTTTCAGCAACCAATATTGCCAGACTCTGCGAGTTTCAGCAACCAATATAACATCGATAACCAAACATCGATGCATCGATGATTTCATCGATGTTTTTGCACCTCTACTGAATATGGCCGCCGTGTGAATTTTTTGGGGAAAGAAAAAGACGTCCATACAATTGTTGCTGCCAAAGGAAAAATAGTAATATTAACTGCATTGTGTGTGTGTCGGACGAACGGCGTACGTCAAGTTGTTGCCCCCACCGCGGCCGTCAGCCAGTTGTCGCCCGTCTCAATATATCAAGTTACCCATCGCGGATACATAGCTTACGAATACGAATATATAGAGCGAATTTCCATTTGTTGCCAATAGTGCAGTGAGAGGGACAGGGACTACGAGTACTCGTAATTTAAGTGAAAATCGGTGACGGGACGACGGGTTCGAAGGCATCATCATCGCGATAAGAATATAAGCAAACGAAAAGTAAGGAAAAATCTGATTGAAAACCAGAGCTGCTGCGAGCGAGAGCGAGCCAGCTAGCGGACGAGCGAGCGGGAGCGGGCGAGTGAGCGAGTGAGAAAGATATGTATTGCATTTGCATTTCGTTGTGTGTGTCGCTGTCGTCGCTCGGTAAAAGTCGGCCTTTCCACTAACCACTTTCGGAAAATCGGAAAAACGGAAAAGCGAAACGGCAAACGGAAGGCGGAAAACAGAAAACGGAAAACAAAAGACGACAGCGAATTAAATAATAATGCGTTACATCGACGGCCCCAGCTGCCAGCTAGCGAGAGAGTGAGTGAGAGGGGGGCAGAGCGAGCGAGCGACCACGTCCCAGCTTTTCTTTTCTTGGCCGATCGGATCGAAAATTTTATTTGATTGGTAAGTATAAGAAGTGGCAGCGCCACCGCCAGCAAATCAATACTTTAAGGGGCTGCCATTTCGTTCCATTCCGCCTGCTCTCTTTCGTTAGTTTTTCTTGCCCATTCGTTGGCGTTGTCTCTGCTCCCACTCTCTCTCCCCTCTTCCTCCCACTCTCTTGTCCACCAACTGAGAGAGAGAGAGAGAGAGCTGAGAGGCGACCAGACCACCGCCCCCGCTTCTGCCCGCGGCGGCCCAACGCAAAATAAACTCTTGTGTGCGTGCTTTGTAACAACGAGTACAATTTTCTGCACATACAAAAAAGAAAGACCGAATAAAGAAATTCACATAAATTTATGGTACAATTGTCGCCCTCTTCCTCACCCACTCTCCTTTTTTCTTTTTTTTTTTTTTTGCCACCGTCTGTGTCGCCGTCTCTTTTGCGAGTGCGTGTGCGATTGTGTGTGTTCAAATTTTAAAAAACAGTTGTTTTCACGGAAAGGGAATTTTCATAGCGTTGCGTTGCGCTGCTCGCGCCTCAGTATTTTTAGACGGCAAGCTCCTTTCTGAAATTATTTATAACCCCCCTCGAAATGTTTCCACGCAACAATTTACGCGATAAACTTTTACAAACTATACAAAGTATATGCACAAATCCCACTTATTTTCGTCCGTAAGTTCCGCCTGAGAATCAACTTTTCCCACTTACATGCTACGTATTTGCTTACGTACATACGTTGTGAATGTATTTATGAAATATTACTGTGCGTAGGTCGGCCGGAGGGCGTGTGTGTGCGGCCGCCCACAGACACACACACACATTTTCCTTGCGGAAAAGCATTAAAAATGCAAGCCCCCTTCGGTCTCGGGGGCGTGGCATCTCCCCAATTAATTTGCGATCAATAAAATCACTTACATATTTCCCAACACCCTGCCAAAAAAAACTCTTTTAACCTCTCTCTGCCCCCATTTTCATCCTTTCCAACGAAATGTGTTATTCCCAGAAATCTGGCAAAGCTCTTCAATGACAAAGGAAACGAAGTTAGGTTAGTTGCTTTAAATTTCATTAGCTATAAGAGTGTTAAAGAAGTGTTATTTGTGTTAATTGCAAGTGTGAGGTATTAATTAAGTTGACAAATTCACAAAAACGATACTATGGCACTGTTTATTAGTTCCAAAAGATTCAATAAATGCAGCCTAGTTCATAGAAATTAACTTTAAAGTGAATACAAACATGAATCACATCACTTTCATTGTCATTACCAAGTCGAAAGGTACTGAGAATCGATGAAAAAGTGATAATGAATCATTAATAAGAAGTAATACTTGGAAAAAGCACTGTCAAACTTGGTTAACTGGAATCAAAAAAAGCTATCAGTGATTAAGAAATATTAATTTTGAAATATACTTCATAGCATTTTGTAGCCTAATTAATAAGTATTTTTTACTTGAAGACCAAAAATTATCAAGAATCGGACTTAATAACAAGAAATTAGTATTTACAATAAGTTGAAAACCTGAAGAATATGGGTGAATTTGCTGAGAATTTAGAACGGATTGCCCTGGAACTTATAGCAAACTTGGTGCGTGGCGACGCAACTTTAAGGGTTCCCCGGAATCCGACTTCCGACGTCGCAACCAGGCAATTTCGACGTGTTTCGTATAACAATCACAGAAGCCGACACAGCTTCTGCCTATTGGTTTACATGCTGGCCAAGACGCATCATCTCCAGGTGCACGGAGGCAGCTACTCCGTCCGTGGACTCTACTACGTCAATCCGCAGCTCTTCCGCTCGCAGTCTAAGATTGCCTCAGCTCGCCTGGATGTCTGCCGCATGCTGGGTACTTCCCCGCTCCAGCTCGGGGTACTAGCCGCCTCCAAAGGTTTGATGGCAGGTGAGCACTCCTGTCGCAAGACTTTTCTTCTCGGTTTCTGATCGATTGGTTCGTCTCACAGGCAATGTCCGGCTGCTGATGGTCAATGGGGATGTTCTGGACTGCAGCTCATATGAGGGCGCTGTGACGCTGCCCACGGATCCCGAGAAAGTGGACAGCATCGAAACGCAGGCTGAACTGGTGGTCGTTGTGGAGAAGGAGTCCGTTTTCGAGAGTCTTGTAGCCGGGAATATCTTTTCAACCTTTGGGCGTAGCTTGATCCTCATAACGGGCAAGGGATACCCGGATTGCTGCACCCGGAGGATTGTGCATAGACTGGCGCAAGAGAATCACCTGCCCGCCTATATTCTCGTGGATGCCGATCCTTTTGGCATCGAGATAATGCACATCTATCGTCACGGCTCCAAGGCCATGAGCTTTTCCAGCCATGGTCTTGCCACACCTTCGTTGCGTTGGATTGGGCTCCACCCCTCGGAGATTCCCGTGCTCGGCCGCCAAGCGGTTGCCTTGGGCACCGGCGACAACAAAAAAATCAATGACCTCCTCGTTCGCAGCGATTTGGAGCCGGGAGTGCGCCAGGAGCTGCGCATAATGCAGGACGTTCAGCTGAAGGCCGAAATTGAGAGTGTCATCGACTTCCTGGCCGACGACTACATACCGAACAAAATCAATCGCAATTTATATTTGTAAAACTCGAAGGGAAATCCCCTTTCGACGCAGCGATAATTCAATAGTTCATTACTCTTAAGTTGAAAGTGAACAATCTATAGAAATTTGATAAGAATATGTTAATGGTAACGCGTAATCGTGAGAATAAACAAATTAAAGTGTGAATCCAGTGATTACGCAAATAATGAAACAAGCAATTAAAGCTTTAATTCCTCTGGTTTTATGTTCTCAGATCATGTTGTATTACCGATTTGGAATTAGTAAGCAAAGTCGAATAGGATCTTACGAGTATTTTAATGTTATTGAAGAAGTTACTAGCTATTGGAAATGAAGCAAGCTTAAGCCATTGGTTACCATGTCATTGTTAAGGTGTGATATTTTTAATCAAAGTGGAATTCAAAGGAACATGTATGCGTATAGGTGCTTGACCAACCAAGCAGACAAAGGAGATTGTATATTGTGGCTTTAAATGTTTTGATGCCGGCAATCAGAGTTATTGAGTTTATTGATAAGGAATAAATGACTTGTTTAAAAATTTTACTGATTTTTGCCATTCTTAATTGCAGATGTGAAGGAGCTCCATGCTTGGTAGAAACCCACTGGGCATTTGACTAATCTTAAGCGGCGAAACTTGAAAGACTCCCCTGAAAATACTCGAATCTCACGTTTGTTGTGGACGACGCACGCAACCGCACAGAATCTCTAGTAGAAGCAACTGGATAACAATATGTCGACTGCAATGCGTACCACACTGCAGCCAGTTCCTGAAGCCCTGCCAGCGGAGAGCGTGTCGAATGGCACGGCATCCAGCGTTGCAGCACCGGCGACGCCAGCGTCGAGTGCCACAACTGCGGCGGCGCCACCGTTGGCCGCCAACTCCAGCACAAACACCACCTACGCCACCAACTCGATCAGCACATCTTCGCATTCTGTCAAGGATCAGCAGCAGCAGCAGCAGCAACAGCAACAGCAGCAGCATGATTCCGTCAATGCCAACATTGTGTCACTGCCACCAACGACAACGTCAGCCGCCAACAACACGACAATGATGCCCATCGTAACGTCCTCGAATACGGCTAGCAGCAATAGCACTGCTGCAACGCCGACACCAGCCTCGGCGGCGGCGGTACCAGTTGCAGCGGCAGCGACAACAGGATCGGGTACGGGATCAGTGACAAACGCGCCCGTTTCGGTGGCATCGGCCAACACCAATCACTCGCACCAGCACAGCCACCAGCACCACCATCATGTGGCCAACAACATGACCACGGATGGGGCCCGATTGTCGAGCAACAACTCGTCGGCGGTGCCTGGCTCTGCGATCAACCACCACCACCACCATGCACCTGGCAGCGGTGTGGCGCCTGCCGTCAACAAGAACGTGCTTAGCACCCACTCGGCTCACCCCTCCGCGATCAAGCAGCGAACTACGTCCGCCAAGGTGAGTCCTTATCCCTTTTACTGAAACTCGCGTATCTGTCACCAGTCTCCGTCCCTATATATCGTCTTGTTTGGGGAGCCATGTTCGTAATCCCATTGCTCTGAGTCCTGTGAAGGGGGTCTCTATAATCATTGTCTTATCTATAAAGTTAACTTTAATATATAATCATTGCATTTAGAATCTTGAGAATTGTTCTATTTATTATATTCAAAGTCCAAAAAGTAAATTAGTAATCAAATGTTTTGTTTTCTACGGACATACCATTTCAAGTTTCTATAGTTTTTGTTATAAGATATAGGGGGGATTCGAACTTGGCTAGCTAACTTAAGGGTCAACCCCATTTGTCTCTTGTGACGTATGAAACATGTCTCAGTTTCTCGTAGGGAGGCGGGAATTTGTATACAAAATTTCATCATTCTCATCTTCTGTTTTATAATTATTTATAATTGTTTGAATTATTCATTTGCTTATTTGTACCATTATATGTATTTCATGCTAAAAGGAATCACAACAAATCCCATATAGATTGACGTATTTCGGAGATAAGGTTGTTGTATTCAAGGCAATCAATGTCAAATCAGAATGAATAGAATATATGAATAAATACGTATTAAGCGTATAGCAATTTCTTGGTAATGTTAAGATTATAATTCTCGAGTGTGGTATTTATAATAATGAATAATTATCATCAGAGTTACTTCATTAATGCGAAAAGTAAGGTTTATCGTGACGTCAAGTATACTTTCCCCAATGTATTTGATCATCAATAATTATTTTTATGGAAATTAAGTGGGGTAATGTGTTATGTTACTATATAGATAGTTAGCGTCTGTAAAATGTGGGTGGCTTAGCACCGTCTCATGTCCCAGCATCGCATGTTAATGGAGGGCAACAAAAAACTAAGAGTGCTTGCTAATTGGTAATCCAAACACGGTCCACAGAGTATTTTTAAATGGTGTTGATTTATCTTCTTTGGGAGAGACTTGTGTGAGTCAACAAAGCCAAGCTGATGTTCATTCATTCATTCAGAAATGCAATTATAATACTTGAACCATGTTTGATTCTCCCATAGCTCCATCTCTCTCTTCTAGTTTCATTCCTATCCCACTCTTTCGCTTTGTTGTCTTAGCCAAATCCGTGAGATCTCTGGTTTCGCCCAACACAAGCATACAACTGTTTTGATTTTAAATATTTTTCCACCGTATGTGTGTGCTTTTATCAAGCATACACACTTATTATTCTTGGTTACTTGTCAAAGTATGTGTAAATAAGCTTAACTAGCTGCCTTTGTGGGTGTTAGGTGTAAAATCGTGAGAGACTATAGCTATAAAAGGTTTCAACTTTCTGTATTAACTTCGGATATTACCGCTCATTCTCTAAATTTGGAGACTTGTGGGTTGGTTTAAGCTTGGAAAACCCGTTAAAAGATCAATCTGGTAGGCTGCCTCTTTTTCGATCTTAAAAGAAAGAATCCAATCGATAAATATTTAAGGATCTTTTTTCAAAATTCTTCTTTTCCGTTAAATAAAGATTCAATTTGAATTATTGCAGTTGATTTTTTCACTTTCCAAGAATCTCGTTTCCCAATAAATGTTGTTTTAATAATTGATTTCGGTACCCCTATGAGAGTTTCAAAATGTTCTGCTAAATTGTTTATTATGTTTTCATTTTTCTCTTTTCGCTATGGATATTTTGTGGACTCTAAGCTCGGCTTGCAGACGAGCTGGCTCTTCTTCTTCCCAAGAGATCCCTTTGCCAAAGCTCTCTCTTTGAAGTTCTCTTTCTCTTGGAAGTTTCTCAATGTTTGGTGAGCAAAGTTCCTACAAGTTTTGCCGTCGATGCGTAAGCGAGTGTGAGTGACTGTGGGTATGAATCACCTGTAATTACCTGCAGATTGCATTCGCTTCGTAGGGTGTGTCGTTGTTGTCTTGGATAAAATCAGCAACAACAACAACAACGACCTTCCCCAGTCGCAGAACTTTGGCGAATATGCCAAGCTCGCTCGCCACATTCACACAACCACACAGCCACGCAACATCCACACACAGAGGCGCACAGCCACAGTCCACAATGGCAGCCAGCAGCAGCACAGCGATGGTCGAAAGCTTGTTTTAGTATTAAGTTCCACTTCATTCGTGTGGTCACCGTCGCGTTCGCAGCGCCGTTCTGTTTCGGTTTCGCTTGTCATTATCCGTCGCTCTCCACCGATATCGTTGCCGTACAGAGCTATATTGTAGTTGTATCGTTATCGGGTTTTGTTTTTTCTTGTTTTTTTTGCTTTCCCTTCCTTTCCCCTTTTCCAATTTTTAATTCGCCTCGCCCACCACTTATTATCGCACAAGCACAAGGGACGGCGACGGAGGTTACGTCAAAACAATACAAAATAACACAAAAAACGAGAAAATTATAGTGTAAAAGTAGTTGAGATTGGAATAAAAGCACCAACGCGCAGTTCGCTGCCGTAATCCTAGTCCCGACTCCGATCCCCGATCCCGAGTTACAACATCCGCGATAAAGAACGTCACACACAGGCTAATCTGATCTGATCAGCGAGCAGCTCAGAATGAAATCAAGGGCATGAGTACGCAGCTTAAAATAAACCAAATTGACGCGGGGAAAAGGTCACGGGAACCGCGAAACAGTCACAGTCACAGTCACAATTTACAGTCACTAAATATGTACAAAGTACACACGCACGTGTGCGGCGGGTTCTATTTTCGAAGTAAATTCTGTTAAATAGTGTTTAATTTATGAAATTTCCAGCGCGAGCTTGGCTTATGAGCCATGAGTGTGAGTGTGTGTGCTTACGTAGATGAACTGCTCAGTGTGCGTGTGTGTGTGTGTGTTGCAGTTCCAGTGAAAAAATATATGTTTAAGCCAGCACTTCATCTCGCAGAATATACATTGAGAAATGAGCCAATTGCGGGTGATAAGTTAATTTAATTATAAAATACCAGTACGAAAGCAACAACAACAAGTAGTAGTGCAAGCAAAAAGAACGAAAGCGGAATGAAAAGCAAAAAAGAAAGAAAAACGAACAAATTCCTACTCACACGCACGCAAAAGCAACAGACTTTCTGCGGTGGTGTGCGTGTAAGTAACGCTTAAACAACGTAAACGAGGTAACTAGAAGAGAGGCAGAGTCAGAGTCAGCGACTTAGGCAGCAAGAGGAGGGTGAGGGCGAGAAGGAATAACAGAAATAGCTTTTGCCCCAACGTGTGGGGCTTCATCGCGTTGTCTCTTTAACGCTGATGTTGTTGTTATTGCTGGTCAGCTACTATCTGTATCTGCGTTTTCGCCTTTGCAGCCATCGGGCGTGCCAAGGCTTGCGATCCACGCGCACACACTCGCACAGTCGCCAGTCAAGCTGGAACGCGTGTGGAACTTATCGCGAGTGTCTTATGTCCACATAAAACCACACAAGCACATGCACACACAACAAACCCACACAGAGGCAGCTGTGTAAAGTGCGATAACTGATAAGAGAGCGACAAGTGTCTGTTTCTATCTAAAACCACCCACCGACCGACCGTTCGCCGCCAACCCACCCCCTCTTTCCACGCCCCCTGTTGGTCATGTAAGCAACAAGTTTGCAAATATTCGAGATCTACAAGGAAGGATGGAAGGGGAGGGAGAACGGAAAGATAATCCACAGTGTATGCACAGAGAAAAAAGACTTTATTAAAGATGATAAACAAAACCTTCTGACAGAATTCTGAAATTCTGAAATTCCTTCCAAAACTTATCTGGTTCAAAACAGTTTAATCGAAAACCGATCAGATAAAAATTATAAACATAGAATAGAAAGTGGGTTATATAAGCAAAAAGTTGGCCAATATTTGAGTTCTACCAGGAGAATTTTTATTAGCATGAAAATAACAACTTGGAAGTACTGTGAACTTAATAAATTTAAATTAAAATTTTTCAATTTATTGACTTATCAATCAACATATTTTAGTTAGAAGGGGATACAAGGATGAAAAAAGAATTAGATGACATTTTTTCGGGTTAGCAAGAAAATATATAAACAACGTAAGAAACTATAAAATACTTGGTATCCTATTTGTCAGTGCATTATGAACCAACCGAATTGTGTAAAAATAAAATCTGTGTTGTGTGACTGTGATTGTGACTGAGCCAGTGACTTTTACTGCGACTAAGTCTTCAATGTTCGCTCATTGTGCTCTAATAGAATTTAACAAGATGGACTTTTCGGAATAAAAGCTGCAAAGCTGCGCCTGAATTGTGATTGTTCCATCAAAACCAACACACCAACTAAAGCAAGCAATACACCGACAGACCAAATTTATTCATACTTTTATATGCACACAACCTGCCGCCGCGTTCAGGGCTCTCAATGTTTACCCACGAAAGTCGCGGTGAGAATTGCCAAGGGAATATGTGTCACAGTTTCGTCGCAACTGGGCCAATAATCCACCGATAGCATACCAAAACGAAAACCACCGAGAACGAGAGTTTGGAAAATCGGAACCACCCACCATCATCACCATCAACAGCCACCGACCAAAGTACCCCTACAGGCCGCACCATGGGCCAGACCTCCAGTCACCGGCAGATGCACTCAAGCAGCAGTGGCGGCCACAATAACAACAACAAGGAGGAACCCCAACTGGCAGCCACACAATTCGGCAATCGGCGAACCTCAACTCGCAAGTCGACGACGTCGTCGTCGTCGTCGAAGCATTACCCCACGCTGGTGCAGCCATTGCGTAAGGACGAGCTCTCCCTATTGCGAGACTCGCTTCTGCGCAATGGCAGCATAATGCGCAAGAATCCGGAGCGGCGACCGGTGACGATCAGCGAGCTGAAGCCGGCGGCGGCGGCTGCTCCTGGTCAGGGGGCCAGTGGTAGCGCCTTACCCACCACCGCCGAGGAGGCGCCGGGAAGCAGCAGCACCAGTACCACCCAGCTGATGGCCTTCCAGCTGCGGGTAGATCGCAGTGCCAAGACTGACGACTTGGCCGCCGACTCCTCCTCTGTGGGGGCTCCGGCCAAGGAGGGTCGCAACGAGTTCTACATTGTCGGCGATGGCTATCATCGCACGGATCACTGCTATTACCGCAGTCCCAATGGCGATTTTCACAAGCTCCCATCGGATTCGTTTCACAAAATGTCGGAGGGCTGTTTCGTGCGCATGGCGGATGGAGTGTTCCGTCGGCTGGAGGTGCCCACTAAGGCACAGATATCGCGAAGGTCCTCCAGGGCTGAGGAAATCGGCGACGCCGCAGGTCACGCGAACGGGAGTGCGGCGACCAATGTAAAAAGCCAACTGATGAGATTTCTGAAGCGTTCTAAGAGTCACACGCCCGCCACGATTGCTAAGCTGCAAAAGGAGAAGGAGGAGGCCAGGGCGGAACGGAAGCAGCGACTCTCAAACGCCATGCGCCAGAAAAACCTGGCGGCCACGAATGCAGCCTCTGCGGCAGGAAATTCATCCTACGGTACAGCCGGAGGTGGCGGTGGTGGAACTGTCAGCAGTCGGAACAACAAGATCGTGGTGACGATGATCGAAAATGGGGGCCTGCCCATTGTGGCCACCAGCAAAGCTGAAAGGCCCAAGGCCAAGGAGACCACAACATCCAGTGAAAAGCCGCGAACCTCGAGGGTACGTATCTATGGTCATGGGTGGAAAATGGATAAAGGGGGGTCTATATACTACAAAGATGAAAGGATAGTGATAAGCAGGGTTTTATTGAATTCTGAAGAGCTGTCACTTGACCTTGTTGACTATGCAGCTCTAGGGCTATATTTGTTGTGATTTAGCTCCCCTTAAGAGCCATAAAGCTTGTCGGTCCCCCACACTCGCCATTCCATGTACCACGAACATTGCGAATTTTCCTCAATGTGGTCGTGTCTGCCATCTCTATCACCTTACCACTCTCTTTTCATTCAATCTAATCGTAATCGCTGTTTTGTTGTTGTTTTGCATACCACAAAGTGTCTGTATCTGTTACGGTTTTGGTTTGTGTTCCACAATCGAAAGATTTACGACTCGTTTATTGACATTTCTATTATTTTGATTACGGATTTTGTTCTATTTCAGATTTTTGTTACCTTCCCCCCACACATTGATTCTCCATAATCCATACGGAAACTAATATTTTCAGTCTTATAACATATCTTTAATTACAGGATCTAGTAGTGTTATATATATTTATAGGTTTAGTGGTCGGGTCTAGGTCTAAATAATCACCGTACAGTTAGGAAATCGGTTGCACTTTAGTGGGGACGAGACACGTTCGTAATAGCTGTTGACCTCATTACATTTCTCTGCTGTCACTGTACGAGCGAAACTTGAAGCAGTATCTCTCTCTAATGTTTTTGTTTAGACTTGAAAGGCTTGACTGAAATCTCGTTGTCTTGTTTTAATATAGATTAAGCTGCAAGTTATTCAATTAGCTCAATTAATACAGACACGTCCGAGCGGCTCGGCTAGTAGATACCTCGTACTGCCTAATTGAACCCATCTTGACTTGTCCTGTTGAATACGGAATGATCCAATAAGCAAATTAGACATTTTCTGTTATTTAATAGTTTCCCGGCTTGCCACTTTATTTGTTTATTTATATACAGTTGTTAAATAGCGTCAGTTAGGTCCTGTTGCATCACAGTTTTAGATCTCTGTTTACGCATTCCATTATATCGTTCACATTTATAAATCTCCAAGTTCCCTTTTCAGCCGGACCTAGAATTTAGTTACTGGACTAATTGCAAATAAACAAGATAAACGAGGGTTTTTTTTTTATAGAAAAACTTGTTCTGATGACACATCTATTAGGAAGTGAATGCAAATTCTTATAAATTTTCGTTGCCGTCCAAATGTTGTTCTTACGATTAGAGATGTCGAGAGTAATATCTTTTTGGTTTTTGTTTTGTGCAAATACTAAGCTTTTCGATTATCATCAATCATTGACAATTATATTAAATTATATATACAAATATGATATAATATATACTTTGGAACGACAGTTCCAATAGAGAACACTTTCTGAAAACCATTAAAGAAGTTAGTTTTAGTTTTGTTGATGCATTAGTATCATATTTATTTTTTAAACGAAACTAAACATTATTTATTAATTTATTTGTATGTGTATTCATATATTTTTGTTTACAACCCTATAAAGGGTTATTTTTAGGAACATTTTCTTGATAGATAACTATAGGTTCGCTCGTTCAATTATTTCTTTGTCTACGTGTATTTCCTGTTCTGATTTTAAGAGATAACCCGAGTGCCTGATCCCGATAACTTGAACTGAATTAGCTTTCTCTATAGACTGGTGTATTAAGTTTTGAAATATTTATTGGATTTACTTACTGCAGGAGACCCTCTCCTCTGGAATTTAGAAACTTCTTCAACATAACCCTGAAGTGCATGGTTGCAATAGAGTAAAGCTGGGAAGAAGTTCCTGATATAACTATCTAAAACGGCGCTCCAAGGGGACTTTGTGGTCTAAATTTAGACTCTTAAACACGTTCTACGTGTTTTAATCTTCCTCGATTTTAAGAGATAACATTACCGATGACTCCGATCACTATAGAATAAAGCTATAAAGAGGAGGAAGCGCTTTGCGTAACCCAGGGAACCCGTGTATTGCGCACATGCGCACTCTGCTAATCTGTGGCAGCAAACACAGTTAACACAGTTCCTTCTCAGCGTTACGCTCAGGTGATATCAGTGGAACTCACACACACAGGCACACCTCCGCGTTCGTAAATCAGCGCTCCAAATGGGGCTGCTCTTTTGTGGGAGAATGGATGCACAGATACTTGGAGCTTGGTGGTTGGTTAGTGGTAGTGGTGCTCCATACTGGTGGGGAGAGAGATCTGCCCACTGATCGTGTGGGTCTATGTGTGTATTAAGGCCGATGGCTCAGTTACCGCCGCTGCCGCTGCCGCAGTCGCAGTCGACGCCAACGTCGCCGATTCCGTGCTTTGGAGTACTCGCCCGCTCTCGCTCTCCGGCACTCCAGTTCCAGTTGCTGAGTTGCTGAGTGCTGAGTTGCTTCTGCTTCTGCTGCTGACGCCGCTGCTGGTGCTGGTGCTGGTGCTAGTAGTGTGTGACCAAGTGGCTCTTTGGCTGCTGAGCTGTTGCTTGCGGCCGTATATTTTGTGTCTTCTGTGTGTTTTCCGTGTGTGTTGTTGTTTCCCTTCGCAGAAGTCGGTAGTGGTCGTTTACGTCAGAGTTACAGAGTGAAGGAGCGAAGGCTATAATTCGATACAGCGAGTGCGAAAAGTTGCGAAAGCCGCGTGCCTCCGATAAGATAAGCGCGGCTAAAGAACTCTAACCAACCAACCGAGCAAGCGACGGACGAACGGAACCTTTAATAATCGGGATTTGCGCGAAATGTGATTTTTTTTTTATTGTCAAAGTCAAAGTGAAAAAAGCAAAAAGCAAAACCAACCCATACACTCAAGCACTAAATATATAACCTAACTGTTTTCAGCAGTGAAAAAGTCGGCTCAATTGTCTAAAAGTAGTTCATTTGCTTTCGTGTGTGTCTGTGCTTGTGTGTGAGAAACCAGCTGTGGCTGTGTGTGTGCGTGTGCATTGGAGCTTTTCGCTTTGCTCACTGAACCAACGATGAAGAAAAAAAAAAACTGAAAAAAAGCGTTAAAAACTAACGAACGTACATATTTCCAGATACTTGTGTAGATCTCCGCCACAGTGTAACTATTTAGACAGTAATTAAAGCAACAAAGGAAAATAGCGAAAAGGCAAATGAATCATAAAAACGAAAAAGAGCTTGGCAGTGCTATGAGTAGCGCCGGGGAGGGGGGACAGCAAGAAAAGCGTGACACACGAGTGCGAGGGGGAGCGAGAGAGCGAGCGAGCGAGAGCATCTCAGCTGGGCTTGTGCAACAGCAGCAGCAGCAGAGAGCGAGAGAAAACAAACACACACACACACACACACTAACTCGCTCACCTCGCACAGGTGTGTGCGTGTAGGTGCCCGACTCTCTGGCTCTCTCCCTTCTCCTTGTCCTCCTCCGCACCTCTCTGCCTGTTTTGGGGAGTGTGTAGGTATAGCTCTCCCTCTCGCTCCCGCTCGTTGCTGTGTGTTTATTTCAGTGTCACCGGGGAGACAGATTAGCTCTTGTCCGCCTGTTGTCGTAAATATAACGCACACACTTGAACGGACAACATACATGCATACATATATATAAATGGAAGTTGCTGCTGGCTGTGCTGGCTGTGTATTTAATTCATTTTCGAGGTTTTAATGCGCAACAACTGCGACTAGGAGACAAAAAAAAATATATATATATATATATATATATAAAACAAACAAAAGCTCCGCTGAGAATTTAGAAAGCCTAATGTAAACACACATGCAGCTGTGTGTGTAGGTGTAGGTGTGTTGCATTGCAGTGTACTTCCGAAAACTAAAAAACAAATAAGAAAAAACCAGGCACAGTTGCAAAGCGAAATCCCAAGCTGCCACACAGACTCACACACAAAGTCCATTCAATAATTTTCCCAAAAACTTAACTTGCAGTGTAAGAACAATAAACAGAAAGCAAAAAGCGCAAAGAGAAAGAAAAAGAAAAAGTTGCGATCTCTCCGAGCAACAAGTACTGGTGCACTAATACAAACACACGCGCGCGCAAAGAAGATAGTGCCACGACAAAAAAAAAAGAAAAAAGAAAACAGAAAAGGAGCAGCTTAAATATAGTGAAACCAAAGCCGAAAGACGGAGACGAAAGCAATGGAGGCCACCGGCAGCACTACGACACCGGACTTGAATCGCGGCGATGCCACCAGAAAGAGTGTCCGCCTGTATGCCGCACGCAAGGGGGCGGCCCCGGCGCCGCCCAAGCTCAGTGTTGCAACCTCCCCTAGTTCCGACAGCAACCAAACTAATAATAATAACAACAACAACAGCAGCAGCGACATCTTGCCAGAAACGGAAGTGGAGCTAACATATCTTGCCACCAAGGATCTCGGATCCCTCGCCATCGTCGACGACGAAAGCGTTGTGGAGCTACGTCGACGAGAAGTGAAGGCTGCTCCTCTGCCCCGAGTAGCAGTGTCCGCCCTTCCCACGCTACAGCCCCATCCCCTGCCCAGGGCACCGGAGCGCCAACAGAAGCTGCCGGCGCCACGTAACCTCCTGTCCACCGAGGACGATGCCGGTGTATCCTTCGCGCTCGGCTCCATCGAGAAGCACATCCACAACGTGGAGGAGAGCTTTAAGCAGCATCAACAGCAGCAGCAAAACCAATCCCAATCCTCGATGGACGTTATGAAGATGGAGATAAAGCGGAAGCAGAGCAAGCGTTACGGCGAGACGGAGAACCTGCTTCGGCCCGGCATCAGTGACATGTCCTCGGAGAACGATTTCCAGTATTTGGGCGGACGCAGAGCTGGCGAACTGGACGCCAGCAACGAGCTGATGCTCTCGGAATTCCAGCGGGGCAGCGACGGTCGCAATTCGATTGGTGCCTACTCAAAGAACTCTGCGGCAGCTTCCAGCGGATCGAGTGCCGTGAAGGCCAAGCTGGCACGCACCGCCTCCGATACGAAAAACAATGATACCGTGCTGGCCATGCGCGCTACCCTCAAGCAGAAGCAGCACATGCAGGACGAGAAGCAGCCGGCGGTGTGGCGACCAGCCGGCACCGCCCCCACTCCGGCGGCCAGAAGTTCCTTTAGCACATCGACCTCCTCCACCACTGGCTCGGGGTCAACTAGTCGCGGAGGCAGCAGCAACAGTGTGGTGGACGGTGTGGCGCCATCCAAAGTGACAGCCACCACCATTTCGGCGGCCAAGCGACGAGAGGAGAATTTGAGACAATTTGAAGCTTTGCTGGCACAAAAGTCCTCCCACCGACAGGCGTCCTCGGGAGGGGGAGGATCAGGTGCTTCAGGGACCGGTAGCAGTGCTGCGGCTAGCTCTAAGCGCCGTTCAGAGCGCCCAATTGTGGCGCCCATTCCGCCTTATAATTCCAGTCGAACGGAGCATGTAACGACCAGCAGCTCTGTCAGTAGCACAGCCAGAGCCAGCTCAGATCACAGATCCACTGCAACGCATGGTTCGGGATCTGGGTCTGGGGCTGCTGTCCCGCCGCCGGTGGGACACCATCGTAGTAGCCACGCTCCCAGTGTGGTGACGAACCGCAGCAATGTATACAGCAACAATGTTGCACAGGTAAAAATAAAGCTTCTAGGGAGGCAAATGCATTTACTTAAATATAAAAATATAATTATAAGAAGCGTATTGGAAATTTAGAACAATTTTTAGGAGTCTATATTCTTGTTTTCCTAAATTGACTTCATTAAAAGTTGTTTAAAATCACAACAATATCCATAAGTAATAACAAAAGATACAAAGTGGAAACCCTTATTCTGCAATTAGGACCTTTATGGGGGGAAAACCGTATTATTACGATTTTATAAAATAAATTTACTTATGGTTTATTTGCCTTATTATTGCAGGGTTCGCCTAACATGCAGATGCGGAGTAGTGCTCCTATGCGATGGCGTGCTACGGAGGAGCACATTGGCAAATACAAACTCATCAAGACGATTGGCAAGGGCAACTTTGCCAAGGTGAAACTGGCTAAGCACCTGCCCACCGGCAAGGAGGTGGCCATCAAGATAATTGACAAGACCCAACTCAATCCTGGGTCACTTCAGAAACTCTTTAGAGAGGTAAGTGCTTATCGAATAATATTTATGGACCCTCAATGGGGCTAACCCTATTCGCCGCCCCTTACAGGTTAGGATAATGAAGATGCTGGATCACCCCAACATAGTTAAATTGTTCCAAGTAATAGAAACGGAGAAGACGCTATATCTGATCATGGAGTATGCGTCGGGTGGCGAAGTTTTCGACTATCTGGTTCTACACGGACGCATGAAGGAGAAGGAGGCACGCGTTAAGTTTCGACAAATTGTCTCAGCTGTGCAATACTGTCATCAAAAGAGAATAATACACAGGTACTACGATAGTCGGATTCCTGAATTATGAATAAATCTTAAACGGTTTATATATCTCTCCAAACAGGGACTTAAAAGCTGAAAATCTTTTGCTGGACAGCGAACTAAACATCAAAATCGCAGACTTTGGCTTTTCAAACGAGTTCACGCCCGGCTCCAAGCTGGACACGTTCTGTGGCAGTCCACCGTACGCGGCCCCAGAATTGTTTCAGGGAAAGAAGTACGATGGACCCGAGGTTGATGTGTGGTCGCTGGGTGTCATTCTGTATACGTTAGTGAGCGGTTCCCTGCCCTTTGACGGCTCCACATTGAGGGAGCTGCGCGAGCGTGTGCTCAGAGGCAAATATAGGTGAGTGGCAGTAAGCAAGCCCCTGATCCTTCGGTGTAGTCTAATCTGTATATTCTTGTAGAATTCCCTTCTATATGTCGACTGACTGCGAAAACTTGCTCCGAAAATTCTTAGTACTGAATCCCGCAAAGCGTGCTAGTCTGGAAACAATCATGGGCGACAAGTGGATGAACATGGGGTTTGAGGAGGACGAACTCAAGCCCTACATTGAGCCCAAGGCCGATTTAGCCGATCCCAAGCGGATAGGTAAGACGGGTACTGTATACAAAATTCATTACTAATATTATTAACAGAATTGTGTGTGGAATGAAGTGTTCTGCCTGCCAATTGCTTCCTATGTTCTATTACCTCTTGTATTTGCTATGTAATCTTACTAAGATTTTTGTGTCAACTCTCTTTATTCTTTATCGACATGTTGTTGTTTTGATTTTGTAGTCAATTGCTGTTGTTTTTTGCCCGGGACTCTCCCGTGTGTTTTGTTATCCTTTAAATATATGTATATGCCATCATGGTTTTTCGTTTTGTAAATTCTCACACATAGCTGCGGGGTCACAAACCGGTGTCAAGAATTCTATCTCGATTCGGCGTAGTGCATACAACTTGATGTTGATGGTGAATTTTCTGATCGACGAGCGGAAGGTGCCACGGCCATCGCCACGGCCAATGCCACCAAAAAATGTATGCAATCATTCCGTGAATGTAGTGAAAAAACACTCGTAACACTCGCCGCGCCGAGAGCATTCCGCATTAACCCCCAACTCCTCTCTGTTCTCTTTCTCACTTTCTGTCCGCAAAACAATCAATCAGAATGTCCTGGAAGAGACGTCGCCGTCAGATAGCCAACCGCCGGCTCAAGAGAACGGATTAAAGATCGAATAAACAGTATTGAATCTTGTACAGCCAGCCAAAGGGAAAATTGAATTTAAACTTTTCTTTTCTGATTTGTGATCTTTCTTTGGTTTTTGTATGTGTTAGTCGTTGTTGCCACTGTGAATAACCATTTGTATCTGCACACGCTGTGAACAAGATAAATAAATTGTGTTCCCTGCGAAAATGCTCACTTACTTCAATTCAATTCAATTCAAGTCGTCAACGCGGTTTTGCTCAAAAAATATGCTGAAAATTCCATCCGGTTTGGGTCCTGCCACGGCGGTGTATAGTTTTTATTTCGCTAGCTGCATGGCCACCTTTTAAAGAATATATCATTCCTAGTTTTGTAATTCAATTGTTCGGTTGAAGGCCAAGAAAGTACACACAATTCCGGCTACTTCAATTATCGGCGATCTGTTGTTAGCCAAAAACATAATAATATAATGTATCCGTAATGAATTTGCATGCGCTATCTAAATGTACTAAATTGTTTCGGAGTTTGTCCTGAAATCCACCTACAACCACTCACACCCAATCTGTTTTATTTCCGCATCGCGATGCTTAGAAGCTCTAGTCGCGATGGGCTACAATCGTCAGGATATCGAGGCTTCGCTCTCGCAGGTGCGCTACGACGACGTGTTCGCCACGTATTTGCTGCTGGGACGCAAGAGCACGGACGTAAGTACAACGATGGTACAAACCAGGTCGTGTGTGTGTGTGTGTGCTAAAGAAGAGTCTTTCTCCATCAGCCGGAAAGTGACGGATCGCGGTCTGGCTCCTCGCTATCACTGCGCAACATCTCGGGCAACGATGCAGGAGCCAACGCTGGCAGTGCGAGTGTGCAGAGCCCCACGCATCGGGGTGTCCACCGGAGCATATCGGCGTCCAGCACGAAGCCTAGTCGCCGAGCCTCGTCCGGTGCGGAAACATTGCGTAAGTCCCAATTTTGGGGCTAACGATCTATAATTTATTTTTCTGTGTACCGTAGAAGCTCTTTTAATCAGACTTTAAAAGCCTAACTCAATTTCATATTTCCATATGTTTGAAAAGAAACTAACCAAGTGAATGTTTAGGAAATAACGCTGAAAAGACATTACTCACTCGAATGTAGTTTGAAACTGATATTTATGGACCTACTGACAGCCCAAATCGTAAAATTCTCTTTCAAAAATCGTAATCTGTGATCACGTAATCTTAACCTGCTCGTTTGTCTAAAAAAGTTGTCTGCTAGGAAAGAAAATCTAGCAATTTGGATAAAATAATACAAGAAGAGCTTTTACAGTCGCTAAATGCCGTTCTGTGATCTTATACTAATGATTCAATATTTATTTACAGGCGTGGGACCGACAAACGCTACAGCAACTGTGGCTGCGGCGGCGGCGGCCGGCGGAGGCGTGGGTTCTGTAAATCCAAGCAATAATTACAATGCTGCGGGATCAGCGGCGGATCGAGCGTCAGTGTAAGAAAAGCACATTTTTACAGTCATAAAAAAAACAAAAGCAATTCATTTATATTTCCCTTTGATAGTGGCAGCAACTTTAAGCGTCAGAACACCATCGATTCGGCTACGATTAAAGAGAATACAGCGCGACTTGCCGCACAAAATCAGAGACCCGCTTCGGCCACCCAAAAGATGCTCACCACGGCAGACACAAGTAAGGGCAAAATATATTTTAGAAAATATATAAATTTGATTAATTTTCGATCCCATTTACAAATTTTGCAGCACTGAACAGTCCCGCCAAGCCGCGAACGGCAACGAAGTACGACCCGACGAATGGCAATCGCACAGTTAGCGGCACCAGTGGCATCATTCCACGCCGCTCCACCACGCTGTACGAAAAGACTTCGTCGACGGAGAAAACCAATGTTATTCCTGCAGAGACAAAGTACGTGAGAGTTGAGCTGGTTATAAAGCGCCTTCCCGTTACCCCTATATGTAGTTTATAGTTACGGAATCCCCGGTTATTGTTTGCATCACATTCCCCGTTTTTGCAGAGGCTTATTTAGTTGTTCAGTCAGTTGGTAGCTGAGACGCAAGCCTGTCACCTTATCGTTTTTCTTTGCCTTTGGTTTGCACTCAAATTGGATCTGTCCATGATCCTAATCCTGAGGTTAGAAAGCATCTAGTCGACGCAGCAGCAGCCGTACTCCATCAATAAAGAGATGTAGAGGGAAGATCGTCTGAAGGTTTCCCGTGAATACAAAGCGACATTATATTGTATATATTATACATAGTTAGTCACGCACAGTTCAGTTCTCTTTTTGGTTGCCGTGTGCTGTTTGGCACATTCGAAAAATTACTTCATTTTATTTGTACATTTCGATTTCATTTGGGTTCTAAAACTCTTAAACTCTTAAAACCAAAAACAATGCCATATTTACGAATACGATTCTACCAATTTTTCGGCCCAAAACTTGAAACATGCACATTTCCAGCAGTGGATCGGCAGCTCCCGTTGGGAAGGGCCATACCAAAAGCGCGTCTGTATCGAGTCCTCGCCCCTCTGCGGACGGATGCGTCTCGGTCTCGAATGACCCGCTCGGAACGAGGTATACACTTGAGTAATTTAACCAAAAACGCAAAACAACTAAACAAACAAAATTTCGTTACATTTTTAATTACTGGTTTGTTTTTTAATTTCAACTGCTTTTGTTTCGAGTTTCTTTTATTCTATAATTTTTAAACAATTGGCTGGCATTTTATTTGTTTTTGGGCGAATTATTGTGCATTTCGGCGGCAATCATTCCAACGAATCATCTCCATGAATCATCGATTCAAATAAGTCACAACAGATTCATACATCATAAGTAATTACCATTTCCATCAGACCTTCGATTAGTTACTTTCGATTCTAGAAATTCAGCTCAGATGTAGAGAATCTTTGCCATTTGGTGTTTTAATTATAGATTTAAGACAGATCAGTTGTACATTCATCAAAAATATCTGTAGACTCATAATATATATCGCTATTAATAGATTAAGTTTAAAAACAAATGGTAATACCAAATGGCTCGCCAAGGCTAACCAATTCTTTTTTAATTTGGATTTCAAATAATTTTAAAACTTGCAGAAAAATGAAATGAAATGTAGAGTTATTTTTGCTGTGCGTGATATTTACAGCTTGGCTAACTGGAAAATAAGCTTCGTTAGACCTTTTCGAGTGTAGGATAATCTGCATTGGTTAGGTTTATACTAGTCTAGTGTTGCTTATAGCCAGAGTTCGTAAGACATTCATTTCACCAAAAGATCAACCGCGGACGAGTTGTTTTAGAATGTTTTAAATACAATTGAGTCTCTTTTAAGATTCTTTTCGGTCGCCCTGTGAGAGAAATCACATTACGAAAACGGTTGATTCCCTTCTACGAGCTCTGGTTATACGCTCTATATATATACCATATTATATATATATTATATACATATGTTTACCTCTATAATCATAAGAACTTTTAGGTATATCTCGTTTGAATTTGTTTGTTCTCTACTCTACTATTAGTTTAACCATGTGTTGTTGGCCTTTCCTAGTTTCGTTCTATTCGTATTCGTTTTTTTTACTGTATATTTATCTATATAATTATCCAAGATGTATTCTTAACGACCTAACAACAATTTGATCAATTGAATAATGTAAATTTCTTATCTTTTCATGTTTTTTACAAATATTTGAACATTGTCTGTTTACAATCCAAAAAAAAACAAAAACCAAAAATGTCTAATTTTGATAACTACTACTACACTACCACATATGTACATCCATACTCTTTGTGGCGTTCTATATATCCGCAACTACAAATAACACCACCACCAACCAACCACCTACGATATCTGAATCTGCAACAACCAACCTCCTTCGTCTTCCTATCGACGCTCGCTCAATTATTGTACTACTCTACTATTACTACCCTTTCGATCGTAAACGTAATCGCAAAATGCAATTTGAAAACCTGAACAATAATCCAACAAAATGCAACAATTATTGCAAAACTATATATTGAATCAACAAACCACCCAACAATCCGATTTGAAAATGCCAAAAAACAATAAATTGAATGTGGTTTGAAACGAATTCAATTTGGATTCAAACGAATCGAACAAATTTGGTGAGTGAATATGCAATATATTACGTTAAGAGATATTTATTGTGCCTCATTACACCAAGGGTCGTGGGCGTGGGCGTGTCCAATAACAATAATAATAACAATAACAAACAATAATTGCAATGCCAGCGCGTGCAACTATTGCTAGAGTGTAAACACTAGATTCCCATTTGATTTCCATCAATTTTGGTGGCTTGCTTGTATTGTAGTTTTGACCTCATTTTTGGGTCTCAACGCCCAAAGCCCAAAGCGACGAACACGACCCTTTCCATACACAGATATATATTGCTTAAGTATGTACTACTACTAGCGTACGGTTTGGGTTTAATTTTCCTTATTTGGTTCGCCTATTTTTGCATATATATTTTGTAATTCATTTGAATGATATTCAATTGGCGGCGATGCCACAAGTTATTGCTATACATATGCTCGAGTTAGTTTCGAGTGCCGGATCCTGCATTCAGCAAACAGTGAATAGTTTTTTATTTCGTATTCTCATTGGGAAGAGTCCAAACAGTCACGCAACTAAGCGAATACAACGCCAATTTTCTTAAATATATTAAGAACTCTCATCATTTTGTTTGTTTTTTCCCCATGCATGCATGTCTGTCTCCGTCAGTAAAACTATATTGACTCCATCGCCAGTAAAATTGAATTTTCTCCATAATAATTGTGTGTGTTTACTTCGTTTACGTTTCACCAACGCGCGTTAATAAATGCCTACCTAATTTTACAAATTCTATTCGATATAGTTTGTTTCTGTGCCGCTGTTGTAACTTTTGTACCTCTCTCTCTATTTTTCTGAACATGATAACCATTTGCTCTCCCATGTACGACTAACAAGCATAAATAACACTTTCTAAATAATAACTCCTACTATTCTATCGGGTATCGTAGCGTAATATCCCAGACGCGAGCTTATCATAATTATGGACACAATTTGCTCCATTCGAAGTACATAGTCTTGTGAAACGTGGAATCACGAGCGGCTAGCTCGAACGCATGAACCATCACATAGAACGCTTTTATGTAGACCGATGGATCGAACCTTCTATCTTATGCTGAGCTTCCCAATATATATATATTGAATATGTTCTCATGTTCATAAATGCCAAACCCAAGAGTTGAAAGTCTGTCGTATCCGATTTTATTTATAAGAAAAACGTATTTTTAAGTGCTTGTCTTCTTAAGAAAATTTACATGATCTATTTTTATTTTTTTTCTTTTCATTTTGTTTATGTCTGCGACGTGATCGATAATACAATATATACAAACAAAACCATAAACCCTTGGTTACCGTCATCAATTTGTCACATCAATCGAACAAAATGCTTGATTCGCGCTGCTCTGACCATCTACACACCCGCCTGCCGCCATTCTGCATATAAAACCCAAAAAACTCAACCCAAAACCGATATTGAAAACGAATTATCCAATTGGCAAATGACGCAACATATGGGCAACAACACACATTGAATCTCCGACACCCGATAAACCAACAATTTCGATTCAATTCAATTCGATTTGATTTGATAATGATGACCCAACACAACTGCCATTGCTCATTCTATACTCCTCAACATTACAACACCATCATCACCATTATAACATGTGACGAACGTTCGAACGATTACACATTGATTGCCAAACGAAAACTACAAACAAAATCAAACAAATATTTAATGGAAAACAAACAAACAAACCAAACAACAAACTTATATACTGATTAAAACATATTCGTTTCCCGCAATGCGATTCATTGGATTTGAATGTACTCTCTCTCTATCTCCGACGAACTGATTCGATACTGATTTGATTTCCATTCCATACGTATGTGTGTATATGTATTGTTCTTGTACATATATAGTCTGTTCGATCGACTTAGAATGGCATCGGCTGTTAAATCAAGCAGACACTTTCCAAGGAATGTTCCATCACGTTCAACCTTTCACTCTGGTGAGTTTTCTGTTCACTTATTTTTATTAGTTTTAATAATAATAATTTAATTTTATCCACACCAAACCCACCCACCCACTCGTCCCCCAACTAAACCCCACAAAACCAGCCCGAAACTAGGCTAAAGCCATTCATATATGTTAGATGTTTACCGCGTGTTATTCGAGTGTGTTTTCCCTTATTTTATTTTCAATAAAATTGAAACAATGCCCCAAAAAACCCTCATGCTGCATCCGATAATAGTTACCAACCCAATCCCGTCGCACTGCACCCTTCTCCCGCCATCCATATTGCATACCAATCGCGCCTCAATTATGAATTTTTATTTTTATTTGTCAAGCGAGATTAGTTTCTTAATCCGTTCAATCAACTCGATCCATTTAGCTGAATGTTACCTTCTGTTTGTCGTACATCGCATCGCTTATGATTTCCGCGATATATAATGCTGCACCCTCTCCATGCACGTTTGTCTCAGTGGTCACGTAGTACTCGTGTACTTCGATCCGATCCCGAATGTTCTGCCTGTAAATATATCAATGTATGTTTTGGAAATACGGATGGAAAACTATTCATAGCGACCAAAATTGCTCAACCGAAACAAAACTGACACATTTGTCTGTCCACATTCAGCTATCGCGACTTTACTAAAAAAATAAATAATGGAAGCAACGTTCTGTTAAGCGCAAAATCATTGCGTTAGCTCCAATGGGCAAAGTGCAATTTGATTACCAGTAGGAGGTATTCGTAATCTGTAGAGTATTGGGCTATTATTTATAGAGTATTACTACGTTTATGTGCTGCAAGTCTGTGTAATCGATTTAAACTTTATTGGTTTAATTGTTTAATTTGTTAAAGTTAGGTGGTTTCATGGAAAATGTGAAGAAAGAAGATATACCTTTAGAAATTATACTGAAAATTCATTATCAGTTAGTTAAAAATACAAAAAAAGAAAAAGTTTTTCCCTAGTTCCATACTACGGTTTAAAACTCCACTAACCATTTGAGGTGAGTGCGAAAAGGATAGAAATATTGTCTTAAAATTCCCATGTTTATCGTTTGATTGTTCCAAATTTCATTGAGATGTCTAAATTGATTCGCCTGGTAATGCTGATTAGGAAATTAGGTACTTAATAGAGTTAGATATCACTCATCTTAGCTGCTCATTTTATTTCTATGAAACCACTTATTATAGCCAAGATTTTTTAAAGATTTTAACTGTATTTCTATAGTTGATTTATAGCAAAAAGCAGGCATATAGACGTGGTAGATATCACATTGCACTTTGCGCCTATAAAGGGCGTACTTATTTACCAATTCTTAAAGTATATTTGACGATATATATGTACTCTAGTCTTTAATGATACAGAAATAAAACCCAGTCAGTTTGTAGATTATGTGTGTTTTTGTGTACACGTCACCAAGTGCTGCCGAGGCAATTCGATTTTAACAAAGATATTATTACCGTTCTTAGGTCAAACCAGAGCACGAAACAACACAGCGTTGGAATACTCGGGCACAAGCGGTGCCTCCGGCGACTCCTCCCATCCGGGTCGCATGAGCTTCTTCTCCAAACTCTCCTCACGTTTTAGCAAACGGTAAGTAGTCCCAGCCAAAATATCACAAAGTGCCAAATTCATTTCTTCAGTTAATGGAATATTACAAGAAAAGCAAATGCAAACTGCAATTCGATTCGTTATTTTTTTGCGTTTATTTATTTCCTTCTTTCTTTCTTTCTTTTTTTTTTAATTTGAATTTAATTTAATTATTTTCCGTTTCTTTTGATTTGTTTTTTCGTTTTTGTTTGATTTTTCTCGTTTATCACATTTTATGTTTCATAGTTTTCGTTTCATTTTACTGCATATCTGCCGCACATACATACACGTATGTATTGTATGCTCATGTGTTATGTTTTTGTACCAAGTTATCTGCAGAATGTCCGTAAGAAATCACTCAAGCCAGCAGCTACCAAGCGCATTACAAAGCCATGCCCATCGATGCACATAATTAAATTTTAAAAATATTAAAGAGTCCATAAAAAAAACCGTTGGATATGCAGAGTTCTCAAATTGAATTGAAATCCTCAAATAGAGACTCCCAGGTAGACCATTCTTTGAGCTTAGTTCTGAGGCGGAGGGATAGCGAACATGATGATTTGACGCGGATAAATAGAGGCACCTAAAATAGACAGAGGAGGAAAACTATACAAATTAATTGGGGGGAACATATAGTAAGAGTTCTAAACGATGATACATTCGGTTAATAAGATGCTTAAAAGAAAGCCCTAAAAGCTTCAATATTGCCCCGGTTAAATAAAGTTAAAATAATATATGGTTTCAATACCGAAAGGCCGCACTGTAGTTGGTTGGCTCAACATATTTGTATGCACTATATTTTTGTGTGCAATTTCTTCTGTTTGGTTAAATAAATTAAAACATAAATGTCAACATTGTGACACTTTTATGCATAAAAACAAAGTTTCTTTGGTTTATCACCCCTCTCACCAGTATCACATTTGTTTAAATAAAGGAACTCTGCACTATGTTAACTATGGATTTATTGAGAGCAAGAGACATTGACAGAGAGAGAGAGAGCGAGAGGGAGAGGCTGATGATGGCATTTAAAAAAGAATACAAGTTCTATATATAAGGAGCTAAAACCCCTAACAGATCTCCTAAATATTAACTGACATAACTATGCTATGCGAACTGATGAACAGGCTTATATGCGTTACTATTAACCCAAAGTTTAGTCCTTCCAAAGGGAAATAGCACCGGCATTCGATTGCATGACGGTTTAAAGTTTAAAGAAAAAGTGTGATTTTGGGCGTGATTTTACTATTAATGATTACCTATTTTTGAGTTCATCATTACGAAGTTTGTTACTACTTATCTTCCACTAATGATATGCACATGTTTTGTATATAGAATTTCTTTTCTGTTCTTTCTTGTTTTTGTTTCTTTATCCTTGTTTTTTTTTTGTGAACTGAAACTGACTTTCAGAAGAAGGCAAGAAGTATGTACTCTCTATGTATATACCACGAAACACACACAACACTCACATACGCACACCCAGAGGACCTTTTTGCTTAAGAAATCGGACTCGGAACAGGCATATGCACCACCACAACACCACATATCGGTCCGATGCACTCACTCTTGGGTGGCGGGTGGTTCGATTGGGTTCCCGTGCATATGCCGGTTCGGTTCGGTTCGGTTTTGTTTAGATGCTCTCGCTCGCATTGCTAAAACATATTCCTATACCAATATTTAGTTAGCATAACGTACCATACCACATGCATATATATACATTGTGTAATTGCCGAACGTATATTCCGACTGTGGCGCTCAGCCCGTAGAAAACAATGAATGAAAATGGCTAACAACTGGCTATTCGGTTGGGATGAAAACACATTGTTGGTGTTGTTGTTGTTGTTCTTGTTGTTGAATCAAAAGTGTGAGTGTCATCGAATCGATTGCTAAATTACCATAAACGAAATAACACGGAACTCTCTAACCACCTAACCTAACGTATTGGTCGCCTTCCAAATCCGACTTTCGATTCAGGTGCAAAATTGAAAAAGAAAAAGAATAATGAAAAAAAAAAATGCAAAACGATACATACATACATATGTGACTACGTGAAACCATAATCTGAGATTGGCCAAAAGTAAGAAATAAGGAAAACTTAAGGGGCCAACGTCTGTCGCTTCCTCTCTACGCTCTCAAATCTCCGTCACACCTTTAGTTCGTTTTATCCCTTGATTGATTGATTTCGTTGACAAATACTCTCGTACATATATATTATCTATATATATAAATTATACTGTAGTTTTCAAATCCTGTATATCCACGTTTGCTTTGTACAACCATGTGTGTACTTCCATTTTTATATATATTATATTATATCACCACACGCTAGGAAGGCTCTTTTGTTCTTGTCTTTCTTCCTTCATTTACTTTAAAAAACATGATCAAAAATTAAATATTAATGTTAATTGGATAAGAGAAAATAAAAGAGAATGTGTGAAATATGCAACACACACGTATTAATTTATTATCAGTTTGTTGAAGAACAATTGCGTTTACTTTTCTTTTTCTATGAAGAAACATGAAAAATGATGATGATGATGATGATGATGATGAAACTCTTACCACCATTATTCCGTTTTATTCTTATCTGTCTTCTTTGGTTTCATTTCTGGTATTTGTTTTTTATCCATTATTAATATTTTTTCCAGCCGTGAATAATTTGTTTAAAATTTTTTCTTTAATTTTAGGCCAAACCAGTAATTAACAAAACAAGCATTAACTACTTCTTGTTAATAGTTCTAAAACTGAAACTGAAACTGAAACAAACGATTCCCCTAGAGTAAACGCGCGTGACGGAGAGAGGTTCAGATATGAACAGAGACAGAGAGACACACAGATATGATCGAATTCCGATTGGATCGCATCGGGATATGATACGATATGGTGTTACTGATCCGATCGATATCGCTTTCGATTCCAATTCCGATACTGATACCGATTACGATCACGATCCCGATCCTGATCTTGATTCCGATCCCGATCCCCCGGTTTCGATTCGAACCCCTTCAAATGAACACCGACAACGTTGAGTTCCGTTGCGTTTATTGAAATTTTCACAAATGCGCCTATGTTTTATTACAATTATTAACTAATTATACATTATAAATTTATATAAATTAAAGATACATATACATATATATATATATATTTAAAAGTAAAGCAACCACAAACAGAAATTACGAAACCTTTGTTTGTTTTCATTGTTTGTAAAACGATGCGAGGAGCGACCGACGACCGACCAGCAAATGGCAATATAAAATATAGAGTATATAGTATATAAAATAAAGCGAAACGATACCGAAACAAATAAAGAGAAAGAGTTAAATCAGAACGAAATCCCGACCACTATTGCTGTGTCACTGTCACGATTATGGATTTAAACAATTACTACTAAATATTACACCTACGAGTACTATCTAAATATATATACTTCTCTATATATATATTTATGTTAAATGCGTATCGCAACTATAGTTAATGAATAAAGTAAAACAAAACAAAACCATATATCACTGAGCGAAGTGAGAGCGTGAGAGGAAACTAACTTAAGTCTAACTCAACTAAAAACCGATCTAAACTGTAATGTGTTAAGTGCGTGGTGTTTTTGCCTAAATCATTCATTGTCTTATAGTGAACACACACTCGCACCACACAATATATATAGACAAACACCAAAAGAAGTTGCTAATTTTGTAACGAGATGATCTTGAACTTTATTTAGCGATCTTTGTATTTATATGTGTATGTATGTATCGTATGTATGGATCTGTATTTGTACTCTCCAATATGAGCTTGATTTTTTTTTCAAATTGTATCCGTGGATCATACAATCAACCAACCAACCAATCAATCAATCAATCAAATCAACCAACAAACCAACAACAACATACCAACCAAGCAGCCAGCCAGCCAGCCAACTAACGATCTTGCAAATCATAAAAATCACACGAACCACTGTGCGCAGATGCTGAACTTTATGAGGCGCTAAAAAAATGCCAGACGTGCAGCGTGCAGCGAGCGTGTAGCTAGTATTTAAGCATATACCACGTAGTCACTAAAAAAAAAACAAATTAAACTTAAATCCAAGGAATATAACAATGTATTACCTACCACTATAGTGCATGTGACCATTTTATTTGTACAGCTGATGTATCTATAGAGATCGTGTTATCATCGGCCGCCGCCTTCAG
Source organism: Drosophila punjabiensis (assembly GCA_008042585.1). Classification (NCBI taxonomy): domain Eukaryota; kingdom Metazoa; phylum Arthropoda; class Insecta; order Diptera; family Drosophilidae; genus Drosophila; species Drosophila punjabiensis. The sequence goes on along the minus strand of VNJR01006073.1, from coordinate 258,237 downwards.
TGGCTCGATCAGTAGTTATCTATACATATTAAGTTTCAAAGAAATAACGCATAAATATAATTGATAAAACAATTGATAATTTAATAAAACCATAATAATAATAATAAATGATGTGAAACATTTGTGAGCAAATGAAAACCCCACCATTCGCATTTCAATTTTATTCCATTTATTTTTAATAATATTTGCGGAGTTCTTCTGGGAGTCTCGAGTAGTTTGAATATCGAATCGAATTTATTTGTAGCTTTTCTTTGAACTATGAATTTCTCCTATTTATATTTAAGGCAGAGAATAGAGAGAATAGAGTTTTGGCTTAGATTTATTAGAGGTTATTGGGGTCCTACACATTTCTTTTGCGGTCTTACACAAAAAAAAAACCTTTTCTATTGCTCTTTGTACTTTTATTCTATTACTTGAAGTTTCTCATTTTAATAGAAAACTTGCCGAATAGGTAATTTACCTTCACTTTACCTTGTTGATAAAGTCATAACTTTAAAACTTATTTAATATTCATTTAAAATCCTTAACACCATAATAATAATTTAATAACTAACTAACTAAGGAGAGTAAAGAACCGCGACAACACTTGCACACTTGTTAGAACAGCCATAAAAAGGTCAGTTTAAAATAAAAATACATTCTGAATATAATTTGAGAAGTCTGCAAAATCAATATGTCCTCAGCGAAATATAGAGGCAAAAATGTTCCTAACCAAATGCAGTTGAATTATGTAAAAATAAATAGAAAATGAAGCGAATATTGAAATTGTAAAGGCGTTAATTGGATCGCTCGCTCGACTGTCGTAATTATGAAACTCTTATACATATATTTGCAGTCAGACAACCACGGAAGAGCCAGCGAAACCTCGAGTATTGCGTTTTACATGGTCCATGAAGACCACTTCGCCGCTGATGCCGGATCAGATAATGCAAAAGATCCGCGAAGTGCTGGACCAAAACAACTGTGACTATGAACAGCGCGAGCGGTTAGTAACAATAGTTTCGTGCTATTTAGTCACATATAAATAACCCATAATCACTCCTTTCTAGCTTTGTCCTCTGGTGCGTTCATGGTGATCCCAATACCGACTCCCTGGTGCAGTGGGAAATTGAGGTGTGCAAGCTGCCACGTCTGTCCCTGAACGGAGTTCGATTCAAGCGAATTTCCGGTAACTAAAAATCATAGTTTATTTAATCGGAATCTCTTTCATAACAATGATATTTCTTTTCAACTCAAATAGGCACCAGCATTGGCTTCAAGAACATTGCGTCTCGCATTGCTTTTGACCTCCGGCTGTGACTTAACCAAACGAACAACGAGGGGAATGCTGCCGCCGCCACCGCCTCGGGAGGCACCGAGCCGCCCGACAACATCTCCACCGCCAACTGTCGAAGAGCCAGCAATGACAGCACCTCCCGGCTTTCGGAGCTCTCGCTGCTGTGCCGTTCGTTAACCAGCCAGCAGGGGGGATCCCAGCGGCGTAAGAAAAGCAGACTGTCCACGGGCGGTAGCGAAGATCAGAAGAAATCCAACTCGTTGCTGTCGGCATTTCAAATGTATTCACCGTTTAGTTCCAAGGAGAACTTACAGTCCAGTGAAGAGGTGCAAGACCTTCAGGTGATTGACACCCAGCCTGGTCACTCGATTGATGTACCCCTGTACCAAGCTGATTTCAATCCAATTAATCCGATTTTGGAAGAGGAGACCGCCGAGATCGCGGATAACAAGAGGAGTGACAAAGGCGGTGGAGATGGAGATGGTGCTGGTGCTGGTGTCGGTGCCGGTGCCAGTGGACACAAAGGCAAAGGCGATGGCGGCGGCAACCGTTTGAAGCGAAACATCAAGCACACCGGGAGTTTAATTGTGCGCAAATTGACGTCGGCCAGGCAAGGCGACACGGACAAAAAGGGGGGTGGTGCAACTGGGAAGAAGGAAAAGGAGCAGCAGGAAACGGCAGGAACGGATAAGGAGAAGCCAAGCAACAGCAAGCCGGAAGGAAAGATAGCCATGCTACGCACCACAACCCTCTAATGCAATGGAACATGGCCGGGTGGCATGGAGATCAAACTTTAATTTTGGGGCTGTTTTGTATGGATCCCTGCTGGAATCTCAAGAAAAATGAATGTTAGCATCTCTTTCTCTCTGTAGATGGAACGTATTGAATATATATATAACTACACATAACAATCAAGCGCAGACAAACTCCTCCTCCTCTATCTATCCACACTGACATGCATTAGCACCCTCATAGATACGCACATATTTACATACGTTAATTAATAGGGAACTAGTTAATGGGCCAGCACAGGAGCATTGGTCAATAGCGAGAGCAGGAGCGGGAGCAGAGCTGAAGAGCAGAAGGGTAACAGACAGACAGAAACAAACACAACACTCAATAAAACAATAACAATAAATATATAAAGAAGAAACCAATCAACGCTCTATAAACTGCATTTATGTGCCGATATATCCCCTAAACAATTTTGCTTGGCAAACAAACAAACAAAACGATCAAAGAACACAATATATAACATAGATATCCAAACTCGGGTTGTTTCATTTTAAAGCATATTTTTCAAGAAATAAAGAAGAAGGCACGAGGTATGTTTAATATAAAATATATACATGATAGCCAAAGTTCTTCTTCTACTGTATCGGGATATGTTGTTGAATCCCAAGACACCAACACAAACACCATCAATTGTAATTATTAGGCTCGTGCTCGAATACGTATATACATAGTTGGTACTTACATACCAATAGATTTTGGTTAACTTCCCTCGATTCGAACCGTTCATAGAACACCACACACACCACACACAGAGACACAACAAATGTATGTATATGAGTAATACTGTTAGGGCTGCAAGTTTACAAGATATAAAAAACAAAAAAAATCATTTCGAAACATGCAAGCTCAGATGCAATTGTTACCTAGTTTCCACTAAGTTCAACTTAGCCCCGAGAAAAAGACGAGCCGTTGTGAAGCAGATTTTTACGAAGCAAATGCAGATGCAGTTGATGTTACGAGAGTAAAGTAAATGGGTAAATGTTGAACGGGGAGCGATTAACGATCTCAACTGAGATGTAGAAAAAAGACGACCATTTATCCAAGTTGTGGAGGCTCAAAAAAAAAAAATATAAATAAATAAATAAAAGTAAAAAACAGTCTATATAGATACCAAACATATATACATATAGTTGCACATCACGTTGTCTTCATCATGATTGTAACGCATTTCTGTAATTCTTACGTAACCTTCGAGAAAAGCATGCATCTTTTTATATATACATATTTGTTGTTAAATGACAGCTAATTGAAACTTATTAATAATTACTAGACTAGGCAGGCGGAACGGAACACACGCATAAACCACACATAAGTATATAATACATGCATAATGAATATATAAAGCAAGCAGCTTATTGAAACGCAATTATATGTACGCCGAAAGATATCCTCAAGTAGAGCGCTGAACCCCACTTCCCCGTCCCCAAAATGCACATCTATCTCTGTGCTAAAACTACACGTCTTTCATGTTTTTCTATTATTTTTTTTTTTTGTCGGCCAGTAAAATATACGCCCAGATCCATTCTGCACAATATACGATAGTTGTATTCTCATTTCTGGTATTTATTTCCCCTTTTCCAACGGTTAAGTTGATGTAAAACAAAAGCGAATGATTGATTAATTGATTGATAACACCACTAAATCAGAAAAAAAAGGATAAAGCCGATTATAGAATTTACAAATAATCATGTTGTAAGAATATCTGATATACATACATACATAGATGTTTTAATTAATAAATACAAAATGGCATAACTATAATTAGTGTTCGTTTTCTTGCGTACAAATAATTTAAGTGCCTGCCTGCCTGCCGGTCGGTCGGTAAGTCTTTTGGTTAGAGTGCTGGCATGTGCGATGCGAGAAAAAGTTGTGACCCGATTGGAGTGCAGATGTACTGGAAATTCTCAGAGCTCATCATCAAGGTTGAAGTCTTCCGGTGGGAAATCGCCAACCGTCACAGATAATGGCGACACAAAGCCACCGTAATTGGGGGCACAGCTGAAGTACGACTTGCCAGCGACGCTGCAAAAGTAAATAATAATAAATAAATATTTATGATTAAAGGCTTTCCTGACTGATTAATTAGCTACACTCTAAATAATTAGTTACCTTCCATTATTCTTGCCCAGCGGCTCGTCGTATTCTATTCCAATGAAATGGCCATTTTTACCCTCCAGTTGGCCATTGTACCTGATCGTTCCACGTCGCGTGGGATTGCCGGGAACGGTGACCTAACGGAAAAAGCGGTTACTTTAGGTTATTTCAGAGCTAAAAGCTCACTGCTCACCTCGCATCTGGCGCCAATGACGCACAGTTCTGCCCTCTTTTGGATCTCCTCTGCCTGGAGGCGCCGCTTCTCCTCCGCTTGCTGCATCTCCTCCTCATTGTACTTGCCCAGGCGATTCTGTTTGAGGTAATTGCGTACGGAATCGGTTCGCTGCTCATACTGGTCCTTGGTCAGTTCGAACTTTTCGACGGGAGCGCTGTCGAAGCTGAAGCTCGCGAAGCTGTCGATAACGTGCAGGCGGAGGCCATCGCTGTTGGCATAGTAACCCAGCAGGGCGTCGTTGTTGTCCAGCGTGGATAAGCAGGTGTCACCTTTGTAGACCTCCACCTTCATGGTGCCGGCACAGCCGCCCGTCAGTATCTCCAGCTTGCTCTAAGGGAATATGTTTCTGAATTAATTACTACTATATGTTTATCCTGGAGTCCACATACCTTCAGCTGGGCCACCGTAAGATCCTTGGCGAACTTCACCTGAAAGGCGACAGCATCATTGTGCGAATTGGACACATTTGCAACGATGAAATCCGATTTACCCGGCTCAGTTATCAGGGCCATCTTCTGTTTCTTTGGAAATGTTTCTAAGTTGAGGAGAGATTGCTTTCTAAATTTCACCAGTAAGAACCGGGTGTTACAATTACAGGCTATATTGATCTGGAGAAATTCTGACTAATAACCAAGCCGTGTTGTCGGTAATCAAAAAAACGCGTTAGGGCTATTTAGGAGAAGCTTAAAGCTTTCGGCAAAATACCAAACAAATACCAAAGTCGGCAGAATAAAACTAGTATGAAAAACGGAGTTACTTTAATTTAAATTTTATAAATAAGAGAAAGGACAAATTTAGTTAACAATAAAATTAAATAAGAAAATTCAAAACAATTATACAAATATCAATTTTAAGGATGCAAAATATTAAATATTATTTCTTAATATTATATGCTCAAACAGTCAGTGATTTTGAAATGTTCGGAATATTCGGATTAGTCATTTAAGAAATTATGAATTAATAATAAAATGTTTAAAAAAATATGTAAACCCAAACCCCTAATAAACTTTACAGAGTTTATAGTTCCCTATAGGACTTTCCTTAAAATATTGATAAATAAACTGAAAATTAAACAAGTTGTTCTTCCGTGACATATCAAGTGTATTTTGTGCCTTGCAACTTATAAATATATATCTATTTTTTGGTGTTGTGTGATTATGTGCAGTCTATTCGTTTGCTTCAGTCCTTTAATGATTCGATCTTAAGAGGCGGCTAGGATGTAAGGTCTAATGTCCTCCACGTCCAGAAGTTGCTCCGGCGCCACCTGCTCGCCGCACATGGGACACTCGCCATTCTCGGACAGAATACTGCAATTGTATACGGGAAGTGGTAACTATATGCTTTGAATTTTGTATATTTGAATCTATGTGCTTACTTCTCCATCTCGGCGCGGAAGCAGAGAAAATCGCACTGTGGACAGGAGGTCATGAGCTGCTTGATGATGTGCTGACCCGTGGCAATGCAGATGGGCAGCGTGGTCTTGCAGCTGTAGCAAGTTACCTCCATGTTGGCCAGGTTGGAGTCGCAAATGGGGCACTCCATGGTCTCGTCGTCGATCTCATCCCTTAGCTGCTTGATGCCTTTGGGAGCCTTACGAACAATTGACTCGATCTTTTTCGAATAGCGGGGATCCAGCTGGTTCCTGTAGTCCGGACGCATCAGGGTAGAGGCGTAGGTGAACGCCGACTTTTTGAGGCCAGCTCGATGGCACTCGATCACCGTGGAGGTAAGGATTGGAATGATATCTGCAGGTGAAACGTAAAACATATCAGTCACCATCATTAACAGTTCTTACAGATACACTTCTTACGCTCTGGAAATTGTGAGATGCAGGCGGCAACCTGAACGAGCAGTTTGGCAGCCAGCAGATGGTTGCCCAGCTTAACGTGAATCCTCACCAGGGTGTAGCGGTGCAGAAGGATGAACTGGTGGCGCATCTCGGCTGTTACGGACAGATTGTTGCGGCGCAGCTCCTGGTACATGGAGTACAGGAGATCTCTGGCAGATTTGTAGTTGCCAGCAAGCTGCTCCTGATTGGCAATAATCACAGCCGTCTTGGCCGCATCCTTGTAGTGCTTCCGGGCCATATACAGGCGAAAGAGATACCGCGGGTCCTTAGGCACTCCATCCACTTCGCCCAGCAGGAACTCAATGAGCTGAGAGGCCAGCTGCTCATTGTTCGACGTGGCCACACAATCGATGGCCAAAGAAAGGGAGACCTGCTCCTCGTTGTTAAAAGCCGAAGCCTTCAGCAAAAACCTCAAGGCCTTTGTGAACTCCCTGGCCAGAAAGTAATACTTTCCCGCCAGCAAAGTGTACTTTTCACCCTCGAAGTAGTGAGCCAGCGCCAGATAGTCGGATGACTTGGCGTTCTCATATCGTTCCAGCAGCTCGCCATGGCGGCGCAGCTTGTTGTGCCGTTGGGCGAGGGCAAAGGCTTCCTCCACGCAGCCGCATATGACGAGAAACTGCAGAGCTTGCTCCACATCTCCGATCTTCTGGTAGAACTTGGCCAGCAGTTTGGCCGAATCCATGGAGCGCGACTCAAGTACGATTTCGGAGGCCGAGTGGGGATCGCAAAGGTGATCCAGGTAGATTCGGACACAGGCATCCAAGTCCCCGGCCACGCGATAACTTCGAATGGCTTCCTCAAAGTGGCCGTCGTTCTCCTTGGCCTTGGCATAGGCCGCATGAAGTTTGGTGCTCTTCACCTTGGGCAGCACATTGTTGGCTTTGTGCCACATTTTCAGCGCAATGTAATGGCCGCAGGCCTCATCGTAGAAGCCACCGCGTTCATAGAGACCCGCTGCCTCGGTCAAGTGACCCACGGTGGCCAGTAACTCAGCGCAGTCGAACAGCAGCTGCTTGTCCTCTAGCTCCACGGCGTATTGGATCTTTCAAGAGGAATTTATGAATTATTTTGATAGTGTTTTTACTCTGGCTATTACTCACTCCCCGCCTGAAGTCCCCTGCTCTGATAGAGGTCCTGGCAATGCCCATTTTGCAGAGACGCACATGCTCTTCGTACTCGGGGGTGCTCTCCATTGTGGCCGCCTGCTCGTTGTCCTTGCTGTTGATCAGGTCCTCCTTATAACCCTTCTCGTAGTGATACAGGGCATCTGCATAGTTGCCACTGAATAGGAGGAGTATTAGGATTAAGGATTCAATTTAATAAGCAGCTTCGCTTACGTGAATTCCAGCTGCTGGGCGTACTCCCTGGCTATGTAGGGCACCTCATCCGGATCGTGCTTGTGGGCCAGGAGTAGCGCCTGATCCCACTGCAACAGATCGCGAGACAGCTCCAAGGCGGCCCTGGTATAAACTCCTTTAAGCATGTGTTCCTTGGCCTGCTCGTACTGGGCCAAGAGCATGCAGCAACAGCCAATAAGCATGTCCAAATCCTCGACGTAGCGTAGCTCCGACAAGGCGTTGACCAAAGCAGCTTCACCCAATTGGCGGTAGGCTCGAATGGCTAAAGGATTGGATTTAAAAATTGAACTTACAAGGCACACAAGTCTCACCAATATCCGGCTCCAGATCCGCAATGGCTTGCTCCCCAAACTCCCGCCAGGCGCTGCTCAGGTTCATCTGCTTGCACAGCTTATAGGCCTCATCATAGTTCCTCAGTCGCAGGAGCACCTGCAGATTCGCCGTCTGACTGTTGCTGGGATTCACCACATGGGTGCTGAGGGACTGTGTCGCATACTGCCCGCCATCCACGTGCAGCGCCATCTCCCCCCCACACAGCAGCAGCGGGAACTGCCCCGGATTCAGCTTCGACTCTCCCACCTTCAACGTGTGCGTTCCTTGCACAGAGTGACGCACAAAGACATGTGTATTCACGATCCTAGCATCGTAGCTGATGAAGATGTTCGGCTGCGTGAGATCCCACAGACAGCCAAGGCACTGCTTGGGCATCTCGGGTATAAGCAGAGCCTCCTCGACAGCGGGCAGGAACACATAACCCTGGGCATGATCGTCTATGAAGATGGTCTTGGTGCCTTCGATGTCCATAAAGAGCTGCTTGATGCCCATGCTGTGACGATAGATAGTGCAGCTATCCCACTTTTCCAGGGAGTAGAAAACCAGGTGACCAATCTGAAATAGCCAAGAGAATATGAAGATCTGCATATCTTTTCGGTGTCAAGCCGGACTCACATCGGTGGCAAAGATGAGCATTTCTTGACTGAGGGTGAAACATGTGATCACCGCATCGCTGGGCATGTTGGGCAGGGCGTTGGGAAACACCGCCTGCAGCTTGTCCTTGCAGTTGGGATTGTCAGTGGTAATTGCCTGTAGGATCAGCTGGGGCGGGCAGAGGGCGGCACAGTAGTCCGCATTCAGCCTCATGCCCTCAATGGTTCTGGGGAAATCTCGCTCACTCAGCGGTCGAGGCTCGTCGCCCAAACTCTTGCCGAGATCATAGAACCAGACGTGCTTGTCGATGCCTGCCGCAAAGTTATACGGACCCACAGCCATAAAGGTGGGCTCTCCCTCCAGGGGCAGACGAAAAGGCAGCGACTTGGACTTGTCCGGCGCGTACACATAGATGGACACCTCGGCCAGACTACTGAGTAGCACAATCCGGGGAGCGGACACGGCGAACAGGTGCGGCAGCTTGGTCACATAGATGTAGACAGTGCCACTGTTCGTGGTCACTGCCAGGAGCTGGCCATCGGGTGACCAATCGATCATTTGAACGCCAGCATGATCCGGCACCGTGATGATGCGTTCCGTCTCCTGGAGATTCGTGATTGAGTGAATCTTGATGCTGCTTGAAACAGGAGAATAAGAGAGAGTGAGCAACTGAAAGCTAAGCATGTGACCGACTCACCTGTCGTCCCCGCAAGAAGCTACAATATCCAAGGTTGGGCAGTAGGCCAAACCCGTCAGCGTGTCCTTGTGGTTCTTCACCTGCCACAGCTCCTGACCCACGTCCTTGGGATGTGTGGAAATGGCCACCACATGGCCGTTGGAGAAGCCAAGCAGAATGTAGCCATCGCCAAACCATTTGTGCTGCATCAGGGACCCGTAGCGGCTCTGGAAACCCAGCTCCGTGGGATTCTCCGGCTCCGGCAGGTAGTAGAGGAACAGCGTCCGCTTGCCAATAATCATGCTGATGGCATTGTCGCCGGCAATGCGGTCGTCGTTGGCCATTTCGGCAAAGTACATGTCGGTGGGCGCGTCCCTTAGCTGGACCACTCGCACCGTGTCCCCATCCTCATTGCTTAGCGAAAAGCTCTTGTCCTCCGATCCGAGAGCCAGTAGATTTTGTGCGGACCAGGCGCCGCAGGTAATCCGCTTGCTGTGCTTGCCCAGCACCGGCGTGGGTCGCTTTCCGCTGCGGTGGTTATAGATTGCCAGATTGCCCCGACCCGTGCCTACGGCCAGGAGTTGCTGCTGCTTGGACCAAAGGATGCAGGTGAGCGGATCCCGCAGGCCCGTCTCCACGCTAACCTTCTCCTGGGTGGAGTAGTCCCACAGCGTGATGTTCGGAGAGCCGCTGGTAATGATGCCCAGAAGGTCGCCTTCCTGGTCCCAAGCGAATCCCGAGCAGAGTCTAAATAGGCAAAAGGATATGTTTCGTTAAGGGACATCCTTTGCGGATCGATTCCAGCTTACCCTGCCAGGATAATGCGCTGAACCAGCTGCCCCTGGCGGTTATACAGGGCCACGGAGCCATCGGTGCCCGTGGTGGCCAGCAGAGCTTTCTGCCAAATGAAGTAGACGTCGCCGATTCCGTGGGGCTCGTCATATTTGTACAATATCTTCTCAAAGGACATGTTTTACACTTCGAGATTGAGTTATTTCTACCTTTCTATAGAACACATTCTGCGATCTGCAATTTTCCGGCTTTTGTTTACGACTTTTCCGTTTCCATGGCAGCAGTGACCACAACTACAGGCACACCTCTTGCAGGTGTGTGTGCGCGCTTTTTATGCACCTGTTGATTTCTGCTCCCGAAAGCCGGTTTCTCTACATAAATTCTAATTGAAAATCAATTTTTTTGTTGTCGAATTTTTTTTTGTTTTGGTTTCTTAAAGAAATTTAAATAAAAATTCAATTAAATATTTTGAATTAAATAAAATTCAAATTTCAACTTATTTAAGCCAATTTATTTGAGTCTTAACCAACACTGTGGTCAGCTGTTTATTCACTGGTGACGTCATTGTTATTCTCACATCTCTAACCAGCTGTTTGTGCGTAGATTCGCAATAAATTCACAATTTAATCAATTTCTTCGTAAATATTGGAGAAATCTTGTTTAAAGCCCGCCTCTAAGATGACGGATGACTTGCCCGACCAGTTTGACCTGGTGGTCATTGGCACAGGTAATCACAGGCTATAAATTCCACCTCATTCGTTTGATGACTCATGCGAGGGACGCCCTTTTCAGGTTTCATCGAGTCCTGCATCGCCGCTGCGGCCAGCAGAGTGGGGAAGTCGGTGCTGCACCTCGACCACAATGAGTACTACGGCGATGTGTGGGGCTCCTTCACCATCGAGGGTCTGTGTGACCGGCTGGGCAAGGAGACCGGAGCCCACTCAACGTTGCGAAACTGCACTTACACCTGGCACAGCACGGAGAAGGAGGCCGAAACGGAAGCCATGGAAGTACAAGCGGAACAGAAGTGGAACCGTGAAACCATGCTGGCAAAATCTCGTCGCTTCAGTCTGGACCTCTGCCCGCGCATCCTGTACGCCTCTGGGGAGCTAGTGCAGCTGCTGATCAAGTCTAACATCTGCCGCTACGCCGAGTTTCGGGCCGTTGACCACGTGTGCATGCGGCACAACGGCGAGATCGTGTCAGTGCCCTGCTCCCGCAGCGATGTCTTCAACACGAAAACGCTGACCATTGTGGAAAAGCGTCTGCTGATGAAGTTCCTAACCGCTTGCAACGACTACGGCGAGGACAAGTGCAATGAGGATTCGCTGGCCTTCCGGGGGCGCACCTTCCTGGAGTACCTGCAGGCCCAGCGGGTGACCGAGAAGATCTCTTCGTGCGTGATGCAGGCGATCGCCATGTGTGGCCCCAACACCAGCTTCGAGGAGGGCATGCAGCGCACGCAGCGATTTCTGGGCAGCCTTGGTCGCTACGGCAACACACCCTTCCTCTTCCCCATGTATGGCTGCGGGGAGTTGCCGCAGTGCTTCTGCCGATTGTGCGCCGTCTATGGCGGAATCTACTGCCTGAAGCGAACGGTAGACGATATTGGCCTGGACGAAAATGCAAAGGAATTCGTGTTGAGCAGCGCGGGAAAAACTCTGCGTGCCAAGAATGTGGTCTCCGCTCCAGGTTATCCGCCCGTTTCCAGTGGCACCGAAATGAAGCCTCACATATCACGCGGCCTGTTCGTCTCCGCCAGTCCCTTGGGCAACGAAGAGCTCAATAAGGGCGGCGGCGGCGTGAATTTACTGCGACTTCTGGACGCGGAAGGCGGGCGAGAGGCTATCCTGATACAGCTGTCTCATTACACGGGCGCCTGCCCCGAGGGATTGTGTAAGTATCCGAGTGGTTACTTTGTAATTAATCTCAGGCTTAATCTTAAATATTACCCGCAGACATCTTCCACCTGACCACGCCCGCTATAAGCGAGGATCCTGCCAGCGATTTAGCTGCCTTCACTAGCCAACTCTTCGATCAATCCGGCGCGGAAATCATATTCAGCTCCTACTTCACCATTGCCACGCAGCACAGTAGAAGCACCGCCGGCGAGCACATCTACTACACGGACGCGCCAACTTATGAGCTGGACTACGATGCTGCCATTGCCAATGCCCGAAGCATATTTGGCAAGCTTTTCACTGACGCTGAATTCCTGCCGCGTGCCCCGGATCCGGAGGAGATTGTCGTGGAGGGCGAGGACCCCAGTGCCTTGAACGAGCACAGTTTGCCAGAGGATTTGCGGGCACAACTGAAGGACATGCAGCAGGCCACTCAGGAGATGGATATACAAGACTAGATGCAGGAATCATAAGATCATAAGTTCAAAGTTGCTGATAGGTTAAACGAAATTTTAATCGATTTTGTATACAATCCTTGCTTCATATATTCCTATATATTTATTATGTAAATTATTTATAATCGCTAAAAGTACTAGGTATATATATATAAATGTTTATATATATATATATCTTTTCGAAAAATATGCATTCCAATGCGTATAAAAATGTTTCTTTCCTCTCTTTTTTTTATCATTATTATTATTTTCTTTTTCTATAATTATTGCTTGACGACGGGTTACTGTTTTGTGTATTCGCACGACGACGACGACAAAACTAAGGGTATCAGAGAGATTATTAGAGTTAATAGTTAACGAGGGAAGAACGAAGAATAATAATGGTAGTCTTATAAATTAGAATAAGGCTTGGGCAGTTGATCGTGCCAGGCAGCTAAGAATACAAATTTTATTCGAACAGATCAATGGAAGAGGGAAGGAAATCAAACCGAAATGTAATGAAAACGAAACGTTTAACAAACAGAATATATATCTAATTATTCGTGCTGGAAGGTTCTGCCGACGACGACGACCACATATTTCATTCCTGTTTTCACTGCATTTTACAATAAAGCTTTTGTGTTCTCATTTCTTGTGATTTAAGGTTTTTTTTTTTGCGGGTTCTTTCCTTCATATTGAATTGGCTCCAAATACGGACAGCTGCTTGAATATACAGAAAATGTATATGTTTTGGCAGCGTTCAGCACTCATTCAAGCTAAAGCAAAGAACCCTTTTGTGAGTTGAAATTGCATTTTTAGTTGCCTTGCAAAATTGTGAGTTGCATTCGTATATTCCTATATCTTAATCAGATTATTATTGATATTCTGCTGGCGTTTGCGCTTCGCGTTCATGGCGTCCACAATGGGCTGCCGCTTGGCATTGTATTTCTTGTTCAGCTGCTCGATCTCCAGCTCCATCTCGTGATCAATGTTGCACAGCCGCTGATTCAGATCGTCGAAGGTGAGGAACTTGAGGAACTCAAACTCGCCCTCCACATACGCGTGCGACTGCGTGTGCATGTGCTGGTTCTGATATGCGGGCGGCGGCTGCTGTGCCGCTGCCGCTGGCGCTGCCGGTATTCCCTGCTGGCCCAATGGCGGTGCTGCATTGCTCAGCAGCAGATTCTGCTGATTGTTAAGCGCTATGAGCTGTTCGTTCATCAGGGGATAGGCCATTAGGACTTGCTGCTGCTGCAGCCCATACTGATTGATGGCGGAGATCTGCTGGAATTGCATTTCCATGTTGTGTTCCCAGTTGTGCTGTTCCTCCTGCTCCTGCAGCTGCTGCTGCTGCTGCTGCTGCTCCTGCTGTTGTTGCTGCTGCTGCTGCTCCGCTGCTGCCGGAGAGTACTCGGTGGCCATGGATTTGTCATCGCTACGCGTATCGCCCGCATTCTTACGCTCAAAGTGTTCCAGGAACTGCGGCCTGTAGCGGTTACGCGGCTTCTCGTCGTCATTGCGTTTGGCCGTTGTGGAGTCGTCCGAGTCCGACTTGATAACCATGGTGCCTGAATATCAAAAATAATAATGATGAGCTCCTTACCCAGATTGTTTGGTTGTCAGCAATCTTACCCAAATTGGACTCCAGCTCCACCATGGTGCCGCTATCAACTGCTGCCACGTCCAGGGGAGAAGCCGCGGAGGCGGCCGCTGCTCCGGCAACCGTGGGACCCACTTCCTTGGACAGATTCCTCAGGCCGCCCGGTCCCAGCGTTCCCTCATCAATGTCCTGCTCCGCATGCGCTATCATTGTGGCATCCGACGCCGAGCTCTGCTGGTAGTCGCCGAACTTTTCCGGCACCAAAGTTCCCGGATCCTCGATGAACACATTGTCCAGTATGTTTTGCAGCAATCCGTTCTCCTGCGTGGCCAGACTCTTGGCCTGACTGGCGGCCAGCACGCCACCGGCACTTCGGATCGCCCGCTGCTGCTCGCGAATGGCACAAGTCTCCTCCAGCATCGGCTTCAGAATGGATCGATGCTTGGCATTCCGTATGAATTCGTGCTCCAGCAGCTCGGTGGCCGTGGCCCGATCGTTCGGTTCCTTCACAAGACATTTGCTAACAAAATCGATAAACTCGGTGCTCCAGCGGTCGGGCTCGCGGAACGACGGCGGCGGCTTCTGGGGGATCATAAAGATGGCTCTCATGGGATGGATATCGCCGTAGGGCGGCTTGCCCTCGGCCATTTCCAGGGCCGTGATGCCCAGCGACCAGATGTCCGCCACGCAGTCATAACCGATTTCCTCGATCACCTCGGGGGCCATCCAGAAGGGCGTGCCAATGACTGTGTTCCGCTTGGCCATTGTGTCAGTCAGCTGACCGGCAACCCCAAAGTCAGCCAACTTGGCGTAGCCCTCCGTGTTGAGCAGAATGTTGGCCGCCTTGATGTCGCGATGGATCTTGCGGCGCAGGTGCAGGTAGACCAGGCCCTTGAGCGTGTCCGAGAGGATGGTGGCGATCTCGTCCTCGGTGAGCGTCTTCTTGCGCAGCCGCATGATGTCCGAGACGCTGCCGGCGCCGCAGTACTCCATGCAGATCCACAGGTCACACTGCTTGAAGTAGGAGCCGTAGTAGCGCACCACGTAGGGCGAGTCGCACTGTTGCATAATGGATATCTCCTTTATGATCTCGTGCAGGTCGGACTCGACCGGCACCAGCTTGATGGCCACGATGCTGCTGCTCTCCTTGTGGAGGGCCTTGTACACCGAGCCGTAGCTGCCTTCGCCCAGCTTGTACATGATGTCGAACACCTTTTCCGGCGGCTGCAGCAGCGACTCCTCCGACAGCTTCTTGAGCTCCCCATTCGAGCTGGAAGACATGTTACCCGCCATCGTTCTGCCCTCCCGTTGCGGCCACACACTGGCTTGAGCTTTATTTTTCGCAGAGTGTTCAGATTTGGCACGAAAACACAAAGATAATTGTTAATTTACAGACATTTTTTCACACACGCATTGGTTCTTTATTCTCTTCAGTGTTGCAAGCTTAGCGATTTTCTGGCCAAATCTGGCTTTTTTTGCAAGACCCAGAACTTAAAACAACTCCAATTTGCATTTTGCTTATTTTACAAATAAATGCGATATTTTTATGTATTTTATATAAGTAAATAATATTTCTAAAATTAAGTAAATTTAATAAAGTCCTCCTACACAGTTCCAGCTATAAATTACGACCGATAGTTGGCCGTTTCCCCAACTACCGATGTATGGGATACGATACCCGATATACAATTACACATCTCTAGTGATCCCGTTACTTTTATTTTTTTTATTACTTACTTTAATAAATTCAAGATAAATATATTTTACGAAAAATATGTAGAGTCAAAGGACCTGAAACAAATCCTTTCTTTCCTTTTATATACATATATTTTTATATATATATTTATATATTTTTTTGACGTATACAAAATGTAAACAAAGCGCCAGTGTGGAAAAGTGCTTTTATAAATATTCAAAAAACAAGCGCGATTTGAATTTTAAACACTGTCTTCTAAAACTGTTCGGATTTTAGAAAATTGTAAAACTTTGATTCCCACAGAGCTCCAATCACCATCCACAGCTGTGGCTTATGCTAAACGGAAACAAATAGGGCTGAAGTTCGTCTTTTTCGGAACTAAAAAGTATAGTTTATATTAAAACAATTTAGATGACAAGGAATTTAAGATTTTTCAATGGTTTTTCTAACATACAGCAAATTTTACATTATTTTTTAGAGTACAAAATATTTTAAAGATTATCTGTTTCAAACCCTGTTTACCGGTCTTATTTTCAATTAATTAGGTCAGAAAACCATTACAGATTAAACACAATGGATTTATATTATTTCCGCATTATTTATTAATATTTTTTGCTCACCAGATGTCAGTCATATATAAATTACAATATATAAATTGATTTTCACCATGTTCAGCAATTTAACAACACAACGGCACTTGAATAAGTAATCATGATAAGAATATATTATATATTGAAATGGTTAACACATGGTAACGGCATATATGTTGAGTGCTTTCTCTATGAAATAAGGTTTACATATATGGAAAGCAGAAATGTGTAGAAAAAGCCTTATATGTTTATATAAATAAGAATATATAACTTTATAAAGAAAAGTATATATACTTTTGATACTATCAGAAAAGATTAATAAATCCACATGACTGGGTTTTTCGTAGAAGAGTAATAATATACCCAAATTTTTCTAAGTTTTAATACCGACTTATTTTAACACTTTATATAAAGTTACAATTATAGTTTTTGCTACTTCTTTTAAGAAATTATTTCAGCATTCACTTTATATTTGAGATATCTTATTTTATTCGAAGCCATATAGAGAGTCTATAAGTTAGTTACCAATTCCAAGTTTATATTTATAAAACATAATATTCTGAATCAATCACTAGAGTGTATTGACGGGCTCTATCCGGGGAGATTGACAAGTTCGACATCAATTTGTCAATAGTAATCAACGTTCTCCAGGAACTTTGATCCCTTCCAGCCTCAGTGGGGTCGCTGACCAGAAGCGCTTAATGAGAATAAAAATGTATTTGCATGTCGAGATTACGAGCTGGGAGTCTACCTACTCCCAGGCAAACAATAATACCATTAAGGGGGAGGCTAAACCGCAACATAACCGGCGCCTTTGGGGCTAACCGAGCCGGGGACTTGCGTGGAATTGGAGCCTTAATATGTCACCGCAAACCGGACGAAGGAGGAGGAGGAGCGGCAGCGAGACTGGAAAAGCGCGACTGGGCCCGAGGAGGCGGCATAAGCTGGTGGCTTATCGGTCACTAAGCCGCCGGGCGCCCTAGCAACGCGCTCCATAGAAACGACACGACACCCAACAGCAACACCAGGCAGGAGCAGGAGCCAGGCTAGAAAATTCCTGCGCTCGGCAGTTCGCTGTTTACACTACGTGGCTGCACATCGCGTTGCTCACCAAAGAACACACAAAACCATGGCCCAGACGGCACGCACTGCCACGGGAAGGCGTCCGACGCACGACTACCATGGCACGGCCATCTCCCTGAAGCACCGTTCCAAGTCCGCCAATCCGGCGCAACTGCGTCCACTGAGCGGCATCCATGGGGCGGCCGTCTCCTCCTCCCGGCCCCGCTACGTGCCGCCCTTCTCCATCCAGTCGCAGCAGAAGAACACCGTTGTCATCGATGGGCCCATACATGAGTCCGCACCCAAGACAGCCAGCGCCAGGGGCCGGGTACCCAATCCGAAAAGTGCGTTTTATTTAGTTTATTTCCCTAGTTTGTTTCCCTAATGATATCGTTCCACTTCCGTATATACTGATTTTCAGGCCTGCGACGCCAGCAAAAGTCCATGTCCACCTTCAATTTGGGAATGGGCCTCAATGGTTGCGCTCTGGGCGGGGCTAATGACCCGGGACGCGGCACGCTCTTCCGCATGTACTTCGATCGGGGAGACCTGCCCATTAAGATGGAGTATCTCTGCGGAGGCGATAAGATCGGCTGGACGGTAAGTGTGATTTTGTGAAAGTTCTAGAACATATTATTTGGGATTAAGTAGAGCTGGGGTTCTAGGTAGATATTTCTTAGATTTTCTGTAAGCGTTTTACAATGAGTCTAGTCTTCATCTTTATATCCCAAGTCTTTAATAGATCAAGTTTCTTTAATAGTTCTATAATATTTTCAGAGATTTGAGAAAAGAAACATATATATTCTAAGCACAAATATAGGAACTCTTGTGTTTGGAATAGTAACACAGTGTTCCAAGCTCAATCCTATTATATTCAGAGATTTGAGAAAATGGGAACACTTTCTTGTGTTTCAAATAAAAGCACAGTGTTCTAAGCTCAATCCTAAGTATAATTATAAAAGATTATAATCTTTAAGGGGTTCAATTCCGATTCCAGAAACTCGAATAAATGATAACCTTTGCGACTTAAGGTCTTAGAGTTTTCAAATCAATTACGAATGCTTTACTATAACTATATCTCTGTACGATCTCTTTGCAACTAGAACTTTCCAATCTCTATATATCGACTAATGCAAGTCAATGTAAATCAAAGTCAATTTTGAGGACTGTCACTAGGAAGGGTAACCTTACTGCTCAGTGACCTATTGGCGGGACCTGTATTTGAGTTTGGGCTCGAATTTCGTACACCTGCGTGTCCAATTATTTCAAGTGTTGCAGGCTAAAGGCAAAAACGAGTTAATAATATGCCATTGTCTATTTCCGGAGTCAGTGGAGCAGCGGTGACGGGCGAGCAATTCCTATTCCTATTCCGAATCCGATTCCGCTGACATTCAAAACGTCGCACCGTCCAACTGCCAGTCAGTTAGTCTTGCAGCTGCATTTTTTTTGGGGGCTTCGAGGCGTTCGCCCACCACACCCACACCCACCAGGTGTGTGTGTGACCCTTTTGCTGGTTCAATGTCACAGGCCTTGGGCGCTTGATGCCGCCGACACATATGCGAATGGCGAATGCCTTTTTCGCGGTGCGTTTGTTTATCTAGGACGAAGCGCCCGCCGTGACAGCTCGTGTGCATACGGGTGATGTGTGAGTGACACTACCTAATTTGCGTCACTGGGTCGAAGGTCGCAGTGGGGGATCCCCCACATATAGAGCTTACGCAGCAGCGATGCCAGAGATGGCACCAAGGCTGAGCTGTTGCTAACCAGAGACTCATCTTCTTTGTTTGGGTAATTGTAACTTTAAGGGTTTTAAGGCGAATTGAAGAGGATTCTTTTAGGTCTGTATATATAAAGTTCGTACTTTTATGATAAGTATTTATTTGACATTTTCTTTCACATAGAAAAGTAGCTAAAAGAAAGTCCACTGGAGTATCCTACTTACTTAGATGAGGTTTAAGTTTGAAGATTTCCTTTTCAAGTTTTTCCCTTTAAATATTGACATTTAGTTCAGGTCTAATAATGCCTTGGCTTAGTTGTTAGTCCATTCAATATTTACTATCAAAAAGGATATAAGAAAAGGAAACAAGGGACATTTCCCAGCACAAGCCTTTGCCACGTGAGTTCCCCTGATCACCTGAACTGACAATGTAGATTTCCTCTGGATCTTACGGTGACCCTAATTGACTCGCATTTCCACAAAAAAAAAATAAATACTCGTAGATTAGACGTACATATACTAGGCAGAGGCAGAGGTACAGGTACCTATATTCCGCCTTATTCGCTTTTTGTTCTAAAAATTTCCATTGACAACGTAAACAAACAAAGAGCATCTTAATGGGAATCAGCAGAGAGGCCTAACCGGCATAGCGTGCAAATGTACACTTGCCAAACTTGCACCACCGCCGGTACACGAACCAATTTCCAAACTCCTAACTTCAAAAGCTGTACTTAGTCCTTCTCCTCATCCTCCTTCGTGTCACTATAGGTGGACATTGACAAGCTGGACTACAGCCTCTATTTGCCGCTCTTCTTCGATGGTTTGGCGGAGACAAAGCACCCGTACAAGACCTATGCCCGACAGGGAGTCACGGACCTCCTGCTGGCCGGAGGAGAGAGGATACACCCGGTGATACCGCAATTAATATTACCGCTAAAGAGTGAGTACCAGGAGTTGGCCTGGCACGCAAATGCTTTGGAAGTTTTTCGGCTTAATTTGCACCTTGCGAAACGAAACTATGAATTCGAAATCCGCCCCCTCCAATTTCAGACGCATTGAGCACACGAAACCTGGAGGTAATGTGCACGACATTGAAGATAATCCAACAGCTGGTCATGTCCTCGGATTTGGTGGGTCCTGCCCTGGTGCCCTTCTACAGACAGCTGCTGCCCATGTTCAATGCCTTCAAGGTGAAAAACTGTAGGTATTTCCCGATTAACTCTTTAGAGGATTACTTTATAGATAATCTTACAGTGAACTGCGGCGATGAGATCGATTATGCGCAGAAGAACAACCTGAATCTGGGGGATCTTATCGATGAGACGCTGCAGGTGCTGGAGCTGCATGGCGGCGAGGATGCCTTCATTAACATCAAGTACATGGTCCCGACCTACGAGTCCTGCTACCTTAACTAAAATTAAAACAACGCTACATGGTCTTGTCCCTTTACATACAACATCATAAGTATTTATTGAAATTTACAACAAAAATTACAGCATTAAATATTGATATTTGTTACCGAAGCTGCCTTGAGTATTATGAGATTACAATGCTTGGAGTATATATGTGGAGTATATATAGAGTATATATGGCCAGCATCCTTTCAAAGGAAGGATGCTGGCAGGATGGGGCACGCCGCCGTGCCGCCTTTTAGGTCATCACTTGGTGGGAGCATACTCGTTCTTCTTCACATTGTGCGGCGAGTAGCGATTGTACAAGCCCCAGATGGAGTTCATCAGCTTGTCGTTGTACTTGTTCGGCGCGTACTCGCGTTCTGTGGAGCGGAGAAGGAAAAGAGATGGATGAGTCAGGGATTTCAGTGACCCAACAGATCGATTACTTACGGGTTAGGCTATTGGCGTTGTCAAGGGAACCCTTATCGGCGGCAGCGGACCTCAGACGGGCGACGATCATCTCGCGCTCGTTGAATTGCTCGCGGAGCTTGCAGGCGGCGAATGCACCTTGGGGAATGGCGGCCATCTTAGTAGCTGTTTTGGAGGGATTCAGTTAGTTATCCAAAAGGGAAGGATATAGAAAGGATGCTCGACTACTCACCAGCTGTGGAGATGGTGGTCAGCAAGGAGAAGAACTTGAAGTTTTTGAGAAAGCTTTGCTTGGTCCAGCACTCGGCGAAATGCTGATTGAGGTTGGTGATTTTCACGTTCTGCTCCAGCAGCATTCAAAGTCCGGGAAATGGGGTTTGGTGGGAGTATTTCGCCTTAAAGGAAATGCTGCCCAGGATTCTGGTTTTTTTTTGTGGTAAATTTCAGCTGGTTTAAGCCAATTGGTTTGAGGGATTTATGTGGAGTTTGTGGTCACTGTGGTCGTAGTAAGGCATTTAATGCCAAATGGATGCTAGACGTCTCGGCTCGATGATCTGCGAAAGATGTTTGCGGCACTCGAAGAGAGAGAGAGGAACACTCGGCACATGGGTTCGGAACTGAACTGGAGCTCACGCTGGTGAGAGCTGGCAATTTATAGAGCGCGTGCTTGGATCGGGGACGATAAGTGGGGGACAGGAGATCAGGCTGCCTTGATAGGGCGATAATGGAGCCGGCAATGGAGCGCCATTTTGTGACAATTATTATCAGCTGCGCTGCGCTGGCGGTTGTTTTGTTTCGGTTCCACATAATTCCGAGCTCTCCGGGATGGGGACTGGGACTGGTGATGATGCTTCGAGAGGTGTCTGGAGGCAGATGCTCCTGATATACACTTTCGTAACAATCAAAGCCCTCGATCTCTAGACGATTCTTAAGGGTTTTGTATTCTCATCTCAGTTGACCATGTACTCGAATAGGACTGGTAATCTGGGAATATTCTGCTCGTATAATATATTTTTAGTACTTGAAACCGGTTGAATCCGGTTAGCCACACACTTTAGCATATTCGTATAGTCAAGGAGCATTCGAGATTAAATTAAAAACTGACCTAAGCGCAAGTTGTTTATTTGAATTTGAAATTTAATGTTTGTTTATAATTGTACTTCTGCCAAGTCAGTGTAGACAGTGTAGGTGCTTTTGCACCTTTTTGATTTAATTGATTAGTCATGGATTGGGAATTTTTCAGTATTTACATTTTGAATGAACCATTAATGCACCAGGAGCGGAGAGATATTTCAAACTCTTATAAGAAATATTATTAGAAGAGTTCTTTGATTGTTAAATCTTAATAAAATTATGCTTATACTGATAAAAATAAAATATTTATCTTAAAATTCGGGAGTTACGAGATTTTAAGCTTCATTTAATGCCTAAACAACTTACAAAAATAACAAAAAAATCTCAAAATAAGACCAATATATTATTGAGGTATTTTCGTAACCAAATGTCTTGAAAAATTACCAAAAGTTGTATAGTTTATGTTTTATATAAGGTGTAAAAATTGTTCTACAATCTATCGAAGTTTGCCAACTTTGAGGTCATCTCTAAGACAGTATAAAAAATTAAACACAGTTTTAGAATTTTAAGGCAACAAATTTAATCTTTTAACTTAAATTTTTTATTTAAAGATAGTTTTTCAAGGACTTTATTATCTCCAAATTAATAATAATAAATGATTATATAGTAAACAAATCCTTACAATTTACCATAAATAAAAATTAACCCACAAAACATATTAAAACGCAACTCACTGTATTTGCCAGCGTAACGCGAACACACCACATTTACATTTATAAAATATATTGCATTAAAAAATAATCGAAATAAAACAAAGAGATGCCAACTACTTAGTGTAACCAGTAAATAGGTGGGTGATCCGATGGGGATCATGGGTCTGACCCTCGTAAAACGCTCTCAATAATACGATTATAAATAAATCGCTTAATCCAGTGACGCGCAATGTGTTTACTACAAAAAGAAAAAAAAGTAATCTTTGCACAATGCCGGGAGCCAGTCACAAAACTGATAGCATTAGCACTGCAGAGATAGTGCCCTCTGGCTCCATGAATTATGTGGAAGTACAATATTCTCACAGTATTCACACAGTTTCAAACACACATTTTGTATTTTGGAACTATGCAAAAAGCACAAAAAGGAGGCCTGAAATTCATTTGCGAAGATAATGAGCCACGAGCGTCTCGGAGATCACGTAGAGCAAGTCGGGTTTTTTCGTTTTTCTCGATTAAAGCCTTGGCGTGTGTGAAGATAATGAAGATCCTCGATGATTTTTCCTTTTTTTTTTTGCATTGGCCTTTGCGGCAAAGTTCAACAGTCGTCAATGACTCTTGCAAAAATCTGACGTAACAATGTCGGGCATTAAAACAATTTACTTATCAGTCGCAGACACTTTTGCGGCAAAAGTTGTTTTCGATTTGAATTTGAATTTCGCGCCAAACAGTGCTGCCCATTTAACAGCGGCTAGCATACAGTGCTGCCCATTTAACAGCGGCCAGCATACAGTGCTGCCCAATTAACAGCAACCAGTGCTGCCAGAATCTGCGAGTTTTAGCTACCAATGCTGCCCATAAAACGGTTCTTACAAAAACCGCCAGATTTTAGCTAAACTGACAACACTGGTAAAGAAAAACGTCTAAAATTAACAATTGCTTGTCAAGAGCAAAAAAGAAAAACTCGAAATTGTTAATTAAAAGCGTGTCCCACATTCGAACACCCAGCCGCCGGACGAAGCCATGACGTGGAAGAAGCAGCTGGCCATACTGGCCAAGCCCTACTACTGGGTGAACATCCTGCTGGCCGTGTCCTATCTGCTGGCCAAGAAGACGCAGTTCATCTGCACGCGCCTGTTCAGCCTGCTGGAGGAGGACGAGGCCTGCGATCTGGACAGCCGCGAGGTGGAGATCCTGTTCTTCCTGCTGATCGTCGTGATGATCCGGTCGCGCAAGACGGGCGCCGTCACCATGATCAACTACCTGTCGTCGTCGTTCCTCTACACAAAGGTGGCCAATGCCATACTGTGGGCCTACGCAGACTTCCGCTACGGGCTGGGCTTCCTGCTGGTCTGCGTGCTCGTGGGCATGGTACTGCCAGAGCCGTCGTATCGCGGCCCCGAGTACATCACCTACTTCCGGAACTCGCAGGTTTTCGAGGAGGAACTGGTCCGCGACAAGCGCACCAGCTGGTTGATTTGCTTCTATACAGTGTGGAATCCCAGCTGCGTGCACTTTGCACCCATTTTCGCGGAGCTCTCGGCGGAGTACAACACGGACTACTTGAAGTTTGGCAAGATAGACATTGGACGGTTCCCGGACGTGGCGCAAAAGTACCGCATCTCGGACAGCAGCATCTCGCGCCAGCTGCCCACGGTGGTGCTGTTCCAGCAGGGCAAGGAAGTGGACCGGCGGCCCTGCGTCGACAACAAGGGCAAGCTGCAGAAGTTCTTCTTCTCCAGCGACAATGTGCGCGCCACCTTTGGACTGAATCAGCTGTACAAGGAGGCCGTGGAGCGGCTGCCCGCCGCACCCAAGGAGTCGAAGAAGGCACAGTAAAGACACCAGTCAGTCGTCCACCATTTCAGCAGCCACCTCATCTCATTTCTGAGCTATGTGTTATTTGTCTAGTTTTTAGTTTATCTTAAATTATTGAGTCGGTTTGAGAGGTCGCTGCCACCGCCGGAGACACGTACAATTGCACGTAACAATTGTAACGTGCGCACTCATCGCGTTGCCATTGTATAAATTATTTATGTTGCCTTGCATTTGCATATTTAATTTGTAGCTAATAACGAGGTTACCAAATATATTCTAACTAATGTGAAATGAGTTAATGAACATGACAATTGAGTTTGTATTGTTTCTACTCTAGCAAGTGCTTACTGTTCTTCAATTCAATTAGCAGTCCTCAAACGATCACTTCCGTTCCTGGTTTAAGATCCAGAGCTAGAGAGACTTTAAGAGGGGTTCGAGAGGCGACAATTGGCAGTCTAAAGAATGATATTGTTAATAGAAATGGAGCTATAAATTAATTAGAGGGGAAGGTTGTTCCAAAAACTTCTTTAAAAGACAAACTCTCAGGAAAAAGTCATGTAAAGAGAGAAAGCATTCTTCTTTATGAATAAAACTTTATATATAAATGTTCCTAAAATTATGTATAGTTATTTCCCAGTCAATATTTCTTTGTAGTTTATTATTTAAATAAAACTAATATTTAGAAAAGCGTATTTTTTGTTAAATTTTAATATTTTCAGTGTATCCATAAAAGAATCGATTTTTCTATGGTTGGAAACTAAGAAACTAAGGTTGTGGTCCCCGCTAACTCAAGTTAAATTCAAATTTTTGTTCGAAATAAACTTAAATACCACGTGTCTCGCCTTTAAAATTGTGATAACCTGCTGAGGAGCATCCCCCGCTCCCCCGCTTGTTTATGAAATATAAAATGTAAATATAAAATGTAAAAGGGGGCCAAGCCGTTGTCGTTACTGCAAATGTGTTAAGCGAAATTGTATAACAATGGAAATGGCACAACAAAACCGTTTCCGGCGTGTTGCGCTCCGCAATGGGCTCCCAGACATTGGACCATAATATATATAGATATGTATGCTCGCATGGCGAGAAAGGACGTACTCACCCGGCCAGACGCAAATCCTTTTTATCCATTCAATATGCCCACAAACACACACAACACACACGACACACACACACAATATAAATGCATAAATACAGGCGAGTGCACACCCCACCCACCCACTGAGACGGCGGCCCGCAGATGGGAGCGAAAGGCTTTTGCGGTTAATATTTGTATTTTTACTTTATTTTCAATGAAACGGCATGGAAATGGCCATTGCATTGTATAAATGTATTGTGCTCCCATTGCGTATGGTAAATAATACGATTGTCTCACATGAGCCTGTCCGTAGTTAAATTCCCGCCATTGGGGAAGTGGGAGACATGATTCCCGCCGAACTGGAGCAATTATAGCAGCGTCTGTTCCGGCATTTAATCATGGTTCCCAGCACCAGCTCCAGCTCCACCAGCTTCGCCGTATCAACTGTCGTGGCCAGCAGTCGGTGGTATTCGCATTTTACCGGCGGTCCTCCTACGACCAGGCGCTGTCACCCGCTCCTCACGGCCAAAATCCAATAAGCACTTGCCTCCCAGCGACAGCAAAACGCATTGTCGTCGCTATTTTCACGTTGATTTCCATCATTGCTGCTGCTTCTGTCTGCTGCTGCTCCCCGAAACCAGTGCCTGGCCACATTCAATTGATTTTGAGTGATTTTTTGGCCAATACCCTGGCTCTTAAGCGGAATAGGTTCCTTTCGGTGGGAAGGGTATTATTTACTTTCAATTTAAAATCATTTTTAGGGTGCGATTTCTCGTATTGGAACTCAAGTTGTTTAGTCCTCAAAGCTCAAGTACAGATAAAAGTCCTTAAAGTAATATATGGAAACTCCTGTAAAAACTTATGAATAGAACAAACCTTCTGTAATTCTTAATTTCGATGTGAAATCAAGACCTAGACCTAGAGGTCTAGAAAATATAAAAGAAAATATTCCTATATCTACGTGAGAAATTAAGGAATACAATTTCCCACATAGCCTTAGGAATATTTTCTTTTATATTTCCCAGACTCCGAGGGTAGTCAAAAGTCCCAGAATCTATTGATGTTTAATGTTACGTCTGCTTTTCGCTTTTGGGTGCCCCGCCCCGTATTTTTTATTGCGTTTTTATGTCAACGCCAGCTGGCAGCGTCTTAATATCGTTCGGTCGAGAGCTGCCTTTGCTGCCTGGAGTGGGTTTTTGTGTGTATTTCTGTCAATTGCTCACAATTAAATTAAAATTCAAGTCAATGCCAGTTGCCGTTGAATTCGCAACTCGAAGCCGCAAGGCAGGACAATTGGAGTCAAGCCAAGCACAGGTGTTTTCCTTTATTATTTAACGTGTGGTATTTCATAAAGCGATAAAATAAATCAATTTTCGTTTAAGATTAGATTAAAGAAACGTAATTCAATAATGTTTACCGGTGTCTATTTTGTAAGGTATATAACCTGAGGGAGATATTTCTTTAATTGGTATATAATGATGGCTTTAAAGTTTAAGGTTGACTAAATGAGGTTTAAGGGAACATGACGAAATGAGACTGTGCTTGAAAAAATATCTTTTGCTGGTTTGATATCTGGTAGTTAACTAGCTGGTGGTTAGATATCTGGTGGTTAGCTAACTGGCAGTTAATTAAAATTGTCAGAATGAGAGATAAATGTTTATAAACCTTAATCAAATAATGATATTAACATTAATAAAAACTGAAGCATAAAAGCATTTCGAACTGAAAATAATGCTGATTTGATGCTGATGTGATGCTGTAATTTTTTGCAACTTGATTTATCCGAAAATCTCATATTACAATATCTATAAATAATATATCTTTAAAGAATGCAAATATTCATCTTGATGATATGACCAAAAGGCCAGTTATTGCCAAAAGTCTTAACCGACATTAAAATTCTAATTAATTAATAATAAAATATAAGAAATTGTATTTATTTTTCAAGATATAATCAAAACAATATTTATTTATTTATTAATATAATATTTAATAATAATAGTAGTAAAAAAAATCGCACCCTCTCCGTGACAATGCATATTGGAGCATTGCCGTGACCAGGATTCGAACCTGGGTTACCACGGCCACAACGTGGGGTCCTAACCACTAGACGATCACGGCTACGAAGGCACATGAATCAGCGACCGCGAATTGCCAACAGAAGCAGCTTGCTGGCCACGGTTTTGGGTATAGCAGCGGTTGGATTTGCCTGCACTTCTGGCTCTTTAACAACTCGTTTTCTGGAGCAACTATTACCTCTAATCACCGCAGTAGTAGCAACAACAACAGTGAAAGTACAAGCTGCCTTGAAAGCAAGCAACCAACCACAGCCACAGACAGTCCAACAGACCGGCAGACCGACTGCCGATAAACAAGATTTTGGTTCATAAATTAATTTGAATTTGCCAAGCCAGCAGAAGTGGAAGTGGAAGTGGGTTTGCTGGGGCGGGAATGGGGCGTGGATACGTTCTGCTATCAGCATCGAAATACTATATATTTTGGGGGGCAAAAGCAAAAAGTTCCAAAAATAAGAACCATGAATACATTTAGAACGAATGCGACACCAAAGGCATGGCATGGATTTATTTGAATTTCTTTTACATATTTTATGGGAAAGACCAAAGAATTTAAAAATATTTATTTACTCAGTTGGGATAAACAAATTTGTGAGCAATGATCCCCATGGGATATTGTTATGGAATTTAATTTATTTCTCTGTAGTTGCTGGTTTGCTTTAAATGTTGTGTTTTTAAATATTTCCCATTTTAAAAGTCTTATAATTAAATTTAAAATTATTTTGTTTTATTTTTGCAAGTATTAATCTGTAAATTTTGTATAAATCAAAGTTATAAGTTGCCCGAGGCTTATCAACAAATTCAAAGATGATAATGTTGTTCTTATCAAGTCATCATGTTTTATATATTTTCCATTTAAATAGGAAGAAAGTTTAGCATTTATGTTTTGTTTTTAAAATACACAAATTTCCATTATTAATTTTTCAGAATTTTACTTTAATTTTTCATTGGTTTCTTTTAAAATAAAATGTTCCTGACATCAGTTTTCAAGATACTTTAATTATCAGCGAATAAAACGCGTCATTGAACTTACATTTTTGGTATTCACATTTAATGATAATTTTTCCATACTCAGTGAAATGTATAAAAAAATTGAAGCCCCTTTTTCAGCTTTCCTTTCATACAAACTTTATAGCAAATGGATATATATTTATTCACCTGGGATTAATACTTCATTGGCTCGGCAGCGGTTCAATTAATAAATATAAAGGGGCAGCCTTTTCGCTATCCACAAACACGGACATACATATGTAGTATCCTTGACGCTCGGTGAACTTTTCGCTAGTGTCCTGCGAACAATCCTGAACAGGTTTCGATTGCCAGCAACCGAAACTCGCCAACCATAACTTGTACAATCCAGTTTGATTTAATTTTGCGTTTAACGATTCTGTAATTACCCATAAGTGCAATATTATTTAAATGGCACTTTTGTTTTTTATTGTGTGGCCCATTTGCAAACACGGCCATCGTGCTAGGGTGCAAAACGTCGTCCTCGTCGTTTTGTAGCTTCGAAGCCCTAAAAAAAATTGAAAAGTATTTACATGAAAGCTGCACAACACACACATAAGAGCCGTGAAGTCCACGCGGGGATTTTTTTGTGTGACTTTTGTGGCCTGTTTTTTGAATATGGGACGCTTTTTGTGTGCGTTGAAAGTAGCTGTGCTCCAATAACCACGCAAAGGTTTTTGGGGGAATGGCGCATCGGACCGCATAACAAAGTCCGTTCCGTATTTGTGAAAATATTTTGTGTTTTTTGACAAGTGGCATATAGCTTTACAAGTGTGGGTTCCATGGGTTCCAATCTCTGCGATAATCGGCAGGACACAAAAACGTGCCATTAAACGGACAGATCTTTGAACTTTTGCATTCAAACACAAACCGGATTTGATATACTATATATCTCTGCTGTCGCCAGCCAGTCTGCCAGGTTCAGGGTCAGCTTTTTGCGTGCAGTATCGATGGAATGTCACCCGTATAAAGGTGGCCAGGAGCACGCCAATTTCAATAGTCAGCCGCAAAATGCTGGTCGACACGGAGCTGGCGACGAATGGAACGATCCATTCGCCGTACAGCTTTGACATTCCGCACGCCTTCATCTTCAACGACACCCTGCATCCGGATGTCGTCTACGCCGGCCCCTACCTGGAGATAGTGAAGCACTTCGCCAAGGCTCATCACTACCGACTAGAGCTGGATCCTGTCGAGAGCCTGCCCAAGAAGTCGGTGGTGGAGGAGGACATTGCCGCCGGCATCTACAACCTATCGCTGCATGGAGTCACAATACGACCGGACAAGATCGGCGAGTTCTCCGCCTTGACGCGGCACAGCTATCCGCTGGAGCTGATGATGAACTGTGTGATGGTGCCACTGGCACCCGAGCTGCCCAAGTGGATGTACATGGTGTGGCCGCTGGGCAGATACATTTGGACGTGCCTCGTCCTGGGCACCTTCTACGTGGCCCTCCTGCTGCGCTACGTGCACTGGCGGGAGCCGGGGAACGCCACTAGGTCCTATACGCGGAACGTGCTCCATGCCATGGCCCTGCTTATGTTCAGTCCTAACATGAACATGACGGTGAAGCTGAAGCACGCCTCGCTGCGCGTGATCGCCTTCTACATGCTGCTCTTCATCCTGGGCTTCATACTGACCAACTACCACATCAGCCACATGACGGCCTTCGACATGAAGCCGGTGTTCCTTCGCCCCATCGATACCTGGGCGGATCTGATCCACTCGAAGCTGCGCATTGTCATTCCAGAGACGCTGCTCGAGGAGCTGCGCTGGCTGCCGGTGGTGGACACCACACCGTTGGATCCGCAGTTTGACGCGCGCAGCTGACAGGACTACCAGGCCCTGCTGGCGAGTCCTTCGCGCTCCTACGCCTATGTGGTCACCCAGGACGCCTGGCTGTTCTTCAACCGGCAGCAGCGTGTGCTCATCCAGCCGTACTTCCACCTGTCCCAGGTGTGCTTCGGCGGCTTGTTCAACGCCCTGCCGATGAGCATCAATGCCAGCTTTGCGAGTTCCCTGGACCACTTCATTCTGAATGTCTGGCAGGCGGGACTGTGGAACCACTGGGAGGATGTGGCCTTTCGCTATGCGAAGAGAGCTGGCTACGCCAAGGTGTTCCTGGACACGTATCCCGTGGAGCCGCTGAATCTGGAGTTCTTCAACACGGCCTGGATAGTCTTGGTTCTGGGGATACCCCTCAGCTCGGTGGTCTATGTCCTGGAGCTGTTTATTCATCGTCGCAGGGAAAGGCAACTGCAATATGACCGCTTTGAGTGCTATGATGGATGATTCTGAGTTTGGTTATTTTTGAGAAAACAATGTCTTGAAAGAACCCTTTAAATCTATAACAATTTGTCTTGAAAAAATTCAAGTGAGAGCTATCTGCTTTGGAAAACAATTTAAGTAACTGCAAGGATGTAATGACTTAAATATCAAACTTCAAGGCTAAATAAATACCAATATTTACAGCTTATATGCCAGCATGAAACACGGATTAATTATCAGGGGATTCATTAGCAAAAAGCGTCAAAGGGATGTCTACTATATATCTTTTTTTGTTTGAATGCACAAGGGGCTTTGGCATGCAGGACTCACCTCAGTCAACATGAAACGTCGCATAGCATTCGTAAAAGGATATTTTAATTGGAGCTTTGGGGAGACAAGGCTCAAGGCTTTCCCACAGGACCCATTACCCCGACCATGGAAAAGAGTTTCCAATCGGGGCAAACAACTTAACCTGCTTAGCTTAGAACGTGTGCTCTCTCAATTAATTCGTGGAGCTTCTTGGGCTTAGACATGCGGTCTTCGGCACTTATAGGCCTTATCCTACTGGTGACATGCCCGGCGAACCAAGGATGGAACATGCAGTACGTTCTCAATTTGTTGACTCCGTTTGCCCAGCAGAACATATTCCAGGAAATCGTGTGGTTTGTCAGTCCCCATCAGCGCCTGGAGCAGACCGACGAGTTCATAATGCGCATCGACGAGGCCTTCGGGAAGGCAGCCACTCAGACGGTGGTTAATAACAACACGGATATGCGGATGATTCACTCCTCTGCGAGGAGGAACCACATGAGCTTTGTGTTCACCACGGGAGCAGATGATCCCATCATGAAGGTGTTCAGCAAGGTGCTACTCGGAAGGCACTTCTACTTCACGTTCATGATGTATGTGGAAAAAGTGAAGGATATGCAACCCATCAGGGACATACTGCTCTTCGCTTACAGGGAGCAGTTCATCAACTCGTTGGTCTACTTCGAGTTGGAGGAGGGCTACAATCAGCTCTTTGGCGTGACCAAGTTTCCTTCCATGGTGCTGGAGAACCGCACTGATTTCTACACTTATATGAGGAAAATGTACAGTAAGATCCTGAATGCCCGCTCCGATGTGGAGGGTTACGGGTTCGCCACGCCCTTGCGCCAGGACCTGCCGCATCTGTTTCAGTCGCGAGGTCGCAACGATGGGAGTACCTATCGGATCATTGAGACCTTTGTCGAGTTTGTTAATGGAACTTTTGCGGAGCTCTCCATGCCGCCCGACGCCCTGGGCGGCAAGGTGATCAATATGAAGCAGACCCTTCAGTTGGTCCGAGAGAGAAAGATGGAGTTCTGTGCTCATGCCTACGCTCTGTTTATGCCCGACGAGGAGCTGGAGAAGACCTACCCCTTGTTAGTGGTGCAATGGTGCCTAATGGTTCCACTGTACAACAGTGTGTCCACGTACTTGTATCCCCTGCAGCCTTTCGCCTGGAACGTGTGGTTCTTCGCTGTGGGAGCTCTGTTCGCCTTGGTTTTCCTGGAGCTGATGTGGCTGAGGATGTTTGGAGGAGACTGGTTAGGGTATCATGGCGCTGTTTTGGACTCCTTTTGCTATATTATCAATGTGCCCACTGAGGGACAGGTGCAGCAGCCCTGCCTTCTTCGGTTTCTGCTTCTCGGCACGGTCTTCTTCCACGGATTTTTCCTCTCTGCGTTCTACACCTCGAATTTGGGCAGCATTCTGACTGTGAACCTCTTCCACGCCCAGATCAACACCATGGACGACATTGTGAGTGCCCAACTGCCCGTCATGATCATTGACTACGAGATGGAGTTCCTGCTGAATCTAAATAAGGAGTTGCCTGAGGAGTTCCTCAAGCTGCTGAGACCCGTGGACTCTGGCATTTTTGCAGCTCACCAAACGCGATTCAATAGCTCCTTTGCCTATTTTGTTACCGAGGATCAGTGGCAGTTTCTCGACGAGCAGCAGCAGCACTTGAAGCAGCGCCTCTTCAAGATGAGCAGCATCTGCTTCGGGTCCTACCACCTGGCCTTTCCCCTGCAGATGGACTCATCCTTGTGGCGTGACATCGAGTACTTTACCTTCCGCATCCACTCCTCGGGTCTGCTCAACTTCTATGCCCGCAGCAGTTTCGCATCTGCCGTCCATGGCGGTTTGGTTGAGCGTCTGCCGGAGAATCAGGAGTACACATCCGCCGGAATGCAGCATCTGGCCATTGCCTTCATTTTTCTGCTGGTGATGAGTGCCTTAGCCGGGATTGTGTTCGTTCTAGAGGTGCTATCGAAAGGCACATCGCGTAATCTCTTTGAACTTTAAGGGATTAAGTCTCTTCTGACTCTAGATAATATTCCAAACTATTAACTTTTATTGATTATAGTAACAAGATACAGAATGAGATGTACAAGCTTTCAATTATCTATTTTTACACCCTCATGAAGCGCCTGAGAAAGGACCTTGGCTTGCGGGTTATTTTAACAACAGGACGGCGTTTGAGGGTCACGTACTCGTGCCACTTCATCTCCGCAGCAAAGGCCATTCCAGACACAACCAGGCCGAAAGTCCAAGTACGCAGCATGCTGGAAAAGAAGCTCAGGCTGAGGGCCATGGGCTCCTCAACCATAAGATGCACCTGGATGCGGTGCAGGTGCACAGCCTCCCAGAAGGCCTCGCGCTTCCAGTGGTTCATGAGACCCGCCTGCTGGGCTATCATGATGTACTCCGTCATGGGTGAGCGCAGGTGGGAGTCCGCGTTCATGGGATAGACGTGGTAGAAGGGACCCTCGCAGATCTCCGTCAGCCGGAAGATGGGCTTCCGCAGGTGATGCTGTTGCATGTCCAGGAATCGCCAGCGATCGCTGGTGACGGTGTAGCCAAAGGTGGTGTTGAACGGCTCCCGATGGAGATCCATAACGTGCTTGTCCACAATATCCACCTGACGCATGTAGCTGGGCGGGTATTGCCTTGGCGACTTGGCCATCCTCTCGTGCTCGACGGCCAGCATTAGAATCCTCAGATTGGCCTCCACCACGTCCTGCACCGTGTCCACCTGTCGCGATGGCGGGGCTGTAGTAAAGTAGCTGGTCATCCGCGAGATGTACATGTTCGATGTCACGATGCCCATGATGGCCAGCAGAATGTACAGATAGCGCATACGCAGCGTGGGCGTGCGAATGATGAATGTGGGCGGCATGTAGGTCAGCGTGCAAATGGACTGCAGAAAGGCGGCGCTGAAGTCCCTGGGTCTCAGGGGAGAGCACAGCCAGATGGCCACAGCTATGTACAGCGTAAAAAGGATAATCAGGACCCAAACGTTGCTCTGGAGAGCCTCGCGCATGTATTGATCCGCCGGTGACTGGTTGCGATAGGGAACCATAATGCAGCAGTCGTTGATGCCGATGGGGTAGCTATAGCTCATCGCATACTTGCTCGTGATCTCGGTGAAGGAGTGTATCAGCGTCTCGTACACTCCCTGGCCCACCAGGTCCAGCAGGTACGTCATGTTCAGGTAGTCATATGTCATGTCTGATGTGGTGTCCACCAGCGAGGCATTTACGAATTCAAGGAATCCCAGGAACAGGTTGCCACTAGTGCCATGGACAAAGTTATTCTCGAACTTATTGGTGGGGCGATCCGACTTGAAGACCCGCGGCAGATCGTATAGAATGGGCGTCCTCACCTCGTAGCCCTTCATGTTCTTGGCGTACTTCCGGAAGAACTCCTCGGGCCTCCATGAGCCCGTCTTGTTGATAACCGAGGGCGTGGGATAGGGTTCCAGCAGGAATACATTGTTCTTGATGGTGACCAGGACGGTGTTGATAAACTGCTGCTTCCAGACCCAGTCGTAGATGTCCTTTATCTCGGCTGTAAATTCCGCAAAGGACTCCAAGCTCGACTCGAACTCGCGACTCTTGAGGCTTGGATACAAGATAAATATCGTCTTGAGCCACCGAATCCCTCGCAGACTCTCGGCGGCCAGCTCCATAATGGGATCATCGCGATCCGTGGTGTAAATCATCACCAGCGAGGGAGTGCTGATGAACTGCATCATCGGCATCGGTGCATAGTGCTCGCGGGTTATAATCACATTGGGAGCCAAGGGAAAGTATGTCCAGAAGTCGTGAAAGAACTCCTGGGAGTCCTTGTTCTTCAAATCCAAACGCTCCGAAATGTAGAAAATAAAGTTCTTGAAGTGATACAGTTGCGTGATGCTGAAGAGCATGTCCAGGACGAAGGAGTTGTCCAACAACTGGATGCTTCCTGTGCCATTGCCAACCGAAAGATTTCGTGGGAAAATGTCCCTCTCCTGGAGAATGAGCTCTGCGGCCCGACTTGCCATACTGGCTGGGCGAAGGCCGGCTTGTTACTGTCAAGTTGAAGGACGCCTCGGCCTTTGAATGTGGACACATGTGGATGGCGGAGCATGCCTAGCATTTAGCAGGTTATGGTTATGGCTCTGCCGGGTCAAAGTCAACGCCAGTAATGACAATTCAAAGGCACAGGAGCGGTCTAAGTAACTTAAGTAATTCAAAAACATAGCTTTAAATTTAATTAAATAATATTTAATGCTTACATTTTAGGTTTATATATTTAGAAAGTCTCAAATTTATTTTAAAAGAAATATTTTTTGAGCCTCAAAACCCGCAGCGCTCCTGGCCTTCAATGAGCCCTGCTTGTTGAACACGTTTATTAACTCATAAGGCCCTATTGCAATTTTATCTTAAGTGCAAATCGGACATATTTAACTTTTCGCGGTTTATGCGACAAGAGCCATATAATTGGACAAATAGGTTCGGGTCATGCGATGGGACAAGCCAGCGGTGGCAGTCCATCGCTTTGTTTTTAGCCAAATTGCATGCAATCTGGGGCATGGAGCCCCCAAATTGGGTTCGACAAGGTGGGAAATGGGCCATTTTATAGGCCTTAATTTGATCAATGAATTTTAAATGGCATTCAACCAACTAAAGCTACTATTAAGTGCACGTGGAACTAATAGAACTGAAAAATTAAAGCAATGCAATCTCTAAACTGGAAAACTGTTGCATATTCCCAATAATACTCACCAGAAAATTGATATAAACTCTCTTATTTCATAATTATAATTGAGTTTTTAATTTCCATAAAAGACCAAGTACAAATTAATCCACAAACATGATTAAACGAATTATGTTACGTATGTATTTTCCATGGAAAACTATGAGTCTCGGTTAAGCTGCTCCTGTCCGTTGCATCCTGTTAGTGGGAATTATATGTTAGCCAAGGACTTTTCGCTTCACCAGCCTTAAAACGATGTCGAAGCGGCGGCATGTTGCATTGCTCATTAAAATTTAATTGCTGCAAAAGTCCATAATTGACGCAAATGCCATGAGGCCCGGGCGCTGGCACGAAGGCTTATCAGGCCGTGTCTTGGCATTTGAGGCCACATAGCTGCCTGCTAATGCAATTAGCCACGAACACCCACGACCACACACACTCGCACTCACACTCGCACTCACTCTCACACTCACTCCCTCGCAACGCGCTGACAAAGGCTCAAAGCCATCCTCAGTGTTTGCGGCTTAGAATATTTATGATTGATGCAGCCGATGCTTTTTCCTCTTAGCCCGGCTCTAATGTCCTATTGACAGCTCGGCTTGTGTTGCTTTGTTTGCCAGATGATTTGTCAAAATGCTGTAATTTAACGCTCTGCTAAAGCGGCAGTAGTCTGCCTCCTAAAAACGGCAAGTTCGTGGGAATCCAGACAGTTGGCCGACACCTGGAGCTATACTTTCGTTGAAAGTTCTGGGCTGAGTGCAGCCTCGGTGACGCTTTTGAAGTCTTGGCCAAAAGCAGCAGCATTCTGCTTTTTTTCCGGCGCAGTTTTTCAGTTTATAATGTTTGCGCCGAAAGCGCTAAAATACATTAAGCCATATTGTGGGCTTTGTGCTTTATCCTCAGATCAACAAGGGAACAGGCATCTTTTTGGGATCAAAAGAAGGTTGATTTTCATTTTTGTATCATTTATTTTGATTGGGGTTTTGTTATTTTAATCGTTTTAAATTTTCAGTTTTAATTTAAACACTTTTTTATTTATATATTTGAGTTTTCATACAGACATATGTATGCTCTAGAACACGTTTGGGTATTCAAAAGAGGCATTTTTCAGGTCTTCTTGGGGACATAAACATAAATTTTTCAAATTTTTTAAAGGGGTAACATCATGAAAATTGTCAAAATTATATGCAGGTTTGTCAACTGAATAAAAACTATCATACAAAAGCATTTCTGATTGAAATGAACGTTTTTTTTTTACTTACTTATGGACTTTTTTAACTTTGGTTGTTCAAAATAATTATCCTATAAAAATATATCAAAATATCGATCTAAGGAATCCAATTCCTTAAACCATTAACCGAGCAAAATGGCCATTATCAAATAAGATACAGGAGAGTGTATTTACCCAAAAAGTCGCACTCACCAGTGTCAGCTGCATTACAAATGCCATGAAACTCGACACAATCTGATATTAAGTTATAAATTTGCCAGCCAGCGGTGGCCTCTGGCCTCAGTCTTATTTTTTGTGTTTGCCTGTATCTCATTTCAGCTTTTTTAGTTACACTTTATTTTTCAAACAGTGTACAGTGTGTGGATGTGCTGTGCGGTTGGAAGGAAGCGTGGATGTGGGGACGTGTTTTTGCCATTTCTAAGCGGAAGCGAAATGTGCGAGAGTAGTTGAAAGCCCTCGAGTTGTTTCGTTGCCGTTGCTCATGTCAAGTGCCAGCTGCTGCCATGACCCCCCTGATCTCCAGCTCCAGCTCCCAGGACCCGCAATCCTCCAATCCGCCGACAGTTTGGGCGGCTGCACTTTCGACATTTAGCGCCGCCCACATGGTTGGTTACCTCCCGAGAGTCCAACATCCAGCGTCCACCTGCCAGCCTTAACCCCTGCTGTCCCTACTGTCCCTATTGCCCCTTAACCCCTGGCCAGCAGGTGCATTTGACTGGCACCACAGCCATGTGTACGCTGTGCCAGCAGCCAACTGTTAAGCGAAATTACCGCAATCTCCGCACGTCGAACACTTTTTAATGCTGAAAAATGTATTTTCTAATTTTCCCTCGCTGCCATGTTGTTGTCCACGGGAGGAAGCATCCTCCGTCCTCCGCCTGTTCCCCCGGTCACTCGCTCGGTCAAGTTTATTTGGCTTTGTCAGTTTTTCGGCTGGAAGGAAGAGCAGGCGCGAGGAATGAGTCTTAAACTGGCCGGGCAATGTTAATGAAAAGTAATTATTTTACAGCCCCGAAAACTGTTGGGTGAAGAAATGGCTTTAAGCTGCTTGCTGCCAGCTGGAAGGACAGCCAGTGTCGAGTGTGTCCTTTGCACATTAATATCGTATCCTTGGCAAAAATTTTCATATTACTTACTCAACTCGACGCTGCTGAGGCTAAAAGCTTCGGAAAAAAGGCAATTTCCGCCATCTTTCGGTGCATGGTAAGAACAGAGAAAGAGGAGAAAATCAGTAAAAGCTGATTTGCCGACATTGTTAAAATTTGCGAGCCAGAGAAAATTTAAGGAGCGGTCTTGGCCAAAAAGTTGCTAAGCTCAGTTACCAAAGAGATCATGAACTTTTATGGAATAACTAATCAGTGATTAAATTAGAGTTTAAAAGGGAAATGCAATTACATAATATTATATTGTTGCATCTTCTACAAATTTGTACGTTTCTTACCTGTATTTTGCATAATTTAACTTGCTAGGAATCATATAAGTTAACCAAATAAAGTCCTTCCATCAACTCTCTACTCCATTTGCTGTCTTAATTAAGACGGAACAGGTCTATTAAGAGAATTACGAAAAAGAATGATTAAAGAATTGCAGAATGCCGGCAAAAGTTTACCCACTTAGCTGGCAACTGCTTGGCATTTTGGCAGCTGCCAGAGATTTCCTTCAATCCGTATAATTTAGCTATTTTATGCAGCGGCCAAACAAGAGGCGGAAAAATTCACGAAGCGTGGGGAAAAAAAGCAAAGAAAATGCGCTTTGTTTTCATGCCTTTTCCTTCACTCCTTTTGGCCTTTTGCCTCATTATCTCTCTTTTTTTTGGCCAAGAGCCGTTAGTTCGCCAAACGAGTCGAGTCCGTGGCGCTGAGTGAACTTTCCCTTCCCGCGCATTCGAGTGCAACTTCCGGCGAGCAATAATAATGTTTGCAATTAAACTAATGAAGACATTTGCCTCTGAACCAGGCAAGTCAATTAGAAGTTGCTCTGCAGCCGGGGAAAGGACAAGGCAAAGGCCATCCTCCATCCTCCATCGAGTGCTCGCATATTGACCACACGCAATGGCCGTCCAGATGCAATCTGCGCCATGTTAAGTGCCATGCTTTGACAGTGAACAATATTAATTGTCTGCTTTTTATTATGGCTGCCCCGGAACATGACAGTAGAGATAGTGAAACATTGCTCTCTGAAAAAAATCAAAATTGCCAGGAGAGTGGCGGTGTTGCTCAATAGTTTTTATTTTGCATGAGCATCTTTACACGCAAAGAAATATTGGGGGAAAAGGGTTATCTTCCTCAAAGGGGATCACATATTTTAATACATTTACGTATGTATTTTTTATTTCCAGGTTTACATGTTTCTATAAATTAATGTGTCGTTCATAAGCTTTATTCCATATGGTTCAATTTTTCATACCCTTGAAGGGTATTATAATTTCAGTCAGAAGTTTGCAACGCAGTTAGGAAGCATTTCCGATCATATAAAGTATATATTTTCTTGATCAGCATCAACAGCCGAGTCGATCTAGCCATGTCCGTCTGCCCGTCTGTCTGTCCGTCCATTTCTACGCAAACTAGTCCCTCAGTTTTAAAGCTATCTGAATGAAACTTTGTAGATGGTCTTCCATATACTCTCACTCGTATATATATGTCGCAACGAGCCGAATCGGTCAACTATATCATATACCTGCCATACAAACGATCCGTAAATTTGTTGAAAAAAAATTATAACTTCACTATCTTTTAACATATCTTGATCAACTCTTGGTTATAAGCTTCAAATATTATTTCAGATTTTTGGATTTAATTTTTTAAAAATCGGACTACTATATCATATAGCTGCCATAGGAACGGTCGGGAAATTTTTAGAAAATAAAATATTGCTTTGTCAGTTTTTAACATAATTTCTTCTACTTTTAGATACTAGTATTTTATAATTTTTCAGAATTTTGTTTTAAATTTCATTAAAATCGGACGACTATATTATATAGCTGCCATACAAATGATCTGTAAATGTGGAGGTAAGTTACATTTTACTTTACATGTACAAAATGTAAAAAATGTGAAACTGTAAAAATAAAATTAATATGAAAGTAATTCATTTTATATTATATAGGGATCGATTATTATTGATACAATTGAAATCTGCAAGGGTATACAAACTTCGGCGTGCCGAAGTTAGCTTCCTTTCTTGTTAAATCTTAAACAGCCTTACCTATGACCCATTTCCATTCTCTCTGTGCAGTTTGGCCAATACAAATATTTGCAACTCCATCTCCGACTCCGCCCCCCGCTTAAGCGCGTAACATATCTGTGCATTTGGAAACCGCTGCCATAACAGCACAGTTTGAATTGGGGAAATGAAAGCGAACCCCTCGTGCCACTAGGATGTCACCAGCAAAAACCCCGCTTTGCGGATGCGGATGCGGATGCCCATGATGGTGTAGCAGCAGCAGAAGCGCAAAAGTTTCTGCCCCACGCGCTGCTGCTGCTGTTGCAATCACGCGGATTTTGAACTTCGGATAAGCCAACGGGTGGGTTGTGTTGCCCCTCCTCCTTCAGGGACAGCAGTCAGCGGGAGGTATTTGCGAAATGAATTAACGGAACGGGGGGAGGGAGCCAAGGCAGCCAACGTGAAATGAAAGTTCTCGGTTTTAATTTAATATTTATTTTTATTTACTTTTGTCGCGTTTGAAATTGGTTTTTCGGTTGCTGTTACAATATTTGTCTGCATAGAGTTTTTCATAATATTCCATTTCTCTTGTTAGTTATTATTGTTTTTGTTTTTTTGTTTTGTTTTTGGTACCGGAAGTACCTTGATCAGATTCGGCAAGTTCCCGCATTTAGCATTTGGTTGGGAAATTACATTTAGAAATGTTATCGTGTGTGTTTAATGACCTTTTGGGAGGCTTCGGTTTCGTTTAAAGTTCTCTCTTTGGTTTACGGGTTGTTTTCTTTTGGTTTTTATCGTAATGCTTAGTTTATTAAAAGATAAATAAAATCTCTCATTTAAGCACGAATGTTGTATAACTAAATAATTTCTTTACAATTAAAATCATGCGCCAACAGTTCAAA
Organism: Drosophila punjabiensis; assembly: GCA_008042585.1. Classification (NCBI taxonomy): domain Eukaryota; kingdom Metazoa; phylum Arthropoda; class Insecta; order Diptera; family Drosophilidae; genus Drosophila; species Drosophila punjabiensis. The sequence goes on along the minus strand of VNJR01006073.1, from coordinate 217,040 downwards.
ATGAGTTAGCCCCCTTCGGATATTCGTTCGGTTATCGTAACTTTCTTGTATTATTCGTTAAGTATTTTTTATGTTAATTACAATCTTTAGCTAATTTGACACATAAAGCGGAAAACTTAACAACATTTTTTGTTGGTTGAATTGCCATTTCTGCTTGTGTTAGGTTGCAATGATCTTCAATAGACACTTACAGCTAGGCATAATATTTATTATTAATTCATTTAATTTGTTTAACATTTACTCCGCACTTGTGCTTCTGTTACTTTTACTTTTACCTTTATCGTTATCTTTATCGTTATATTTAAATTTCGCTACTAATAAAATATACTTTATGCGCTATACACTCTAATTGTTAGTACGATTCTGATGAGCGCCGATTCTCTGCCAGAAGTTGGCCACAGAGATAGATCGTGGTTCGCTTTCGCCCAGTTAACTGCCTCTAAAATATGCTCGTGCTAGCTTAGGACTTGGCTCTCGTTCTGGTTTTTTCGGTTTTTTCGTTTTCGTTTTCGGTTTAGTTATAGTTTTAGTTGTTTTTAACATGGTGGTAATCTGCAGTCAGCGTTTAGAAGAGCGTCTCTTATAGTGATGGCATCATCGTCGGTCGGATACAGCTGAAGGGAAAAGGGGACTCGTTACAAGTAGGCGCCTTTGGAAGAGCATCTGGTGGGTGGGTAGTCTGGGGATTGATCTCGGGAAGTGTGGAAAGCTTGCTAAGGAAACTCAAACTCAGGTCTGGAGAAGAGATATAGAGGGACTGGATGCGCAACAGATCCGCTTTGGATCTCAGTATTCGTTTTTAATTTGGCTTTATACTCGACCAGGTTGCACCACAATTTACAATTCGCCTACTAATAATGGTTGTTGGCACCGCAATGCACTGCTCTCAATCTCTCCCTCTTTTTTTCGCGCAGTGCAGTGCCGCGCACACCTACACACATACATACATATGTAGTTGCAACATCGAAAAAGTTGTCCAAAAGGATTAGCGTATCGGTATTATCTCGTATGTTGTATATATCTACACGTATGTATATAGTTCAATAGTTATTCATGCACGGTATATAGGTATAATATCTGTGTATATGCTGTATATAACTATCTTGAATAATACATTCATATATGTATAATGCATGTATCTTTTGTATATCCTACGTTACATATAGCTTTAGGTTTTCCTTTCTTTATCCGTTTCGGCTTCCTTTTTTTTATAATTGTAGTTGTCGGTATGTATATAGTATGTACTATAGTATATAGACACAATTTGTTCACAATTCTCTCTAAGTTTAGAAATAGAGGCGGTGGCTTTTATTTGGACTCCATTTATACATTTAGTCAGTGAAACGAATCGAAAACAAATATTTCAATTAAAATGCGGCAACAGCAAGACAGAGTTTATGGTTTAGAGTTAAAGTTAGAGTAAGGCTCTGGCGGCATGAAGTATGCTACGCTGGGGCAAGTCACCTGTACGCTCTACACACAAAATCTCGAAAAGGATGGGGGGTTTGCCTACGGGAACGAAGTACCAAAACCCTCGACAGAAGCTAGCATGGAATCTAACATGTACATTTAATTTAATTCAAATTGTTTCCTTTTGTTTCGTTTCGCATTGTTTTGTTTTTTGTTTTGTTTTGTTTTCTTTTCTGGCTTTCTGGTTTCTCTCGCCTTAGTTTTCTTGTATAGCAAAATCACATTTGAATCTCCTTTTGTTTTGTGAGAAAAAAAGTCTAAGTCACGCTTTTCAAATTGCTTCGTTCTTTTCAACGTTTATACAATAATGCTCGCCAAGTTCAGATATGTGTGTGTATTAGGTGTGTTATGTGTCGGGTGTGTGTGGCATATGTACATACCAAATAGGACCCTGGGAAAGGTGCATCTATTAGTGTCACGTTGAGCTGAATAATTGCTGAAATTGTCGGGCGTTCGAACGAATTGATGCGATTAATTGGCATTCGGCGTTTTTTTTTTTTGGCGGGCTAAAGTAACTTGATTTGCACATGAAGTACATGCATTATCCTAGCTTAAACACTAATATTACATTCAATATGGAGTATTTGGTACTTAATTGCCATGTATTTTACACAACTACAGTTAAGTTTTACTTTGAAATTGACATTAGGATCATCGTTCATCGTTCGTGGGCCGCTTGGGGCCGAACTTCGCTTCGCTTAAGTACGTAAATCAGAGTTCCAACTACACCGGAATTGTAAATAAAAGATTTCTGTGGTGCAGTTACATATATAAACATTAAAGTCTACCTGTAATTCTATCTATATGTAGGTGTTAAGCAGCTATAGTTCTGCAGTAGTTATTGTGCACATTTCTAAAATAATTGAGAGACAATTGACACTAAGCTTCCAAACACTGTGATGTGTGTGTGTCCAATTATTTAATTGGTGTTATTTATTGTTATCGTTAACATTTACGGTATACGTTTACGTTTACGTTAAGGTTTCAACTATTACAATTAGCTTACGTCTAGAGTACATATAATCGGTTGTATGCTTACGAAAATAGAGGATGAAAAACTGGTAAATCACTTTGCGAAGCAAATTGAGCAACTTATTTGAGAACGACAACGTCTTGTACCGCTTCCATCTAACATATGGACCCATTTGCTTAATTCCTTTAATGAGTAACGATTAATCATATTTATACACACGTGGTGAGACTTGGTTTCTTTACAATTGGTGTGCTTTTAACACTAATATTTTTCCTCCTTCTCGACTGCAACGCATTTATAAAAATACAAAACAAACTATACAAAGCAATGACTTCCGTCCCGTGCATATATATTTACACACTCTACATGGTAAATGCAGGCGCTTTAACCTCAGGTTTACAAACGATGTCCAAACAGTTTCAATTTACAATTTTTGTGCTTCGGTATTTACAATTTCAAGTTTTAAGCGAGCGTTTGTTTTGTATTCGTATTATTATTATTCCATCTTATCAAGAACGTACATATATATCAAGGCTATATGTTAAATCTGTTAAATATCGGTGTCATGTGGCGTGGCTGCGAGTGTAATCCGAACCGAGACAATTGCAAAATAATAAATCAGCAACTAAGGATTGGTCCCTTTTCTTTTATTCATTTCAAAACGTGAAGTTATGCCTCGAGATGTGTAAGCTCTTCGGGTTCTAGTCTACAGAGATGTTCGTGTGTGAGTCCCTAAGCGAAGCTAAATGAAGTTAGGGCCGCTGCAAGCTCAATTTTTGGGTAAAATTCGGTGAGAACCGAACGAAGTCTGGCTTAGCCACATTTACAAATTGATTTAACTGAACTTTTTATGCTTCGGATGCCAGAGCAATTTATTTATTTCAACTATTTTATTTGGTTTGCTAGACAAACAATTTCGGCGTTTGTCATGGCCGCTGAGCTGAGCTGAGCTCCGGCAACTGCCATCAATCAATGGCCGCAGCACAGGACATGCGACATGCAATTTAACGCCAACTGCAGAACACAACACAACACAAAAAATGACTCAAATAATATTAATCCCGACAGATAAATAAAGAACAGAGAGAGAGCTGCATTTCCATTGTGTGCTGTGGTCTCGGCTGAAACGGAATAAATAGAGCATAGATAAATACCCGCCATGCCCATTAGGAGGCTGACAAAAAGGGCCAAGACCTGAGCCACCTCGTTAGGACGAAACTGGAGCTAAAGCCAAAGGAATCGGAATTGGAATAGGCATCGTTCGGGTTCAGGCCAGAAGGCAATGCATTTTAAATGGAATATTTGTGTAAGTCGCTCGGTTTTCCTGGGTCGTCTTGCCCTGCCCGCCTGGGAAATGAAATAATAGACAAAGGATTAGAGAGGACCAATGGAGGGAATCCGCTACTTTACATAAACTTCGGCTTAAGTAAATAATTTATTGAGTCGCAAGCTCAGACAAAAGGGATTCGGACAGGACCTGGCTTAGGCATTTAGCTGCTGCTCCTGCCCAGGATTGAACGGGTCGAATTGGAGCCCCGGACGGAATGCCACACGTATGTGTGGGTCCGAGTCCGAGTCCTGTGATAAATGTATCTCCTTGCCCCCAAATTGACCCTCTCCCGACATTGTTCTCCTTGGTTGGAAAAAAGTTTTTCTGGCCAGATTAAGCAGGTCGGAAGACAGGGGGCCCCGGCGGTCAGTCCTTTTAATTAAACATTGTTAAATGCAATTTCACAAAATCGGTCAGGCGGAAAAGTCGGAAAATTCGAAAAGCGGCCCCCCGGCACATCGAGTTAACCAGTTTTCAAAGTAAAGAAGCAACCGCTGAGCTGCCTAAGTTTTCAAGAAATCCCTTGTCGGTGGGTAAAAACTGTTTAAAATTTTTGGCATAACTGTGAGGCCACTTTAAGGTGAAACCCATTGCCATTAACTCAACGAATTATAAATCACAATAAGGCTGTGTGTGTGTGTGTGAGTGTATTTTGCGGAATCTGTAATTTGTTTGCCAATTTACGGAATTTCATTGTGATTTTGTTTATGCATGGCATTGAATTAATTTGGCGGAGCTCGTGGGTTCGAGTTAATTAGATTATAGATGGGATTATTCTGCTTTACAGACCAGTGAGTAATAATAATTTGATTGTGTGTAAAGTCGTTATTAGAAATGAGCGGGGAAAGTTGTTGATATCACACAAAATTTGCTAATATTAAAAAGTAATTACAACTGCTAATGAAAGTCCTTAAACTAAGTCGTTTACAAAGTTTCTTATTAATAAAATAAATGAAAATGTAATGTCTGATGTCTGAAACTATTTGTTTTGTGGCCCATTAATGTTGCCTCTCTCTGGTGTGTGGTTTTAACTAGTTAGTTAGTTACTACGATTACTTACCACATGCAGCAAGCAACTGAAAAGTGGCTAACTAAATATGTATTCCAATAGGTCAACGAAATTAGCAAACTAGTTTACGCAATGAAATTAATTAAAATGGAGCTCTGTTTTGTTTAAATGCTTCGCGATTTTTGCTCTCTAAACTTATTGATATTGTTGATGTTGGTTCTGTTCTTGTTGTTGTTGTTGTTGTTGTAGTTTGTTCTTGTTGATTGGATTGGTTGTTGTTGTTGTTGTTTTTTTTATTATTTTGGATTTTTTTTGAGGGGACTTGGTGACTGAGGTGCTTGTTGTTGTTGTTGTTGTTGTTATTATTGTAGATGTTGCCACTAACTGTACTAGCTGTACTTGTTGGAGTGTTGTTGATGTTGTTGTTGTTTTGATAGTTGTTGTTGTTGTTGTTGTTGCTAAACTGCAAATATGACAAAAGTATAGGTGAGTATTAGTGGTGAGAGAGTTGAGAGAAAAATTGTTAAAAGTTGTCGTTGTAACTGCGGGACTAATTGTTGTTAAATAAAACAAAGTTTTCATTCGAGTTTCTTTTTGTGTATAAGTTTAAGTTTTTCATTTATTTGTTTTTCGTTTTTCGTTTTTGGGTTTTTCTGGTTTTAAGATCAAAGAATTGTATTTTATGTACTGTTTGTTTTTGTTTTGTGGATTCTTGTTCAAGTGGCGCTGTTTTTAATGTTTTGAGATTTTTCTTGTTTTTTTGTTTTTGTTTTTCGTTTACGTTTTTTTGTTTTCTTTCTTCTTTTTTTTGTTTGCTGCAACGCTTGGCTTAAAAATAAATAAGTTTCAATGATGGTTTTACAATTTTATCGTTTGTTTTTAGGTTCTTTTGTTTTTGTTTTTGTTTTGCATTTGCACTACAGCGATTTCATAATTTGCTTATTCTTGGTTTCTGATGCTAACAACATTTAATAAATAGTAGTTTTGAATAGTTGCTAATAATTTGTGGTTCATTGTGTCCATTACTTGTGTGTGTGTATTGTGTTTGTGTGTGTGTTTCGACTGTCTGTGTGTGTCTGTTACTGTTTTTTCGTTTTTTGTTTTCGCAAATTTGTTTGCTGTGCAGTACATGATATTTTCGCTCGGTATTTTGGTATTTCCTTCTTCTGATAAGATTGATGTGTGTATATATCGATATAAACGTATATATGTATGTATATATATGTCTGTATGCATGTATCGGCTGCATATATATATATATATGTATATATAACGGCTGATTATGTCTGTGTGCCTGTGTGTAAATGCGACGCAGAATTGTTGTCAAAAAAGTAGTTCGTACATAAGTAGTCAAAAATCGGTTATCAAAAGGACTTTTTGCTGTGATTATGTTGCATTCCATAGGCTTATACATATGTATGTAAGTATCTCTGTATGCGTTTATGTATGTATGAACGTGTATGCATGTATGTATGTATGTATGTATGTTATAAGTGTACTTATCGTATATAATGTATAAGTTTTAAGTGTTGTCCGAGTGTAATGTATGTTAATGTAAATATTCGTGGCTCTAAGAGGGGACTGGAAATCCCCTGGAAATGCCTACTTTTGGGCCGTCATTCCGGGAGATTTCCATTCGCCAGCTAGATCGCCGCTAGAGTGTTATGTTGTGGGAGTATGTATGTATTAGGTGTAAATTACTTTGCTTCGCTATTCCACATTACTAGCTTATTACACTTATTAGCATATACGAATGCGTTAACGATTCTTCAACTAAACACTTAGAAGGTTCGATTTAAATTTGTCTCTAATCGCGGTATTCGGTATTCCATTGACTTTTCCCTTTTTTAGGCCCTGCCTACAAGTATGCTACAGCGCGCACTTAGCACAGTCGCGTCCCAGGTAAATGAAAAATAATGAGTACGCGCTCCCCGTACACACCAAATGAAAAAACGCAATGAAACAACACAAGGCTCTCTCTTGAGGCGGAAACGGCAGAGTTGCTGTTGTTGGTGTTTAATGCGTTAATTGCGTTATTAAATTTAGTTAATGAGATTGTATTTATTCGGTGGATTAGTTTAACAAGTGTAAGTGTGGGTGCGCGTCGGTGTTCGAGCCCATTTCCGCCACACAGCAAACCCTAAATTAAAGTATGAACTAACTAAACTAAACACTTAACTAAACTAAACTAAACTAAACCGATCAACGAAAATTCAACTAAATTGCATATTAACATTGCTATTATTAGTGGTTTCCAGGGTGCCTGGGGGGGAGTGTGTGTGTGTTTCTCGAAATTATATGGCACACAGTTAACGGGTGTTCTGGTGTGCGTGTGTGCGTTTCCCTTAATCCTTCGGGCGAGAGCGCAGGTATGTGTGTGGGTGTGTTCTACCACACACACATACTAATTGGAGCCCGAAAGTATGCAATTGTCCGCAGATGGGAGCTTTAAATTGCTAATAAATTATTTAGGACTTCTGTGTTCCTGCTCCCAAATGCTGGGTTCTTGAGGGGTTTGCATGTACCTTATTTATGCAGCATGTTACGGGTTGGGTCAGGGGGGAAGGGGTTTCTAAATAATGTCTGCTAAATACCAGGCCTAATTCACTAATACTTGTACGTGGGGAAATGATCTTGCTCTCTCTCTGAGTCTGTCGAATCTCGTCGAATTTCGTTTCTAGCAATTTCGTTACGTTTACGTTGCGTTGCGGCTTACGTTTTTACATACTTGCACTTGCACACACTAAGACATTTAGGTATGTACGTGTGTGTATTATATAAGGAATCGTCAATATATATTTATGTATATACGCCTCTAAATACATAATAGACATCTATTGGAAATTCAAACGTGCTAGCATTTGCTTATGTTAAAATTACACATATTATTTGATTTGTATTAGATTTTTTTTTTCAAAATTATCACCAGTAATTACGCGTACGACTACACTATGCAGTTGTCCGTTCCTTTCTCCCCTCTAAAACTTGCCTTCGTCCTTGGTCTGTCTGTGTCTGTGTCTAGTGTCTGTATCTGTGTCGGTTATGTGTCTGTATGGTTGTCTGTGTCTGTGTCGGTGTCTGTTTTGGTGTCTGTGCCCGGTGTGTAGTGGGTGTAATTTGTGGTGTAATTATGTAAGTATTCGCTTCTCATACATGTAATTGCATTACTCATAACGTCAAAGTAACTCTTTGTTAATATTTGCGCTTGGTATTTTTTGGTATTTTTAAGAATTTTTTCTTGCGTTTAAAATTGACTCGCGCCGACTCCTTGTCCTGTTCTTCCTTCTCTCTTCCTTCTTCTTTATTAAAAACTATACTCGAATGTATATATGTATGTATGTATGTGGATGTGGTGTCGTATTACTATGTATGTTATGATCTCTGATTTATATATATATATATATTTATATATAAATATTTATGTATATAAGTATTTGTATGTGTGTATGTAAGTATAAACTATAAGCCTATAAGAATATAGTTGTAGTTGCCCATTTTGTTCATTTATTTTTCGTTTTCATAGTTCTTTATTTTTATATTTATTTTTACTTTCTTTTAGTTTTTGTTTATCCTTTAGTTGTTGTTATTCTTTGTTCTCGTTATGCACATGCACTCTAGATTATTATGAATTCGTTTCGGTGTACAAAGTTCTTGTTTTGTTTAGTGTTTCTCATTTGCCTCTCGGGGTTGTATCAAATTCGAACTGAAGATATATATATACTTATATATGTATATATGTGTGTGTATATAGAAAACGATTGTAGCAAACACAAAAGCTATAGCTCTCCTTTCTCTCACTGGATCGTGTGTGGTTTTGTCTAGCAAATTGGCAAGCATGTGGTTGCGGCATGGAAGAGGGGAAAAATAGGTTGAAAAGCGAGAAAACCCAAGGCGCTCCTCGCAGTATAAAGCTCAGTGAAAGACGCTTAAGAGCCACCCAGTTGGGGCGGCTCTCCCTCTCTCTCTCTCTCTCTTTAAAGTATTAATGTACCCAGTTTTCAACTCGTGTGTGTGTGGTGTGGTGTTGGTGTTGGTGTTGGTGTCGCTGTTGTTGCTGTTTCATAATTGGACGGTTTCACAAATTTTTAATAATTTCATTTTGTTTCTCGTTTTTGTTTTGATTCTTGGTGGTTGTCAATTCAGTATTTGAATAAACTGGTCCATTTGTGTAGTTTTTGGTGTCTCATCAAGACAAACTAAGACGAATATCGGTTGAAATTACACTCCAAATGGGACCTGACCCTTGGCCCGCCCTTCTTTTTGGTTGAAAATCAAAGACAATGGGCGGGGTTTGGGCTCCGAATAATGAACCAATTGGTTAGATCGGGTGGTGGACAAGAGTTCAAGAAAATCGTGAGTTGTTACTTATAAACACAGCACCTACCTTGTACCCCATCATGCGCATTTGATTTTTATTGGAGTTGAAAACTACGAGGCAATCGCAAACGTAATTCAAACGTAATGGGAACGCATAATAAAGGAACTGCTACGTAAAAGGACATGCAATTAGCAATTAGCAAAAGCCAGCGGACTCGGAAGGCCTTCGTCTTCGTAACAAGATCTTGTCTGTCGTTGACAACCTTTAAATGATTTATCTCTTCTCAATTGATTGTTTTCAATTCAACAAAATTGTTTAACGAAATTTGACTAATTTTTGCTTTTATTTAATTTCGAATGCGTTTAAATTAAATTTAAATAATTGCTACTAGAGTTATTATTTTCTTGCTAAATTTCGATTTCAGAAAATAGGCGCAAAGGAAATCAAAAAATTTTCCTAGTTATCGAATGGTTTTTTCATTTTAAAAATTATGTTGTTTTTTTCAAATAATACTTTAAAGTAATTACTTATTATAAATTAAGTCTTAAGTCTATCCTTGGATTTCTTTATTTTCTTTGTTTTTTGTTTTTCCTTTTGTTTTTGTGTTTTTCTATTTGCTTACATACAATTCTTATTGGCGTTTTCGTAAAGGATTGTAGGGATTATGTCTGTTTGCAGTTTTACTTTTCTTGTGTGTGTGTTTTTTTTTTAATATTGAAAAGTGCTCGGGGTCTTTTCTTGTTTTACACATTAATAATGCCTAAATTGTATAATTTCAAAACTCAGGCCCTTAAATTTGAATTCTTCGAAAATTTTGATATGTTCAAAATTCAGGATAACACTATAGATTATTTGGCATATAATTTAGTTTAGGTTTATACTCGTCATTAGTTGCTGTTCGTTATGCCCATAAAGTAAATGAATCGGATGTGCGTTTAGGATGCTCTTTAACTATACTTTGCCTTAAATGCTCTGCGAGTTCTCTATAGTTTCGAAAGCAAGTTATTTGTCACGCTTCAATTCCTATTCGAATGTACAAAAGACTTGACAATAATAATGATGATGGTGTGTGAGAGTGTGAGTGTGATTGTGAATGTGTGTGTGTGTCGGATGATCAAAATAAAAATGCAACTTGCAGATACTTTTACATATTTATATTTATATATATATTTATATCAAAAAATGAGCGCGCATGTTACAAACTCTGGGCTTAAAAAATACGCTTTAAAAAATAACAACAGAATTTAAATATTAAATAAAACAAATCATATATATAAATACACGCATAAATATATGTTTACGTCTTTATATATTCAACTGAAGGAGACGAACGAAAGCCCCGCAGCAGCTAAATATATAAATATATTTATTTGTCTCTATTTTACGCATACAAAATTAAAGATATATGAAAAATAAACACAAAATCAATTGTGTTAAGTGTCGAATAAAACTATTAACAATAAAAATTCTGATTATAATTTGTATATATATGTATGTATATTTGTAAATTAAATAGCTACCAAGTTTTGTTATGTGTATTTTATATTATATATTATTGTATTATAGTAGTTGGTTTATTGATCCGATTATGATCTAATTAGGAGCTTCAAGATCGTTGTTGCTTTATCATCTTACAAATTAATATTTAATAATTAATTATTAACGAGATTGTTTGCATTTCTTGTATAATTAGTTCCCGTTCTGTGTCATATTAAACCATGTTAATCGATTTAAAATTAAGTACAATAATACTTAATCTTTAGCAAGAATATATTTTACAGTTAAGGATTAAAAAAACAATTTACATAATAACTAAGACTGTAAAAAGACACTTGAAATAATTACACGAACTAGTTGTCGAAATGAGAAAATTGCAATAAATTAAATAGAACAAACGAAGATTCGTTTAAAGCCCAAATTGCACATATATGTTTAGTTTAGTTTAGTTTAGTCGATAGCATAAAAATGAATGGATGTGAATGATCTCATACATATGGAGGAAGCCTAACGATCGTGTCAAGCGTTGAACTACGGGGAAGTGTGAAGAAAATTCGTTTAGCGGCCCTAGCATTGTGTGTGTGTTTTGTGTGTGTCTGTGTGTATTCGTTGATTTGCAATAAAAACAAATGTAGTATATATATATATTTATATATATAGAACAAGGCCCGTCCTGCAGTCCGGATCTCCCGACTTTCGGGCCTAAACATAAAATCATACAACTCAAGTGAACTCATGGGTTATCCCTCATCGTATTACATTATTTGCATCATTTTATATGTTAATTTCGTTATTATTATAGGTAATCTAACATACGCCTTTGATATGGTGTTGTTGCCGTTGCTTTATTGCTGATATCTGAATTCTTTTCTCATTTTCATCTTGATTTATATTTCATTTTATTTCATTTCGCCTACTTTTATACGCATTTGCAATACGCCCCCGTCACCATCATCATCTTTAGTAGTAGCTTTGCTTTGCTAACTTCACTTGGAGTTCTGAAATGTTTGGCTCTGTCTTCTAATTTTAAAACGCCTCAAAAATATGTTGTTTGTTTGTTTGTTGTATGTTTTTGCTGTCTGCATGTCTGAACGATGCTGCTTAACTATGCTCTAGATGCTCTCTTCAATTTGCACTTAACTAAATATTTTCTTGTAGGTTTTTTTAATCTTTTGTTTTGCCTTAGCTTGTGTTTTTTTTTTCTTTCTTTTTGTTTTCTTGTTTTGCTATTAGTTATTTCGCTTTTTACATTTAGTGTAAATTAAAATTAATTTTAATGTAAATACAAATACAGCTCATACATATAAATTTATGCCTTTTTCAACTTTGTAAATTAAGCACAAAAATTATGTTTATCGTCTTGTCTTTTTCTTGTTTTGTTTTAATTAGTAAAAACATTGGCTTGTGCAAGTTTTTATTTTCATCTTTCCCTCCCTCTCGTCTTGTTTTGTTATTTGTTATTTTATATATTCGTTAAAGTAAGAAATTTAAAATCAACTGCCGCTGCAAGTTAAGTTTTGTTTCGTTTTGTTTTCCTTTGTTTGCATAACTAAAATTAATAAATTTTATTTAAAATTGCTAAATTTTTGGTTTTAATTTACACAAATATTATATCCTTGCAATAAATATTTTTATTTTTTGTTAAGACTTTTTCTCACGCCCGAATACTTGTCGAAATATTGTCCAAAGAAATGTTTCTTTTTGTTGCATAAATACACTCGTATCCGTATCCGAATCCAAATCATATTACATATATAACTATACAGAAGTCTGCCAGGGGAAGAAGGAAGGGGGATTGCAGGGTGTTAGGGGAATTATGGGAGCTGTGAGATGGGATATACATAGGGTCAGGTGCAGATCAGATCAGATCAGAGCGGAGGGCAGGGAATTTCTTTAGTAGTTACTCTCTAACATGGTTTCGTTTTCAATTTTAATCATTTTTATTCTTGTTTTTGGTTTTGGTTTATGTTTTTGTTTTGTGGTTTTTTGTATCAATTAAGCATTACATAGTTTACAATTGGTTGGATTTCTTTTTTGTGAGAAAGTCCTAATGCTTCTTCATCGTCTTTGTAACAATAATAACAATTAAATTATTTCTTTGCTTTTGTATTATTTTGCGTGTTTTTTTTGTTGTTGTTGCCACACAAACGCATGTAATATAATGGCATGTAATGTAGGTGTGTGTACATCATAGATCAAGGTGTGTGTTCATTATCCTGTGTGGCTTTTGAACGAGGCCATATCGTACATAGGCTGCATTGTCATACTAATTAGCTGAATTGTCATTGGGTGTGAATTCAGTAAGTCTATGCAAAAATGGCTCGTAGAAAAGTTACATGCGTTTGCGATGCTTGGGAGCTAGCCAGCTAGCAGGGCTAGCTGTCGCACTGCTGCCTTCTAATGTTTGTTACGTTAATTGTTAATTGCTGTTTATCTGTCTGAATTAATTGTAATCAATTTGCCGTACTCAATTCGTTTGGATGAATTCATCGGTTACTGCCGCAGCGTGTCCTTTCCTCAGGATCAGGATGATGTTGTGTCGAGTGTGTAAGCCATATCAAGTTAGTCGATCGGTTGTTGAAGCTGCTGATGTTTTTAGCGTGTTGTCTTTTTGCCTATTTGTTGTTGTTGTTGTTTGTTGTTTCTGCCGTTTTCTTGTTGATTTTTGTCAGTCGACGAGTGCTTCTTCTCCTTCTCTTCGGTATTTATATATATGGTTCTGTATTGTGTGATAGTTAAGCCGGGATGTCGTTTGCTTGCTTACACAATCGTTATCAAATCTCAATTGTAGATGTCCACCTTGGCGTCGACCTCGTTCTCCTTCTCGATCATGCCCTCGCTGGTCGCATTGTTCCAGGCCCCGTTCATGCTCTTCGACGATGAGAAGCAGAGCTTCATGATGAAGGGGAACTTGGTGCCTGGAGGGATAGGGGTGAGAGAGAGCAGGCATAAAACATATATAAAGCAATGTGGTTCCTTCACAATAACAAGAGGTACATAAGGTATATATATTTTAAGTTATATAATGTGTAGTATAGTGTATAAGTGTTGTATATTCTTGAATTTCGTTTTATTGATTCGGCAGGAAGAGTCTTCGATTGTGGGGAAATTTAAGGAGCTTGAAGGAAAGGATGTATGGATGTAAGGGATTTAAAACGAATTGGTTTGGCTGCCTGGGCAATGCAATTAGAGTTAGAATTACGGCCTGCCTGAATGGTTTACTCAGTTAAAAGGACTTGTGTATAATAATATACACATGCCTCGCTCTTTTGGGGGTTGGGAAAGAGCAATATATTTGCTTGCAGCATAATTCCACTGGCACAAAGTACGCACTGGCTATTGACATGCACTTGCATTCCCATTCCTATTCCTTGTCCCAGTTGCATTTGCATTCCCATTTGCATGAGCGTGTGTATGGCTCTATGCATTCGTGCAAGTGTTTGCCTTCTTTACACTTTTAATTACTATTTACCATGCACTCGAGAGCATCCCTCCGAGCCGAGCAAGCGGCAAATAATCAAATCGAGGATATATCGACAATTTATGCATGAGAGCATAGAGGGAACAGAGGGAGCACCCTAACCAGCTGGCCACTTTTGCCTTTCCAATCGATAAGCGGTTTTTGAGGTGTGCCAATGTCAAGCGTTTATTTCGCTCCTCTGAATGCCAAATGACTGTTGTTGCCCATGTAAACAAGCTCATAAAAACCTAGAAATTTGTGGAATTTGCGGAATTGTATAATTCGCCTGGGGCTGCTCTCCTCTCCGGCTGCTGAAATATTTATGCGAAAAGTTTATATCGGTCGTCAACCCATTTGTAACCGAGCCTGAGCGCGAGTCCTGGGACTAATTGTTAGCGAAACGATGCTGCTGCAGGCCAGAGAGAGAGAGGGGGAGTGTGACCCATTTATGAATAACTGCAAACTGAAATTGTTTATCTTAATTACCAAATTAAAATTTTCAACGCAGCCAGCGCGTAACTAAAAAGTTCTTTTGGCCAAAAAAAAAAGAGCAGGCAAAGAAACAAGGCGAGGTTGAAGTTTGCAGGACGGACAAGTGGTGCTGGAAGGGGTTGTGGGTTTTGGGGTGTGAATTTGATGTGCGGCGGCTGCTTTAGCTTTTGCTGCTGCTGCTGCTGCTGCTGCACAACAGGCAAAAGTCGAAAGGCCATGGAAAATAGCTGCCAAACTTTTGGCTGCCGTTCAGTTTGGGGTTTGAGGAGAAAATAAAATTTATGTTGCCTACTTATTGGGGCGTGTTCTGGGGCAAGAGAGAATTTTGTGTTTGGTTTTTGGGGGGGGAAGGTTGGTAAGTGGGTGGGTTGGTTGGTTTGGTTTGGTTTGGTTTTTCGTTGGTGGCCACATATAAATTTGACATTCTTTTCTTTTGAATAACACTTAAACACAACACTATCTCACCTTTACCCTCAATAGGCAGATGGTTGCACTTCATGATGGCCAACACAGCCTGCGAAATGTTGGGGAACTCAATCAGGCCGGAGGAGGAGCGCTCGGTCTTCAAGGGGAACAGGCGCACCGATGTGGCGGGCACATCCTTGATATTGAAGATTCCAATAAGCTGGTCCTCGGTCAAGCCGGGTGGTGTGTTAAAGAAGTGCAAAATCTGTAAGGAAAAAATAGGAATTATTATTAATTAGCTTAGAATTCATAAAAACCAAATCTCTTACCTTGCTCGGTGGTTGAATGCGATTCTTGCTGGCCTGGGCCGGCGATAGGAAACGATTGTTCTTGGAGCCGGTGTACTCCTTGAAGCTGGGCGAGTGATCGGGCAGCAAGAACGGATTGATCACCTCGGATAGGAAATTCTGCTTGGAGAATGCGATCTGTATTTTGCCGCCAGTGCCCACGGGAATGTTGTTCAAGTGCTGTACGCAGCGTTCAACGGCCACGGAATCGCCCATTTGCACCATGGCAGTGCCTTCTTTGGTCTTCAAGAACTTGATCTGAAAAAATCGAAAAAGGGAGAGAAAGGAGAGGATTAACTGGCTGATATGTCATATTTCTCACATTCACTGCACCCATTAAATCTGGTTTCGGTGTGTGCCGTGTCCACCTCAATGTGTAATTAAATTATATGCCCCAGCAGCCCCATTTTATGGCACCTCATACCCTCGTTTGTCCGGTGACCCTTGCCCCTTAGGGGGAGAGCCAGGTTGATTGAATTCTCTTGTCGCTGTCATCTCTGTGTTGCTTTTAACCCAATCTGGCAGGGAAGAAGTAGGAGCAAACCAGAGAAGAGCAGGGGCAGGAGCAGAGCGGAACCGAGCTTCGCATTTTCATTGAATTCAATTTAAAATTTTCCTTCAAACGCAATTATATAACAGAATGGCGTCCTTAATTCTCAATTCATTGTGTCTGTGTGTATGCTGCTGCTCCTGTTTGTCACATATGAGTTTATGCCCCCAGACAGCAGCAGCACCACTCCCACAATTGTTATAGCCGTCTTCCGCCCCTCTTATTGGGTCATCAAAGTCAGTCGTGTACGTGCCCAATCGCCAAAAATAGCTGAAAATATTATCATTGCCTGTGATTTTCACTTGACAAATATTCGAAATGTCATTCGAGACACACTTTCTTGTATTACTACGAGTCTCGGGAAATGTTTATTGCTGAAATAGCAAAAAAGTTTCAAGTGATTTTAATTGAATTTGGAAGAGACGTGAAGTGGTCCTCGAATTTATAGAAATATAAAAGAAAACATATGAATGATTTCCCTTTCTCTTTAAGAGCACAAATTTATGTATATTTTTTTGCGTTATAAATCCAAATTTATTTCTTTACAAAAGTTACAAAATATAGTAATTTATGAACCATTGACTTTTCCACTGGAAATCTTTCACACCTCGCTGAAAGCGATCTGCCGAGTTATAAACGTAATTGACTATAATAATTCCCCAAACAATAATTACACAAAACGAACTCAAAGAGCCGGGAGAGAAAGTGAAAAATCAATGGAAATGCTAGTGGCTTGGCTTGGATAATTCCTACGTTCATTCACTCGCTTCGTTGGTTGGTTGGTTGTTCGGTGGTTCATTTTCAAATCAATTTGCTGGCCGCTGGCAATAGGCAGGCATTGAACCCAGAGAGGGAGGATGAGGAGGAGAGATCAGGGGAAAAACGAGTTTTGTGCAATTGCAACTGCGAAATAGAGAAGCAGAGACTGAGAGCTGAGCACCTGTCCAAATTGGGCGACGGCCGCCGCTGCAATTTTGTTTGCCAAATGCCTTAATTTGGCGTATTGATGTCGGTCTTTTTCTTTGCACGCATTGAGAAGTGAGCTTGGCATTTGCTAAATTTTAGCCAGTTTTTTCAGCTCTTTTTTCCACTCGAATTTGATTTATTTTCTGCTTGGGTGTATTTTTTCTGTCGCTGCAGTTGCTCGGGTCAAAATGAACTTAATTATGACTGCAGGCACTTGGCCAAGAGAGCTAATTGCCACCCGTTCGAGGCCATGTGTTTTTCCAGTTTTTCAACCAGTAAACAACACACAACAAGTAAGGAAAAATCAATACTCATTTTCCTTAAACATGAGAGAAAGAGACGAGACGTTGTTGTAAAAATTATAAGCTCATTTCATAAATTATTCAATTATTAAATATCACCCATGTCCTTCGCATACCCAATTATACCTATAATGAGCTGGCAAACATTTCAAAATAAACAAAAGGCAACGCGCCGCGGTGGCGGTTCATGTGTAAACGGGGCAAACAATTTGCTTATAATTAAACCCAAACCCCTCCTGGACACATCCGCATCCAACTACTATATGTATGGTCTATAGTAGATATTGCAGAGCTTATGGTGTGTGCCTAAAGTGGGACGCAATCAAAACGAATACGCCTCAATGGAGTATGAATGGTGGCCAAGGAGAAGGAGGAGGAGGTAGGGGTTAGGGTTTGGCCAAAAAGTAAATAAAAACTAAATGAGGCTTATCGAATCGAGGCAAAGGAGAGCTGGAGCGAAGAAAAACCCAAACCGAGACACGAAACGAATCATAAAAATAAAACAATGTAT
Source organism: Drosophila punjabiensis (assembly GCA_008042585.1). Classification (NCBI taxonomy): domain Eukaryota; kingdom Metazoa; phylum Arthropoda; class Insecta; order Diptera; family Drosophilidae; genus Drosophila; species Drosophila punjabiensis. The sequence goes on along the minus strand of VNJR01006073.1, from coordinate 199,410 downwards.
AAAAATAAATATAGACCATAAATCAGTCAAGCAGAAAGCGGGCAGATAGCCCCATGAAATCCCTCGAAACAAAAGGATAATGAAATTACAAACATGCAAACATAAGGCCTGCCTAGATACACTCGCAGAAACACTAAACAAAATTTATTTAAAAGTTAAATAAACGTATGCCAATGAATATTTCTATGGCTAATGAAAGCTTCATCTCATTAAGCTCACTATTACTCATTTAGTTAAGCTTTTAAATATTATTTATTACCCATTTCTTGAGGTGTACACATACATATTCTGCACCCGGCAGGACTTTTTCCCTTTGGCCAAATCAAAGAGCGATTCATGGCTGAATGGTCACTGCTGGTCAACAGCCGCCATCGCCATCGCCGCCGCAGCAGCGCCAAACATTTGGTGCGTGTCTAATGAGCTGTGCTCTGCTCCCGCGTGTCCTTACCAGTGGCCATCCCTGCGCCACGCTGCTCCCCATGGTGCGGCTGCGGCGTTGCGTTAATTAAAATGCGACCCTCTCTGCCAGAGAGATCGCTTTGTTGTGCAATGTGGCATGGTGTCTGCTCTGCCATTTGATTTAATTGCTCACGCGCTCGGCTCCAAAAGAGCAGCAGCAATAAGGCTGACCTATGCTCCCCATCAGGACGACGCCCTCCTCGCTCCCTGAACATTTTCCACAATTTTCCAAACCTGATTTCCACCCCACATTGTGTACAAATGTTTTTTTAATGCGTATTTAATTGAGTGCGTGTATTTTGTTGGCCTTTAAAGACACACACACTCTTCATTGGTTGGCTTTTTCGTAAACTTACAGCCCAAGAAGGTCCTTTCCGGCTTCCTGAACCATCTCCTCCTCCTTTGGCCTATTTTTGTCATGCCATTTAACCTGAAAATCAATTTGCTGATGACTTCATCGCCCTGGCTCCAGAAATAATTAACCAGATTGCTTCGTTCGGGCGGAAAGACGGAAGGAAACTGCTTTTCTCGGGGAAAAAGTCTGGTGTGGAAAGAGAGAGTATCGGTGTTTATACCGTGCAAATTACAAATCGCAAAATGCAAACAATTCAATCGAATTTCCCTCGGGTGCTAGAGTCCGGACATATTTGACAGCTCTTGCCGGGCACAGGCTTCGAATTTCAGCCGGCACAATTTTTCGGCAGGTTAATCAAATTCCTTCCAGCCGAATGTTTATGCCAAACCCTATTAAGGATCTCCTCAGCCGCCTGAAATCGAATACTTTGTATTTCCGCCTCTGGAATTTCAGGGAGAGAAAGAGTGAGGCGGGGGAGCTGCGTTTATCCATAATTTAGGAAAGACACGGATCCCGAATGCTGCCCCATGGGAATCCCATTAACACCCCAAACTCGGGGTGGCGGCCATTGAAAAGGAGGAGAAGGAGCCTGATAGCAAGGAAGCCCATGCAACGGCACTTTGATTGAGTGGCCATCAATTTCTCATTCGCAATTCAAACATGTCGGCCCATAAACTCGCAGATACATCCAAACAAACCCGCCCACGCATCACGCATCGCACATCGCACATCAGTGTGCACAGCCATCGACTTTATAATGAGGCAGCAACACACATACAGTCCTGGATCCTGGCTTTTTCATCCTGAGAACTCACTCACAGTTGCATAGCGACACAGGCGCAGCGACCCGAAGAAGGATGCCATGTGCGTTGGGGGAAAAACTTGGCCAACACTAGGGAGAGAATGAGAGAGAGCGAGAGCAAGTTGGGGCTAAAAACTGAAGGGTGGCTTAAAGCCAGGGGCGGCAGGCAAAAAAGTCGAAAGCCGGACTGGAGAGAGAGAGAAATGTGTGTTTGCGGCTTGGCCAGTGAATAATGTTTGCGCATAATCATTTTTAATGGCTAATGAGTAGTTTCCGTCTCGGACAGGAAGTTTGCAATAAATTCCGCCCTCTGGCCATCCTTTAACCGCCATTCCAAGTGTCAGACCCAGTCCACCAGAAAGAAACTGAACTAAATGGCCACCGCGCCGCGCCTTGAATTATCGTTCCATCCCTTCTTCCTAACCGAAAAAAAGGAAATAGAAATAATAGTAATGGCCGAAATAAGGGTGTATTGGCTGGAATAAAATAAGCCAAAGGTCAGTTAAATTATTGGCCAAGGGAGGGCAGTAGCTGCGGTTTCTATAAGTAAAATCCTTGCTTAAATCCTGTTAATTATGTCTTTAAATATTTAAAGTTAAATAAAAGACAAAATACTCTGAATTATATCTTTAAATATTTAAAGTTAAATAATTAAACAAACACTGATTGAGAGTGAATCAAAAACCTCTCTTTTTAACCAGTTCTTGACTTGAAAGTAGAGCCAAACATTAAAATGATTTGCTGGCATTTCCCTTTGTTTATATGGGGCACAACAGAGTGAAATTCCTAAGCGATATACGACTCCTTTGAAAAATTGAATAACCCCCGTCGTATAGTATACTCCCTTTTCCCTCTCCTAAGCTCCCCGTCTGGTACTTCAGTGTGCAGTGAAAGTGGTTCGTGTGGTCTCCAGTCGCCTTGACTCGCTTTATCACAGACATAAACTAAACAAAACATGCCAGGGGAGCGAGAAGTGAACCCTCTTCGTTGTCCTTGGTGAGCGCAATTGTCAAAGGACACACACACACACAGCACACATGTGAAGAGTGGGTGGGGTAAGAAGGGGCGGAATCATAGTAGCAATAAAGTGAAAGCTCTGGCACACGCCAAAGAAGTTTTTAGCATTTGACTTTGATGTTAGCGGTGGTGGCGTTGCTTGCCACAAGCTCATTGTTCGACGGGTGGAAGGTGGTGTTTTTTCTCCTTTTCTAGGTGGTTTTATTCCTGGCCAGCTTAGATAGCTGCAGCACCACACTATGCCACTAAATGCTCCCCAAAGCGAGCTTCCTTCGACTAACAATGAGCACATATTCCGAATTGCCATTCGCCACAGCTTTTTAATGGATTCTTTTTTTCGGTCATCATCGTGTTTTGATTTACAAGCGACTTGCCAATCGTTTTGCCATTGTTAAGAGGGATAAAGAGGAGCTCGAGGAGCTCGAGGAGCTAAGGGAAACCCAAAGAAGGTGGTGCCACGCCCCTATAGATAAAGCTGATGACGCTGCACTGATTGCTGCCCCGAGGCGTCGTCGTCCCCACATGGCGGCGAAGGCTGGATATTAATCTAAAACGCTTTATCTAAATGTGTTTCTGGCCTACTACGACGAGAGAACGGACTTCGGTGTGTCCTGTCCCGGTCTGGCCTCGTCCTTTTATTGCCTTTCGTTTTATTTGCGCATTTACAAATGGCACACAGAGACACAAAGTGCTCTTGCGGTTGGCATTCCCCACTCAAAAACACCTTTTTTTTTCCTTTGCTGCCGATATTTCGCCGCAAAGTGCTGACGACCAAGCAAAGCGGCGGCAATGAAATGCGTATTTTCCTTTTTTTTCCTGGCTTCCTTTTCTTCTGTTTTTTTTTTTTTGTCAGCTTTCTGGCTAAGTGCAAGTTGAGGATATTTCCTTCTTCGCTTTCTTTTTACAATCGAAAAGGTCATAAGCAAAGGGTTTGGCCGCATGATAACGGCAAGTGTGTTCCCTCAAGTGCAGGGAGTTTAAGGAGCATTTAAGAAAAGGATCCCAACTTTAGTTTGCTTTAAAAAATAGTAATAACTTAGAGGGTCATGAGAAAAGGTTTAAAACAATATTCTGCATTTTGGTGTAGTAGAAAATGGATTAAACTTTTTTTCATAGAATATTTGACAAGGTTTGCATGTAACCAAGTTTTTCTTGGAACTTCATCAAGGTTATGAGATCTAGAGATGAAAATTGTTCACTTAAGTGGAAAAGAAATGGATGAAACTATTTCATTTTCAAGGTTTAAAATTTGTTGCAAGGCTTAAAAATTGTTTGCCAGTTTTTCTGGGAAATCCTGAAAGTTACAAGACCAAGTGGGAAATATTTTGCAATTTCGTGGAATATTAAGAAATACAACTATTTTATTTTTAGTTATTTCCAGTTAATAAACTCCATTTCAGGGAAATGCAACTGACATACGCAGTTTTCCCACTCGAATTTCCACAAAATATATAATGTAATTTTATCAATTCAAATTCGGGGAAAATTTATTAACCGTAAACCGGGCAGGATTTTCAGATTAAATGCCTTGCATTTGACAGTTGTCAAATATTTAATTACAGCCATATTTCGCCTTCACAAAAATGAAATCGAATATTGTTTATCTTTTGGTTTTCCCATTTTAAATAGCATTTAAAATTCGAGGTCAAAACTTACCCGTGCCACGTTGCCGTACAGGCAAACCAAATTGAAGAGCTTATCCGTGTTGGAAGTGTCATGGTCCAGGCCGTACACCATCATGACGGCACCCTGAAGGAGCAGCAGCAGGAGCAGCAGCAGCAAGGAAGGAGAACAACAACAGGAGAGTTAATTAAAATTCTGTCTTGGCCAGGTAAAGGAGCAAGGGCGCAAGTCTTGGATCAGAAATTGTGGACAAATAACAATTACATTTGAGCAGCAGACTCATCCTCCTCCTCCTCATCCGTTTTACTCCAAATACTCACCTGAGCCTGGCCCTGCGGTGTGAAGGCCACCGGAGCATTGCGTCCGGGCACAACTCCGGCTGGCTCCTTCATCAGCCCGGTGGGATGGATGGCGGCACCCTTCCAGTTCTCCGGTGTGGTGGTATGATATTCGGGTGCTCCGAATGGCGGGAAGGCGGCGCCTGGTCCCAGTAGCGGTGGCTCTTTAAATTGACAAAGATTGTGCGATTGAGCTGGGGCAACTAGTTGATGGTGATGGTGGTGATGTTGTTGTTGTTGTTGTTGTTGGGGTACTTGTTGTTGTTGTTGTTGGTGGTGGTGGTGTTGTGGTGTAACTGCGTTTTTTGTGCATGTTTGTGTTGTTTTTTGGTGTTTTTATTATTCAAAGCATGCAACAACAACAATAAGCAATAGCAAATCATAAATGAAAAGAAATAAAACAAAAAATATGTATTTTTTTTTAGTTGGGATTTTTTAAAAACTAAAACTTAAAGCTAAGCAAAAATATTGTTGTTATTGCATGTGAAGAAGGAGCAGCAGGGAGCAGAGCAATCCCAAAAAACCCGTTCTAATATCAAAACCCCAAAAACCGAAAACGGAAACCACCAGAAACCCGGCTCACAGACATCCTAAAGGGGCGGCTCTGACATTTTTGGCTGCGGTTGCGCCGGATCAAGGCAATGGATGAAGAGGAGGAGAAGCAATGGCGATTGCCATGATGGTGGCAGTGGTGATGCCTCTTTTATGCCGGCTGTGGTTTGGCATGTAAGTTAATTGAATTTTTGGCAGGCGCAGAAGAAAAAAAAAACGTGTTCCACTCGCCACGGCATAGAGAGAGCCCCAAATTGGTCGGCGCTGTTCTCTGGCCTCCATTTTGTGTTTTGGTTTATGGCGGTTGCATTGTGCGCGCGCCATCAAAATGGCTCCCACTTGGTATTGGTATTAGCCCCGTTTCATTCGCAGCTTCTGGTTATGGGATCTCCTCCTCCGCCTCCCAACAAATCTGTTGACGTCTTGCAATTAAAGGCAGAAAACTGTCAAAATGTCGCCGGCTCGGGCATTTAATTAACTTTAAAAGTGTCAGCTCAAGAGAGCGAGGCAAGTTTCTTGGCCTTGTTTAACCCAAACACACACACTAACCTAATCACTCGCAAAGTTGGCTCACACAAGTGTGACGGAGTCACGTCAGGAACTCAATTTGCATGGCGCTTGTTATGCCAAAATGGCTGCCCGAGTTGCCATTGCGGAGCTGTTTTTGTTTTGATTTGATTTAGTTGCACCACGTCGAGAGGCTATGCCAGAGCAAAGCAAGAGCGCACAGGATCCCCGATCCCTGTGCCTGGATCCCCCATGGTAGCTGTGGCTGCGCATCAGGGAGTCGTCCTCGTCATGGCTAGTTTATTTTGGACTTTGGGGCTACCTGACAAAATATTTGCATAAAAATCCACGGTGAGAAGTTGGACAAAAAAACGTGGAATAAGAGGGAGTTGGAGCGCGTGTGTTTGTATCTAGAGCAAAAAAAATCTCCCATTTTTATCCCGACTGTTAGTTCAGAGCTGTCCGCCTGTTTTTTTCGCGTCCCATGCAAACAACACAAATTGATGCAATTTTTCACAAGCCCTTAATCCGTTTCGGAATTTACGTGCGAACTTTAAAGCGTTCGCCAAGTTGCCAAAACTTGGCTAGGCACGTTTCAATTCACCCAACTTGGCCCATAAGTAAATAATCCTTCGAGCGGTTTGCGAAACGAAAATGTTTGCGTTTTCGCCGCCCTCGATCAAGCTTACACACGGCCAAGCCTTCGATATAACCTACAGTCAATAACAATTCGGAATAAACCGTGGCCCGGAGCCATCACACACCAAATACTCTCCGGAAAACATAGTTATTCATTTCAAGTGCTAACCCGCTGTGCTTGGGCTTTAATTGAAATTCACGGCCCTTGCTGATTTCCCGCAACAACACGGGGCGTATGCGTGACGCCGGCCAAGCGAAATTGGCGACGACCCTTGGAAGCAGCAGCAGCAGAAACAGCAGCTGCCCCCCCTCGGAAAATCAAGTCTTGGGTTTGCCGCCCCCAAAAACTAGAAGAAAAGAAATTCACGCCCCCGGCTGGACGTCGTCGTAGTCGGAAGCGTGCCTAAAATGTTTAAGCATTTCGGGGAATTGTTGCATGCAATTGCTGGAAAATGCTTCACACGCAAGGCGTCGAAAAGGAGCGCTGGAAAATTGAGCAGGTGTAAATTTTCAGCGCGCACAAATTATTTTAGATTATGTGCTGCTGTTCGGCGGCGGAAGTTGGAGTTTAGTTTCCGTTTTTATGGAACTTTAAGTGTGTGTGCGGTGTGTGGTGTGTGCCAAAGCAACCGCAGTCATTTGCATACCAGAAAATGTTTGCTGTGCGGATTACGTATACGACACGTGTGTCGCGATTAAGTGCTTTGTTGGCTCTTGCAATTAGGGAAAGTTTTGTGCCACCTCACACAAATTGGTTAGTGGACTCTCTAAACATATAAATGGAAATTTAACACAGTTTTGTAGCAGTCAGGACAACGGCAAAAATAGTAGATGGAAAAATGCAAGGATATGCAACAAAGAACGCACTTCAAGCGCAACCGAACCAAACCACAAAGCGGGCTGCACAGAAATCCATTAAAACTCAGCCTCTGGGGGGTGGTTCTGGGTGGCACCGAAAGCTAGACAAATAAAAGCACGCCCATATATGGGGTGCGGGGGTGAGGCTGCAGCAGGAACACAAAGTATTTATGCTGCAAATTGTTGCATACTTTGTGGCGTATTGGCACACTTTGTCAGCAGGAAATGGGGGAAAGGAGGAGAGAGCGAGCGAGAGCGTAGTCGGTCCAATGAACAAGGTAATGGCTGGCAAACAAACAAACAAAATGTATTCCCTCTCCGGTTAACGTTGTCGTCGTTGTCCTCCTCCTCCTCCACAGCTCGTTCACCTTAATTGCAATTTGCTTAAATGTATGCTACAATATTTTTCAGCTGGCAGTGCCATCCCTTCCCCGAGTGTTGAATGATTTTCAATTTGTTAGAGTCAACTTAGGAGAGAGCGCGCTCAACTGTACTTGCAGCAAAATATGCCAAGAGTCGTGATGCTGCTGCTGCTGCTACTACTGTCCCGTTTATCTGGTTGCATCCACTGCCACGCCCAGCTCCCAGTTTCCTCCCACCCCCAGTTTTTCACCGAGTCGTAGTTGCGCCCTCGCTCCGTCATGTGACATTAATTTTCCCCCGCGCTGCGCACAGTTTGCGCTCACGTCTTGCATAAACATTTCCATAAGCAGCTTCGAAATTGAATTTGTTTTCATAAGCAAAACTATTATGCTGGCAAAGAGTTGTCCCCCAGTGTGTGACATGATAGCGCCAAACGACGATGAACCCCAGACCAGAAGAGAGCCAAGGAGACCAGAGCTAGAAGAGCTTATAAAAAATAATCATCATCATCGCAGAGCGGAGAAAAGATTGTGTGAGAAAAGCGAGAAAGCGAACACACTTTGCGCTGTGGCATGTAAGCTCTGGAAAACTCCCGATGCTCAACGGGGGGTTGATTATGTGACAATGCGCCTGATTGGTTTTTAATGTGTCCCCAAAAAAATACAGAAAAAAATACAGAAAAAATACAGAAAACGAACGGATTTAAGCCTTTAACTGAATTCGAATGGAATGGGTTTTATTAAAAAGAAATCAAGAAGCGCCGAGACCAGAACAAGGACGAGGACAAGGACCCACGGCAATGAGCCAATTTATATGCGATACGCAGGCCCTCATTCTACCCCCAAAGAAATTAGTCCCCGATAAGCAAAGCCAACAGTAGGAGGGTGGAAAAAGGATTGAGGATTTTTTTTACGACAGCCTTGGAGCGCGGAAATAAATTTGCGCCTAACTCTCCAGAGCTTAATTACATTTACGGCAGATTTGAATAATATAAACGCATGTAATTGCTGTTTGCTTGTTTGTTTGTTCTCCGCCGCTGTTGTTGTGTCTTGCAAACAACAACGAAACGCGAGTAAATACGCAAAGGTAAAGGACATTCGAGGATAACATAATTAGAAGCGCCAAATGGCATTCAAGTTGGGTGGCTTTCACAGGAGGAGCGATAGCGACCACGCTTGTGGGGATTTATAATATAATTCATAATCACACACAACACACACGGAGCACACACGAGGCACACACCCGTCCGTGTGTGTGTACTTGGCAAATTGGCACGGCTTGGCCTTTAGTTTGGCCTTTGCTTTTGGCCTCTCTTGGCCTCGGTTTCGCCTAATTATCGCATTGGTAAACATTTGGGGCCTCCCCGTCGCTTTAATGGCATGCAAACACATGTGCAATCAGTGTCCGCACTGTCACACCCACTCATCCGCCCACTTATCGGCTGGAGAGTTCTTGGCCATGAGCTCTCTCTCGAGTTTTTGGGAGACCTCCTTGAATAACTCTATTCGGGCTGCAGTGGAGGGTCAAGCAGGAAAATATATATAAAATATAAATTTATACAGACTATGGAATACCCAGTTATAACCCTGAAAATGTAGCATACTTTTTGGGATTATATGATTGGGGAATTGTGGAGATAATATTAAAATTGGCATAACTTGTGTGAGAAGTAGGAAAATCTGTATTATATCCTTTAGTTTCAGACTGGAGATACCCTACTCCCCCTAAGGAATGGGTATTAAAATACATTCAATGACATTTCAAGAGCCCAATGTACTCAATGCGACATAAGCTGGCTTGAGTAGCACCCACTACACATTGGAAAAACTTTATTGGCCAACCTCGTACCTCGTAGTGGCTATCACCTCCTCTCCCCCGTGGTTGCTTGTTTGTTGTGGTTGATGTATTGACTCTGTGGGCGGTGGCGTTGGTTGCAGGCGACATTTTGAAGCGTTTTTCTAGTTAATGGAGCTCGCTGTTCGCTCGCTGCTCTCTCTCTCCTCGATGTGTAAATATATGACCCTGCACATTTATGATATTTCATACCCGAAAACCAAACTATCCCCCTTCAGTCTTTGAATTGCGCAGCGCAACGCTCTCTCTAATAACAAATTCGTTTACGTTACTTAGTTTTTGCTTTGATAAAGTTTAGTTTCAGTTCGCTCACTCCCCAAAAAAAAGAGGAAAAAAGAACTTATCAGCAGTGGAAAAGCGAAAATCGATAATGCCATAAAAATATAACAAACAATAAGGAAAAAGAGCCAATGGAGCCATGGCAAAGTGCTGTGTCCTATGTCCTATGTGCGATGTGCAGCTGGGGGACATTTTAGATATTGTAATTTGGCAAATTGCACGATTCTCTCTAAGCGAAAGACGGATAGAGGGCACAAAAAAAAAAGTGCAAGTGGCGAGCGCATTAGCAAAATGTCCAATTAATTGCTTTGGAAAATTACACCAAAAGTTGCCGCCACTTTACGTTCCATTTTTCTTTTTTTGTGCTAATATTATTTCGTGCTTCCTGAAGCTGTGTGTTGGGCCAGCTGCAAAATTAATTACAAATTATTACGGCGGGCACAAAAAAGTGTGGGGAAAAGTAGCAGCAGCATCAGCAGCAGCCGCCGTTGCGTCCTGCATAAATTAAGCAAATGCTGTCGACAGAGCGATGGATCTTCATGGTTCATAACCAAGAAAATTAGCTATATATTATAAGCAAAGGAAACTTTTTTATAGTACAAAACATAATTTGAATGCAAATGTACTCGCATAAATGGCAATAAAAGGAGCTTACACCTGTCGTACCTTCAAATGAATCAATTGGTAGTGTAATCAAAATGGCAAACAATAAAGCTTAAGATTTAATACCGAAAACGCTGATGAATGGCCGGCATTAAGGCGGATCGAGGGGAAATTTAAAATACTCCTCGCCATACAGGATATAGCCTGGCGTCCAGCCAGTCGTCGCAGTCATCAATCACTAGCTTTTGATTGAAGATAATCGACGCAATATTGCGTGGAGTGGCAAAGTTACCATATCCTCCTTTGCAATTTCGGCTCAATAGTTTCCTGGCGGAAGCAGCGGGACTGGTGTCCATTAGCGCTCGTTAGGGGGTAGTTTTTGGGAGGGAGGGAGGTATGGAGGTCCTTCCTGACGTTTTCGAGGGGGTGTAGTTAGGGAGGAGGAAAGTTCACCCGGCGACGACGACATTGTTCTTGTTCGACACGCCATCTAGCGACAGCAGCCAGCGGCAACATCGAACTCATCGTTAGCTGCGTGCGCCGCTGTTGACAACGATTTGATTGATCGTCCTTGATTGATTGATGTGTCGTGCAAAAGAGAGAGAGAGAGAGAGAGAGAGAGCTGCAGCAGCACCGACTGATGCTTCGTCCTGGCAGCGACTTTAAAAACCATTTGCAACTTTTATTGATGCCCAACATAGATTTAATTATGCCCGGCATTCCCGGGCACCGCAAGGGGTCTTTTTTGGAGGCTTTTCTGGTCTGCCAATCCAGTGACCGCAACATGACACAATTTGTCATTTTCAATTTATTGAATTACCATAAAATGCGAGCGACACAATTTATATTTTTGGACAGGCGGCCTGCGGTTGCCGGTTATTGTTGTACATGTTGCTGCCGCTTTTGCTGCTGTTGATGATCATCATCATCCTCAACTCTGCCCCTCCAAGCGAAATTATTGGATTTCACCATGAATTTATTGTGGAAAGATGTCTTTTTTTCTGGGTTGGGTTGAAACCACAAGATTTACGGCCTGACAGACCCAAAACAGCAGCACAGCAGCAAAAGGTTTTTCATATAAATATATTTTCCCATATAATATTTCGGTGGGAAATAGTATAGAGCAAACAGCAGTAGCGTAAAGTTAATTTAATTAATTTTCGGCTGCCGCAGCAACGCGGCAATTACTAAGCCGCAATTACCAGGAAAACTGCATTAGACAAGTAAATATTGGCCAAGACAAGCAAATATATATACACACACCGTAGGAAATGCGCTGTCAATCAGCGAAAGTAAGCCACAACAATCAGACCCAAAAGGCAAATAAAATGCCACCCCACTCTTCATGGCAATAATGCCAGAAAATTAAGCCACTATAAGGAGGATATGAGGATGGAAGTGTATTATTTTTGGGACAACACACAGGCAGCAGCACAGCTGAGAGATACTGCGAGTAAACACAAACAAGTCAAGGCAAGGCAGCTCTGGAAGGAAGCCTCCTCCACCCTGTGCAGATGCAAATATATTTCGAGGCATTTGCCATATTAACTAAGTGATTGGCGGCCAAAACGGACAGACGGACGGATGTGTGGTGCGTTTAATGAACGCCCACATAAATCTTCGAGTGACTTGGCCGCTGATCCCATGGAAAACAATCTTGGGTAGCACACAGTCACCATAAATATGTCACAAAAACATACACACATCTCATCCCATTCCATTCCATTCCTCTCATTGGTATTTTTATGTATTTTTAAGTGTTTTGCCATCGTCTTTGGCTTTGGCTTTGGCACCACACCTGCAAATAAGCGACATCTGCCGCCGCCAGTGCTGGTGGTGCTGATGGTGGTGGTGCGAACAGTGGGCGTGGCACCGCTCGCATTGGGCAGCCTCAAAAGCGGAAAATTTAAAAATAAAAAGCCGGAGAGACAGAGAGGAAAATGCGAGAGCGAACGCTTTACTTTAAATTTGGCCACTTTGAAATATATTTTTAGCTGATTTTGTGCCGCCTTTTGCCACCCGCTGCTGGCTTGCAATTAAAATTAATTTATTTGGCAATTATTGGCCATTGAAAGCATTTATTTTAATTATGGTGCAAATTTGTACGGCTGGCTCATCTTCAGCCGAAACAAATATATATTCATATTTTTATGATGGAGGAGGCGTTGGACGATTAAGAAAATGAGCCATAAGTTATGGCCCATAACATTAAGTGACTAGCAGTAGCATTTTGAATACTACAATTATGTGGGAAATAACCCTGTTTATAGGGATTAAATATTAAAATATTTAAAAAGGGAAGAAATATTTAAGCAAAATGACAAACACACCTAGAATTAATACACAAAATGTTGCTTTTAAAGGCTTAAAACCTATATATGACTCCAAAGGATAACTGCATAAAGTCAAGACCATTCGAAGTTTTGAATGAAAATTACGGACATTGAAAATTATGCAAATGGCCCGCAAAAAGCGGGAAAAATAAGAAAAAAAAAGATCTGAACGACTGGCAAAGGAGGAACGTGAAAATCTTGGACGACGACGCAACGTCATCGTTATAGAAATGTTAATGGAGCTCAGATATAAACAAAGAAAAGCGCCAAGGAAATGCAATTGAAAATTCATGGAAGACAAAATAAGGAAAAATAAAAATGTAAATTGCATTTCGCTGGCCAGGAAACTTGGTACAAGAACCAAATCGAACGGATCCGAACAGCGGCAGCAGCGAAATTGATTAATGGCAGAAAATAAATTTCGCATAGAGATGCAAATTTTTTTTGGCGCTAGCATCTTTTGATCTTTACATTTTTGCCCCCAGATGCATTGTTTTATTTTGTAATTGAACTTTTGCATCCCTTCCCCACCTGCCCCCTTGCAGCCATTTCAATGGGAAATTAATTTCGACGTTTACATTTCATCACAAAAACTCCCCATTCCCAGGGCCCCCAGGACGTATGATTGATTCGATCTGCAAATGTTGATGTACGTTTGTGTGTATTTGTTTGCTCTTGTTTGTTTGCACGAGTGTAAGTAAGGGGTGTGTAGGTGTAGTGTGTGGGGTATAAGTGTGGTGTGTGAGGTGTAAGATGTAAAGTGTGGTGTGTGGTGTGTGCTCGTGTTTGAAATGTGCTCTAGTTTCAAATGTACTTACGGCTCTCAAGCATAACAACATTTTCGGGTATAGAAAACAGCGACTTACCTGAAAAGACAAAAAGGAAAATAAACAAAGTTAATGATTTGTGCAATCGTTACAAAGACGGCACAAAAAAAAAGTATATATATATATATAGATATATAGTATATAACAATTCGAACAGTGAGTGAGTGGTACAAGAATTCAATTTGAATAATTCATCTGTGTTGAACAGCGTTTAGCGACAAATGTTGCAAAGGGTTAAGGTAACAGGATGAAGGATTATAAAGGGGTTTTATGTTGACTTTACAGCTTTCAATTGTACAACACTGTAGCTGTAACGACTCTGTTGACCAAGAGCTTAACAACACTGTTGCAGTGTTGACAGCATTCAATAATAATAATGTTGCTAAGCGAAACTTGACTTTCGCAGAGTCATCTTGTTTTGTAACAAAAACTGATGGAAAAATATTCTGTATTTAAAAGGAGTTAAAAATAAATTCTTAAAATAATTATAAAAACAGTTTCTTAAACATGAAATTAGTTGAAAAGAAAACTTTTTCTTAATCAGAAATTTCAAGTAGAGTTGCAACTGGAAAACACACAAATATGTTGCTTTTGTTGCTACAGAATGACAGGGAAGAAAAAATTGGGGAGCAGACATTTTGTTTTTTCCCACAAGAATTTTTCTATGGAAAAATTCAAGACGCTGGTGCTTACCGTTGGTCTGATAGCAGCCCGTGTTATATGCATTGATCGGATATCGCTTGCGATAGAGCCCCGGGGAGCTGCCAAAGGAACCCATGGGACCACCGCCGCCGCCGGGAGTGCCGGGACTCATCATGGCACCTGCCTGGCTCTGCACATAGTTGTAATTGCTCTTGTTGCCGAATTTGCGGGGCTGCGGCATTGCCGGCACATGGAGCAGCTGCCCCGTGGCCAAGTGCTGCACTTGCGGCACCACCGCCTGCTGCTGCACGGCCTGCTGCTGCTGCTGCACAGCTTGCTGTTGCTGCTGCTGCACCGGCTGCTGCTGCTGCTGTTGGACCGGGGACTGGGGCTGCAGCGATGGTGGGTTATGCCACATGAAGGCACTGGCATTGGCGTTCAAGTTATTCATAATGCTGCCGTTGATTCTCAAAAACGTATGCGAAATGTGTGTGCGAACTTATAGAAATTGAGAAAATGTTCGATTCGATTCAAAAGCCGATGGCGTGGCAACAAGAAATTTTCAAGAAACACAGCAAATTGGTAACAATCGGGGAGGAAACTCGGTATACAAAACGCGGTAGAAGCTAACACGGTAAAAGTTAACACTGTATAACCAGAACACAACACAAGTTTACTTTTGGAAGTCTACAAAATTATTTTTTTGTTTTTTTTTCCTTGTAATGTAAATTGTTGTGGGTTTTGTCTAGAATAGGTGTACTTTACGGTAAGACGTCTCACAGACGAATGAAAAATTGTGATTCCAGCGTTGACAGTCATAAAGACAACACGATTGTCATAATTTTTACTGATAATTTTAGAGCCTACTGTGATTGGGGGTCGTGATAGGGTTGCTCTCGGAGCATTTTCGGCTCGAAAGGGCAATCTTGTTTGAGAATTTTAGAAACTAATGTCATAGAGAATGGTTTTAGGGTTGCTGCAGGAGCACTATCGGCTAATGGAGCAACACTTTTCTATTATGTTAGGATTATTTTTAAGGCACTTTCGGTTTAAAGAGCAATCTTTTTAGAAAGGGAGTTGCCACATTGATTAGCCAGCGTTGCCAGCTCAGCGTTGTTAGCCAAGTGGCAACATTAAAGGCAAAGTGGCAAGTTTAAATTTAAAATTTCGTAACTATCTTATATAATGAATATAATCTGTGGTTGAAAATTCAATTAAAAATTTTCTTAACGGTTCTTAATAAACAAAACAACAAAACAAGAACGGTAGAGACCATTTTATTTAAATTTTGTATGAAATTATGTACCGTTTTCCTAGTAGAAAATATATTCTAGACTGAAACAAATATACGCTTTCATTTTGTCTTTGAATTTAAGAACCTTTTAAATCCTTTGTCAAAAAAATTCTCTATAAAATATATATATTTTCACAAAAATAGCCTTGTTATATCATGTTAAAGACGACTAACTTAATGAAATCAAATGTGGCAAAATCGAGTTTCCTAGACGAGTGCCCCGCACTGGCGGCTTTTAAACAAAAGATACTTTGCCACCGCAGCACAGTTGCCGGGCGAGAAAGAAATATATCGCATACATGACAAAGCAAAGTTGTCGCTGCCAAAAAGCCGTGGCAGCCACGCCCCCCCAGGACAGCCATGATATGGAAGAGTGGTCTCCGAGAATTCCGAGAAGATCGAGGAGCAAGGAGTGAGGAGCCAAAAGAGCCACGGAATGCGCCAGTGTCTGCGAGTGTGAGAGCGGAACGTGGCCATTGTGGCAAGTGCCAAAAAATGCCACACGAATGAGAAGAAGTCCATTTTGCGGGGTTATATGTATGTAGGTGGCGGCTGGGGGTTTCCTGCAGTTACTGCTAGCATTTACACAGCCAAAAAACAAAAGGCTGAAAAACTTTAACCGCAAAAGTTTTTATTTACTTCGTTGCTACTGCTACTGCCGAAAAATCCACAGCAGGTGAAAACTTCTACTTTGGTGCGTGGCCAGGAAAAACATCAAAGTTGCATTAAGTGGTAGTAGCGCCACCAAAAAAAAACCCTTTGTATGCAAAAACAAAGTGGGGAAAACAAGGGAAAAGTGAATAAGGAAAATGGCTTCTTAAATCATTTTTAACAGAACGGTTTATTTGCATAGGAGTTAGCAGAGTAAATTTATAATAATATCTTGAATAAACTTGAGATTTAATTCTTTAAATTAGGTTAATTATAATAACAAATTCCTGCAATACTTTTCAGTAGCTTTAAAAGCTTAAACAATAGCATTTCCAAGACTGGCTGCTACCTGGAAAACTATGTAAATTAGATTTCACCTGGATTCCCACTTCGATTGACTCAATTATTGCCACCTTTTGGCCAATTAAAGCCCGTCCCTTTGCTGCACTTGAGAATGGCACTCACTCTCACTCACCCACTCGAGGGCTGAAAATCCGCTCAGGCGGAGAGAGAGTCGGAATCAGAAGGAGGAGGAGCTTCATGAAATGGCATGCCTAATGAGGGCTGAAATGCATTTCATTATGCCGGCGACGGCGACTAAATGCATGGCCCCCGAACTTCAGAGCGGCACTTTGCTTAGCCCCTCTTGACCCAATTCAACAGAGCCTCTTGGCCCTGGTCTCAGGCTCAGGCTCTGGCTCAGAGTGCGTTAATTGCTCCGACACAGCCCAGAACTGGATGATGGCTGGATGACGGAGGGGTTGACAGATGGACAGGTGCACTGGGTATGGGCTTTGACTTGAAGGTGTTTTTAGGGTTTCCGGACACACATTCAGTGAATTATGCACACGCCGTAGATCTCTTACAAGCCATTAGGCTGCAAATCTGTGACTGTGTATATATATATCTGTGGCACAGATCTCATTCGAGCCACATTTGCCCTGCTCAATCACCGAATTCCTTTCGATTGCCAAAAATAACCCACAACAATAGAACACACACTCATCACACCCATTCCTATCCTAGGCATTTTTAATGAAGTGTATCTAATATAGAAATTAATTAAACAAAACAGCTAACGACAGCGGAATAGAACAGAACAGAATCTCTGTGCATGGGGTGTAGATTGCAAGACATTTGCCACATGCCACATGCCAGCGGCCATGGTCACAACCCCCAGTGGGAGCCCGAAAGAACACGAAAAAAATAGATATGGGGGAAATGGAAACCAGGAGCTGCTCATCATTGCCTTCACAGGTGACAGCACAAGTTCAACACGCTGAGCGAAAACAGCCACTTAGCTGCTCCGTTCTGCGGTTCATTCATTATGCTTATTAGATTTGCCTGTCTGCGGCATTCATTCCGCCTTCATTCTATTCTCTATTGTTATTCTGGCACATTTACGGGATGCAGACGTTTAAATTTAATTACATTAAAATGTCTTGAGGAATTTCGGTCCGAGTCTGTGTCTGCCTGTCTCTGGTTTGTTTTAAATATGCTCAAAACAACTAGTAATTAAGGAAATCTAAGCCAAAAGGCAGTCGGAAGTTGTCAAAATATGTTTTTGAGTGAGGAGTTCCTTCCTCAAATTTCACTCCTTTGTGTCTCATCAACTTCAAATTAAGTATTTAAAATAATAATTATATTCCCTAAAGCTTACTAATTAAAAGTTTAACGAAATTCTTAACTATTTAATTATTTTAAACTTTACAAAATATCCCTCTGCTATGCTCTCATCGTTTTAACAACTTCCGCAGCAGCAGCAGCCTGCCTTTAGTCGTAACAACTAAAATTTCACTTTTCCTTTTGATATGTGACATTTATGGCCAGGCCAAGCAGTTTTAAGCCAAAAGCTGCAGTTTTACCTCCGGAGATAACGCCAAAAGTGTGTGAAAGTTGGCCGAGAGTTTGTCATGCAATTAGAGCAACATGCGACGACGACATGGACGACATGGACGACAACGACGACGACGAAGACAGCTCTGGGAAACTCACGCTCTGGTTGGGAATGCGTTTTCCGCTTTGCTGGAAAATCAAGTTTTTCCCATAGCGCCGCTGGAGTAGAAATGGTAGAGTGGATTGTCCATGGCCAGGAAATATAGCAGCAGCAGCAACAAACGGGCGGCCCAAAGTGGTTTTCGCCAATTGAACTCGTTTCGCCGATGGTGGCAGTGGCAGTATCTGTTGCTGTTTCGCCTCGTGATGCAAGCAAATCGAACGAAATCGAAATCAAAATCACTTTCGGAATGTGCGTTGCCTTAGAGAGCCATTGAACCGAGCTCATCAGGAGGAGCCATTGGCCATCGTCGTAATCACGGCAGTTATATAAGCAAAAAACCCGTCCAGGGACTCGCTGCACTGCGACGTTTATTTGTTTGTTTTTCCATTTCAACGAGTATTTTCAGCAATCGCAATAGAAATATGCGTAAGTGGTGAAACATTGTTGCGGCGAAAGTTTCCCTCGGCTGACCACCACCACCATCATCATCATTGACGGTTTTTCGATCGCTCTTGGCCATAAACGCTGCTCTTGTTGCCATAAAAAAAAACTGGAGCAATTGCGACGACGCTGGAAGCGGAAGGATGTTGGCGCAAAGGAAGTAAATAATGCGGCGAAACGAAATTGGCAAAATGGGAAATGGAATATTGCGGACACAAGTGGAGTGCTTCAACTCGAGAGATGGAAATTGAATTTACAAAACGAAACGAAACGAAACTCCTTGGGCAGCCAGGAAAAAGATATTCTAAACAAGAACTGGCACTGCACAGAATAAGATGCGGAATTTCTCAAAATTTCAATAATATATTCTGAGCAAACGGCGATTTCAACAGAACAAATCTGCAAATAAATGTACGTGCTTAATCTAATAAGCCGCGAACATAAATCCGCACATAAATATCCCGGCCGTCATCTGTCTGTCAGTTCAAATTAATGCATTAATTGCTGAGCACAGGCCAAAATGTGAAATATGCTTCCGAATAGCTACATAGATATATATATTTATATATTCTGTGCGATTTACGCGACACAAAAAAGATTGCAGTGCGTCGTAAATGAATTCGCAATCTAATTCAAATGGGAATGCAAATAGCCGCTGCAAGCATAGATCACGGGGAGCTAAGTGCCCGAATATTTGCCAGGCACCTCGAAGTAAACAAAAGTTCGCAAAAATAAACAAAAAGTCCAGAGGGACATTCCTCTCCTCACCCATTTCTTGCATAATTTCCAGATTTTATTTTCTCACACACGAGTATCGAAACGATTTCATTGAAAACTATCAACAAACGAACGTCATATATATATATAGTCGTATGTGTGTGCAGCACTCATGGGAATTGTAAACACACTTTTCCCACACTCCACGGGACCTGAGTGGAAATTTGATTTTCCGCGAGTCTCATTTATGAGGTGGATTCCGAACCGAAAATTAAGCGCAATGCTGGCGAGCGGAATCTGTTTCCATTAATCGCTTTTATTTCACATTCAATTTCTCGCGTGCCTTCGCTCTATTTGTTCGCCTCGAAATCTTTGTTAATGAATTTTGGGATTCGGACAAGTTGCGAAGGTCAATGCCAAGACAGCAAGAGATTATGTCAATAACAGGTATAAGTATTATGACTTTTCCACCCAAATGGGGAAAATTTTAGTGGGAATGTAGAGACTAATAAATTGGTTATAAAATATTGCAAATCACTTGCTATGCGTTGTGCAAATTTCTATAAATAAATAGAATAGGTTTTACTCGGAGGTTGTTTCAGAAAATAATGATGTAACGGCTTGATGCGTTAAATCTTTGATTCGAACCATTTAAAATCAACTTTTTCGATTGATTTGTTAGGGATTTCTCACACAAACCTCTCGACTTAATTACTAGTTTAGGCAATAAGCTAGAAGCAGCAAACTATATAGAAGCTTGGCCAATATAGTTGCCAGATTCGACTCTCGATTTGTTCTTGCATTGCGCACTCAGCAAATTAAAAATTGCAATTCTGCGGCTGGATTCCTGGAAGCCCATTGGGAGCCACAAGCCTCGAATCGAACAACAGTCAACGAGGTCTGCCGTTTATTAAAATCGGTAGCACATGAGGCACATGACAGGGCTAAAGGGAGAGAGGGGGCACAGAGACAAGGACAAGCCGTCGTGTCACAAAAATATTTCATAAACATGCCGCGAGAACGTTGCAATTAAATGTCAAAGCGCAGCGCAGCGCCATTTTGCTATTTGATTGCCTCGAGGCAGTCGAAGCCAGAGCAATAAATTCAGACCGTCGTCTGTGGGGAGCTGCTGGCAGCAAATGCAAATGCCACTGCAACGGCACTGTGCCACCTGCTACCAGATAGCAAAAACATAGCCTAAGCAAACAGGCGCTAAAAGATACACAGGATATGCCAGAGTAAAAATATACACACAGAACTCGCAAGTCCTGGAAGCAAGTTTTGTTAATTTACGAGCGTAGCGTTAACTCACAGCTAATTCCCACGAGGAAACATTCTCAGCCCTTATTTACGTGATGCTAATTATAATGACCACGCGGCGTATGCGCAATCTCCAAAGCGTTTGTTTAATTGCGCATACGCCCCGGTGTCCTCCCAGGGCTCATTACGGCCTTCATTGACCAACAGCATATGCTGTAAAATTCTCTGAAAAAAAAAGGAAAAGAGAGCAAAAAAAACAGCAACTAAAAACCACTGTCCTCGGGCAACGCATAAATCACGCATACGCCATGCTGTACCTGGCAAGACATTGATTTATGCCCGCGCAGATATTTCCGTGCAATTTTTAAGTAACTTTTATTATGACAAACGCGATGGCATCTGACGCCGCGCTTTATTCATGATTTTCCCCTGCCAAACGCAGCTCATCCTGCCAGGATTCCTTAACATTTGGCAGCCGCAGCAATTGATAAATGGCCGCCTATTAAGCGAGCACTTAATGGTGCATAACGTGTGATATATTGACAGCCAACAGTGTGCCTGGCATGTAACCGAAGCTGGCTAAGAAATGGGTCAATTAATAGCCAACAGACTGGGCCTCAGGGTTTCCTTCTTCGTTACCAATTTCATTTAGCTTACTTACATAGCTCTAAATGTAAAAAAATTCCCCTAGGCCGAGAGACACTAAGCTTGTTGTAAATTCCCTTACAATAAACGCACTCGTTCAAAATCTCATTATGCTAAGTAAAAGAAAAACTGTGTGTATGTATGTGGGTTTTGGGAAAACAAAGAACAAAAATTATTACCACTTTTACTTGGCTCGCAGCAAATTGAATTGATTTTAATCTCCATCTTTCCACACAGGACGAGAACGAAGACGACTCCCTCTTGTTCCAATAAAATTTGCATTTGAAATCGCTTTTCAAAAAACTTGCACAGGAGCGTGTGTTTCCTCTCCGAATTAAATTCGGGCCCAATAAAAAAGTTAAAAGAGAGAGAGAGAGAGACCGGGGCGAGGAAAGGAAATTTTGCAAGCACTCGGCCAACTTTTATGCGTGTGCCGGATACGATAAGAGCCACAAGGAGGCGATGCCAAAACAGATACAGATACAGAGGATGGCCGGGAAAACGGGGAGCAGCAGCATGGCATGGTGTCTACCCACAATCTGCCCGCTCGCAAATAAACTTAAAAGACATATGAAAATCAGTTTTTGAATATTGGCGAAGAGCAAACAGGCAGACTGTTGCTGCCTGTGCGTATATCCTTCGCCGCGCTCTCTCTCTCTCTCTCTCTCTCTGCTGGAGCAGCACTTTGTCCTGGCACACAGCCAGCGAAGAGAATGTGGAAAAGCAGGGGGAAGTCGAGGGAAGGAAAAACCCTCGGGCATAGCATTAGGGCAAATGTATGCACAAATACGTACGAGTGCCATGGAGAGTGAGGGTCCTGGCTGGCATATCTCTGTGAGCCTGCATGCAGCCAGCGGTAAATGTAGTACGAGGAATTTAGATTTTTGGGTCATTACTTTGCCAAGGAATATTCCAAGGCAGAGCAACGCCATGTCTATTTTTAGTCGATGAAAAAAAGTGTGTGTTATCCTTATCCATTTAGCAGGGAATCGGGCTTCAACTATCGATTGAGTTCCCAAATCGTCATTTTCATAATTTAAATACTTAAATGCTTCTTTTAAAGGAAAATCCCAGGAAACTTGATGTTTTTATACCAAAATTGATTCATAAATATAAAGAAAAGCGTTAGAAATGTTATCCTAACATAGGATTTTCATTACATTTTATTTATTTTATATATTTAAAGAAAGCCTGTTGTTTTTCTAGGGCCAAGAAACTTTATATTTTTAAAGCATTATCTAAACTTTTATCAAAGGAAACTTTTCTTTTGAAGCATTATCTTAACTTTTATTAGTCTTGATAAGATTTATAACTTGCTACCTTAAAAAATCAATTAATAGTTTGGAAATTAGGCTTTATTCTATCTTTATTATTATATGTTCTGAAGTGCTTAATCCTTTAACATAAATTCCTCCTAAATTTCAACCTTAATTGCCTAAAACATCAACAAAAAAGGCTACATCGTTTGCTGGCCTAAATGTTCCCTGCTAATACTCTTGAACTGCATTTATGCTGTTGCCATTCGGTGCTTTCATTGGATCAAATGCCACTTGCAACACAATTATCGCATCAACACCACTGAAAGCCACATAAAGCCGCATGCATCGCCGCTAAAAACATTTTCAAAATCATGTTAGTGCCACAAACCGAAATGCTGAAAGGCCATAATGAAGAAGAATAGGCTACACACACACAGAGGCCCCTCCTCATATCGGATGCAAATTGCGCGTGGCCAAATTGTAATGAACAAGCGCGAAAATGCCAAACGAACGCAGGAAAAGCGATTTCAAAAGGAAAATTCGAGTGCGCCACAGGTGAAAAAAAGATTCAGCAGATAAAAGGTTCATTATTCCTGCTGCTCCTCAGTTTCCCTCGTAACTCAATTTAGCGATTACAAACGGGAAATTTATGATCAAAGGCCTGGCATTGTTATCAATGAAACTATTAAAATCTAATTAAAGTGTAATCAATGTGAAGTGCCCTCTTGAAGATTACAAATGCACAGAGACTGCCCAGAAGGTTAAATTACAGGCTTATTCCGTAATTATACTTTAGCTCAGCCTTAAATAATCAAACTAATTTGGCTTCTGGCAAAATTTGTTACATTAGCAATTAGAGCAACTCAATTGAGACATTGTCCAAAGGGTCAATTGAAATTTGAACCTTGTTTAGAGTTGTAATCAAATACAAGCCTTTCCCGTTGCTATACTAAAATTCACTTAAAATTTACCTTGAAGCAAACTACTTTCGGAGTAAACAAGTTTGCCAACAACAATTCCCAAACTCGGGCCATCAATTAAAAAACCTTTTTGCCAAAATTAGCGCACTCAATTAATTTGGAAACGCTGCCGTTGCCCCTTGCGCGCACACCGAAGGGCAAATGTCGTAGTGGAGACAAG
This sequence comes from Drosophila punjabiensis, assembly GCA_008042585.1. NCBI lineage: Eukaryota > Metazoa > Arthropoda > Insecta > Diptera > Drosophilidae > Drosophila > Drosophila punjabiensis. The sequence continues at coordinate 175,953 of VNJR01006073.1, read as the reverse complement.
TTGGAGGGTGCCACCATGCCCCCCATCTTGTGCCGCCCACAGACGTGACCGGGTACAAACACACACACAGCAACACACACACACTATACCTTGACAGTGAGTGAAATTTCAATTAATCAAGCGGCGGAAGGGATCCCTCTGGACGGGTTAACCCGTGTCTACACACAGCAACCGGAATCGACCCAGAAAGCGAAGCTGACGAGGAGGCGAGCTGGCGGCTCCCACGAAATTTTTAACTACACTTAAAGGAAAAGTACATTGAACATAACTAAAAATAAATATAAATAAATGCCCTAAAAACGTTAAAATAAATTATAACGATCTTGTTTTAGTGATAATTAAATGAATAAATGAAATATTTGCCAAAATACAGTGCTGCTTAAGGCCCTCACTTGCTAATCAGCAAATTTCTCTGAAGAAATGTAAACCATTATTTATTTTATTTAGCTACTTTTAGGAATTTATTTTCAGTTAATTTAACATTTAAATTCATAATATTTAACTTGTTAAGTATTTTTATACCTCAATTTTCCTGCTTTTCCATTAAAATTTATCCTGTAAGTTTTCGCTCAGTGCAAAAAAAGTATAGTCGAGAGGAAGAGCTGAGCTGGCACACATTTCCCTTTTCGCCCCGCCATCGCCTTTGCAGGTGGTGATTAGTCATTATTTATTTTAAAATCAATTAGTTTGCCTTGACGTGAGAGTGCAGGTTGAAAATAATGGGCTAGGGGTTGGCTTTCAGGAGGGTGCGAGGACCGACCCATAAAAGTTTACGTCTCATTGGCAAGCAAAAACATTTTTGCACATAACTTTTTGGCTTTCGGGAGGTTTTTGTTGTGTTGTGCTGAGTAATTTGGCAAATATTTGACATTTGTTTTGGTTCGATTGGTAAGCAGATTTTACAAATTTTCCCTCAGATTGATTTCTCAACAGCTTGAATTTAGGTTTTTTTTTACGAGTATAACAATAAAGTTATAAATAAACCGCAGAATGTTACAATGAAAATGCTTGGTATTCAATTGATGAAGTTATAGTTGAACTCCAAGACCATTCAAAACTAATTAAGTTTTAAAATTGGTTAAATTTTGCTGTGACACCTGCCAAGTATTTGAGTTTACAAAATTATTGCAGTCGTGCCGATGCCTCTTCTCTGCGTAATTGAACGAATGAGGAAATGAATTCTGCATAGCTGATGAGCAATGAAGAAAACATCATCATCATCATCGTCATCTCCTTCGTTATTCTTCGCCTGCCAAATGCAAATCCGAGCGAGAGTCAATGCCAATGGCTCACAGATTGCCAGTCAGCCATCTAAATGAGCAGAAATGTGAGGCAGGAAATTAAATTTACAAGAAATTGCACAAAAGCCCAGCCAAAAGGGAGGAAACTGTTGCATATCCATCTCCCAGGATATATACACGGGTATCCTATCCAGTTGGGGATTATTGTTGCAAAGGCTTGCCTTAAGCAGAGCTGTTAACGTTTACAGATTAGTTTTTCGGTCAGCTTGGCCAAAAAGCACAATGACAAATCAACGTCCATGTTAATTCAGGGAACGATTTAAGCCAAACAATGGAGAAAGAGATTATGTGTCAGCAATAGAATGCTAAATGTCTATAATTTATTTTAAAATAAAGAAAAACTTTTATAGTTCATCAACGCATATTTACCTAAAAAGGGAATATTTGATGGCTTCGACTTGCTTTTCAAGCTCTTTAAGCTGCCACAGATTTCCAGGGGCAGCAATTAAAACACACAAACCCACATCTGTGTCTGTGTGTGTTTTGCCAGTTGACTTGTTGTCCTTTTTTGCGACCCAGGGCAAAAGCTTATGAAATTAATCAAACAATGTTGATGGGTGCAGCACGGGGGGAAGAGGACTCATGTGGCAGCAGGACATGCATAAATCAGAGCCGGCTTCCCTGGGAAATAGTTGTGTTGAAACAACGTCCCCGAAGAGAGAGAGATTTTGTCGTGAGCTGCTACTACCACTGCTGCTGACCAAAAAGTCAAAAGCTCGCTGGAGGGTTCAGCGCTGCGTTCCGCACAATTCCCATTCATCAGAGCCTCTTAGCTCCGAGAGTTCCCAGATTGCCGGGCCATATAATAACGCTCTAATTTGCATGTGCAGCTGCTGCAGCAGCACCAGAAGCAGCAGCAGCATCACGACGATCAAATGAAAAACTTCAACGCATGTCACACATGTGCCACGCCCCCGAGCAAATGAAGCCCGGCAAATATTATATTTTAACGAAAATTCATTTAAAAACGGAATTCATTCCCGGCCCACAGTCGGTGGGTTTTGAGGTGGCTTGCACCCAAGGTTGCCGCACACACACCACACACTTTTCCATTACATGGCAAAAGTTTAATTGAATAAGTTTCTTTTTTTTTTCCTCTCGTGTCAGAGATGTTAGCCAAGGGAGGTGGTGCTCGGTGGTGGATATTTTCTACTCTGCAGTGCAATTAACTAGAGCAGTGCATAATTCAGGCAGCCGAGACCGACCTCTCCAAGATGTTTTTCTCGTGGCATCCGTCGAGTCAGTTTCAATCTTCCAACCCGTCTGTCCCTTGGGGGGTTTTTCCGCCCAGACATTCTGCTAATTCAATTTCCCGGCCATCAGCGACGTTTGCCATTCGCGGTTCGCATTCATTGTGTTTGGGACAAGTTGCCTTGTCTTTTGTTACAGTTACAATTTCCCAACGTCAACAGTTAACAGCCGTTTGCATATTGCGCAACTGCAACAGCAACAAAGTGGCCGCAGGCAGTCTGGCAGTTCCCCCGCATTTCCCGACCGGCTTTTCCGACCACTAAAATTGTCGCTGGCTGCGCTAAAATTAAATGCTTAGTTGGACGACAACCGCCAATGACAGTTACACAATGTCCCCGTCAGTCTATTGTTTCCATGCGAGCAATCTGCGTGTGTCGGTGACCGAGTGCCTTCAGCCTTTAAGGCTGCAGCAGAAGATGCCTGCTTCCCGCCAATTTACATTGCATGCATGTTTGAGCACTGACAACGGCAACATGGCCCAGGGCACAGGGCCCAGGGCCCAAGGTCCAAGGAGCCCGCAAACTTACGACCCGAAAGACCCTTGACATGTGGATATTGGAACTTTTGGCCCGCCTTAGTAAGGGGTTTGCTCTCGTTCTCCCCATGCTAATGGTTTAGAAATTTGAACATGTTGACTTGGATGGATTAATTTGCTTGTCAGATATTTTTAGAAAATATTACTCATACGCAGTGTGGCCTTGTCTTAAAAGGTGAAGTTAATTGTTATAAATTACAAAGAAAATTGCTGTGAAGCGAGGTAATTATGGGGTTTCTTCTACTGTAATTTCATTAATATTTTGCTGCTTAAATATGCTCCAAAAATTCTTATTTAAAAGCATAAATCACTCAAAAAACCAATTAAATTAGTTAAATAAAATTACATTTAGTATTAATATCTCCTAAAATACCATGCATATTTCCATATTCCAACATTTTAGCATCAGAAAATCTACCCTTAAAGTCACCATTCAATCTGCTAACAGCCATCCGTCCACTTAGATGGCATTCCACTCATCCGGCCGTATGATGAATTCGCCTCTTATTGTCCTGCCCTCCAGTGCAATCAACAATTCGAGGAGGCAGCACCGAAAGCTACACTCAATTACGCACAATGACGATGACGATGACAACGAGGACGATGAGGACGACGACGAGATGCCAAAACGATGATGGCCAAATTGCTGGCAATATTTTGCCACCACCACCATCCTTCGATGGGATGACAACAGTTAAACAATCGGAAAATGGCCAATGGCTTGTCAGATTCAGATTTGGATCGAGAGATCGAGAGGGGAAACACTGGGCTGCAAGTGCCAAAATTCGCCAATTATCGGAGCCCAAAGAGACAGACACACAGACAGGGCAGTGCAGCAGCAGCAGCAGCATCGGTGGCATCAACAAAAGCCACTCGCACTCAATGGAAGCCGAGCCGAGCCGAGTAGAGCAGAAAATAATAAAGCAAAATTATTATCTGGCCAGAAATGTTTCAATTACAGCAGTCTGGGTCTGGGTCTGGGGGAGCCCCCCGAGAAAGACACTGTTGTGTGATGTGACAGGGAGCTCCTCCGACAACAATGGCATCTAAAGATGGTAGGGCCGAGCCGAGGGGGTAAATGTGTTTGGCTTCCTCAATTTGTGGCAGACTGTTGCCAATATTTTGCAATAAAACACACCCCCCGCCGGCAGAGAGCTCCAAAAAAAAAAAAGGTACACGAGTGAGATGATGTGTTGATGGCAGATACGAGTGAGGAGAAGTAGTAGGAGGAGGACTCCTGGCATTACATATAGCATAACAATTGAAAAACACTCGGCAAACTGAAATCGAGCTCAAGTAAGTAACTTTCCGTCACAATTGCGCCTGCAGCAGCAGTAGGAGAAGCAGCAGCAGCAGATGCTGCCCATTCTTGGGCAAATAGAGATTGGAAATGGCAATGGTTTCCTCACCTAGTTTTTTCTGCTCCTGCTGCTGCTGCTCCTACTGCTCCTTCGCTTTTTTTCCTGATAACTTTCAAATGCAATGCCGTTGCCGCAGGCTGTTATGGCATGGCAATAATGCAAAACACAACTGAGGGAATATTCCCGGGTGGAGTGGCAAATTCTGACGTTCAATTTCTCATAAAAGTTTTCCCATGGCAGCTGAAGCAACACCAAGGAACAACAGCAGCAGGACAAGCTGGCAGGAAAGTACTACATACATCCGTACAGATATATATACGAAATATATGACACACAATTCAAACTTGGGAATTGCATTGCATGTTGCTGAATTTTTGATAAAAAGCTCGAACTGGCATTGTGGGCGGAATTGATGATGCCATCAGCTGCTAGACGCGAATCAGAAATACTTCTAGTTCTCTAAAGACACAAGTTTCAAAAGTATCTTTTCGAGTATTTGGCGACTGCGAATGCACTGAAAAAATGATAATTACAGCCATAAATTAAGGTAAAGGCATATAATATGTCAAAGTTCGTATCTTAAGAGATTTATTTTGAGAAGAAATTATTGAGTAGTGATGCTTATTGAGAGAAAATAATCGATACTACGGATCGAAAACAAATTCGCACTTTATATCATATCAAAAATGTGATAAAATAGAATAAATCGATATTTGAAATATCGATAAATGGCTTTATTATCGAAAAATATTTATTATTAACGATTATACCGATCAAATTGGATATTATGGATGATTTCAAATATTATTGCGAAATAAATACTATAATAATATCGATATAAGAAAAAAATCGATACATCGAACAGAATATCGAATTTTGGGTTATTTATGCTCCGTTAAAATATCGATTAGTCACTGTCGATACAGTTTCAATAACTTTATATTTTTTTTGAGATATAATTCAATACTCTTCCTGCCAAACTAACCTCTTAATGTCAGAAAACACTTAAATTTAAATAAAATAAAATATTCCTACTAAAGCATTTTTAATTTAATCTTTAATATTTTATAGAATGTCTAATGTATTAAGTGCATTTCAAATTCCTTTGCAAGAAATATTTTCTCTCAGTTTTATTTCGCATAAAATACAAGTTGTTCTTTTTTGCTTCCTTTAAGACTATCCACTAAAAGTAGTCAGAAGCAGTGCTTGCATTAAAATTAAAAACACTTCCTGGAGCGGTCCGGAAACAGCGGTAAAAGAGCCGCGCAATGGCAGACCAAGCTGCTGTAGTCACGCTCCCATTTACAGTTGTTCCAGCCAACCGCTCGCGGCAACGCACAACTTCCGGTCGGGATGTTGGCCATTTTGTTTTTGCAGGCACGCGTTCCTCGTCGGCGTCGTCGTCGGATGGATTTGCGGCCCAGTCGAGAGCCTCCCCGTCTGCCCCCCTGCTGCCTGAGCTCGCTCCTCGGGGAACGAGGGCTTTGGCGTTGGCATTTCATTCAGGATCCAACCCAAAGGACTCGTTCGCTTGTGGGACTTGGCTTAGAGGTGTCAACGATTGCCGAGTGATTCGTGATTCAAGTCCCCAGGCAGGACCCCCTGCTGAGCCCATAAATATGTTAATCATAATGAATTGCAATTGAAATTGCAGTCCCAGGATCATTTCTCTTGCTTAGCATACTTTTTGGGGGTGGGAGCAGCAACAGCTAATTAATGTAACGACTTTTGGCAACTTCACAGTTAATGCATACTCAGTCAGACAGTCAGCTGCTTGGCTTCCGCAATGCGCTTTAACTTCAAGTCGAGAAGGCGAAAAAACCAACAAAAATTGTAATTTTAATTAACCTCGCTGCCATATGCCAACCGCAGAAAAAAGAAAAATTATGCAAAAAAGAGAGAGACACGAGAGAGAGCAGAGGAAAAATTAAATAAATAGAAGGGAACCCCGGCGGGCGGGCACATCAGATTAAAAAGTAAACTTTTTAATAAAAATCACTTTAGCATTTCATTTGCTTTCACAAAATGAAGAACCCGAAAAAAACTTTGTGGTTAAAATTAAAAATACTTATTTATGCAGCCGAAACAACACCAGTGGCAGCATAAAATGTAAATAAAATAATGAAAAGAAGAAGGGAAAACGGGAAAATGTTTGCTTGCTCGCAGCAAATAATGAAAAGCGCTCTCATTGTGGTTAAAAACGAGGAGAGAGAAAAGGCCAAAGAGCCGCGAATGCAGCCAAGGAAGATAATACATAGAAATTTTTATTTGTATGAAATAAGGGGCAAGTCCAAAACAAAGGCGGCGGCGGCAACAAATTTGCATTTTAACAACACAACGAAACGGGGCAGTAACTTGACGAAAATTGTTCAAGGCAAATATATATATATATAAAAAAAAACTTGGCCCCGGCCTAAACAAAGCCAAACAAAGTTTTTGGCCCAAAAAGATTGCCTCCTTTATTTGCCACAGCCTTGTGTGTATATATTTTATTACTCTCCTCCGACCGTTGTCTGCTAAATCACCACTCAAAGTGAGTGAGTCTGAGCCAGAGCCCGAGTCCGAGTCCGAGCAAGTGAAAGAAACGGATTCACTGCAAATTAAACACGAAATTGAATTCTGCTCATCATAATTTCCCCGAGGACGCTTATTTGGCAGGCAAAAAGGAAGCCGGGAAAAGCCCCAAAGAATTCCTTCTCCCTCCTTTGAATTCGCCGGAATTCTTCTCTGCCACCCGACGTTGTCATAAGTGCAACTGAGACCGGGGTTATACTCTCCTCTGTACTCTGTTCTGTTCTGTTCTGTTATTTTCTGATTAGGCCTGGGAGGAGAAAAGCCGGAAAAGCGACTCGACACACTCACATGCATAATCCAGGGGAAAATTGACAGGGGGACGAAACGCCGGAGAAGTGATCAACTATGCATAAACTCATTTGGCAGGTCGGCGCGGAAATGAAGAGGTGCAAGTTGTATCACATAAAAATAAGGCAAAGAACTTTTCAACAGATAAATAAACGACAGACAACTCAATTCCGTTTGTCTGGCAAATTAACTCGGCAAAGAACGAATCAACAAATAGAACAAGGCACAACACAAATGGTCCAATCATGGAAAAATATTTGCCAACACGAAACATATTTAGCTCGGCTCTTAACCACATACATTTGGCCCCAGGCATGCCAAAAACCACGAGCAAACATGCAACCCCTACTGAGTTCGTAGAAGAAATGTTCGGGGTGCAAAATCCACAAGAGAAAAAAATAAAGAAAAATAAAATATAAATAAACAGAAAACACAACAAAACTCTGAATGAATCCATTACACTTTGAACTCTCTCTCCCACTCTTGCTCCCGCTGTGTGCGCCCTTTCGAATCAATTGAATTTCGACTTTTTAGCTGGAAGCAAACTAAAACTTTATCCCAAAACAAGTCGAGGTGGTCCCAAGTACACAATGCCAAATGCCGTGGCCATGGCCAATTATCAAACAAATAGCATGGATAAGAAAATTTGCTTGCCAAAGTTTTCCCCAGTTTCTGTATTTTTTTTTTTTTTTTTTTATATATATCGTAAGGGGACGAGGAAAAGTCCATGGCACTTACTATCGAAAATCAAGGAAATAACTCCCTGGAATACAACAAAGGGAGCCGGTGGTGATGGCCAAAAGTTTTAGCCAACTCCCCGCAGTATTTGGCATAAAGAAACTTCCCTCGCATAGGGGTTGGTTGGGCATAAGCACTTAGAGATACTAAGCAAGCAACCCCCAAGCCTCTAATTGAAACCTAGGCAACGACGAGAGAACTTAAACTTTTGCGTAAAATGCAATTAAAAGCAGCAGCCAAGCATCAGTTAGAGACGGATTTTTACTTAATCTTCTGCATCAGTTTGTCCCCAGACAGAGGACAGCATCCCACATCCCATACTTTCACATAGCAAGGAAGGCAGCATCTTGGCCGGGCCAAGTTCTAGCTGTAACGCTGCTAAGCAATTGTTGGTTATTTGGTTTTCAGAAAACTTTGGGCCTAAAAGCAAGCCAATTCGAAATGTTATTTACGCACAACAAATTAGAACATCAAGGCACGGCGGCTGCTGTAGATTTTTGTCTGGCGAAAAATTATAAACCAGCCGCAGGCCAGGTTACACAAGTTTTGATAACCAGCAGAAGGAAGGAGTCGAGGTTTTTAGTATATAGTTTGCGGCTTTTAGATAATGCAAAAGTTGTAACTAGGTGCGGCCTCGAGGCGTCGTCCTCGTCGTCGTCGTCCTGCCTCTTCCTTTAGCTGGTTGGGAAAACTTTTTCAAACGAGAACGATCGATAAGCAACAAAGTATATTCCATTCCGTTCAAATTAAGCCAAACGCCTGCTATTCAAGCTGAAGCGCCTTAATTAAGGGATTAGTTTCGCTTTGAGAGAGAGTATCCTCCTCGTTCGGTATCCTGTAACCTCTGCTGCGGCCTGGCCACATTTATCATTATTTTGCGAAGCGAAAACAACTTTTGCCACGGACGAAGCCCAATCGAAGCGAGAATTTCACTTGGCTTTCGGTCGAATTTTTCACACTTCGATACTCGCAATTGAAATAGAAATGCCAGAATCGAAATGCTATAAAAAATCAATTAATTTTGCACTTCACACGCACATGAGCAGAGCAAGCTAGGGAGCTAGGGAGCTCCTCTGTAAGCCAAATCGATTTAGGGGGAAGTGGAGTGGCATACAGGAAGTGTTGATGGTCTTGGCAGGCCACAAAGTCGACAACGGCAACGACGACGACGACAACGAAATGAAGACACATGTTCCTACAATAATATTGAGCCAGCTCTGTGTATGCCACCCGATTTCCCCTTTTTCCCTCTCTGTTGACAGAGTTTTCCTCTGCCGGCTTTTCGGGTGACTTGACTTGACTCTCCCCCGGAGACCATCGAGAGTCACGTTTTAGGGCCCAAACAAGACTAGCATTCGATTATTTTCTTAAACTCAAAAGTTTTCCTCGCCCATTTGTCTTAATAGAATTCTTGGGCTCGGGCTAAGGGAAATTGGGTCGAGAGAGAGGAAGAGAGAGCGGAAGTGCCATAAGACGTTCTCTCCTCATAACCCCGAGTTAATTAGGAGGAAGGACTGCAACTGCGACTGCACTTGGTCGCTTGATTTTCATTTAATTGCACATGCCGGCATATGTCAACAGGAGGAAGCAAGGAAGCAAAGCCTCGCTCTGGAAAATTTGTAATGATTGCATTCGGTGCGGGACCAGCTTAAGTGTCAGCAATTAGAAAAACTTTTTCCCAGCCCCAGGTGTTGTTGGTGTGTGTGTTGGTGTATGTTGGAGTATTGGTGTGTGTGTCTGAGTATCTCTCTCTGTTAATTGGATTTTTCTCACTTTTTCTTTTTCTCGCTCGAAATCAAGGAAAAATTGAAAAAAAGAAACTGAGCTTCAGCTGATGTTCTTGCTACTTAAGGATCCGACGTTACGTTCACAACAAGATAAACGAAAAACAATAAATAATGCAAATATTTCAACACAACCGAACAATCAACAATCGCAGGAACCAACATAGTTTGGGTTTTTCTTTTTCTTTTTAACGAAAATTAATGAGAAGGTAGAGATGATGATGGTTGGAGGGACAGGAGGAGATGGTGGTATTTCTTTTGGGGAGTTTTCATGGAAGGTAGGAGTAGTCAGGGGGACACAACATTTGTCAGCTAAACAAACTACAAATGAATAGGCGCCTTCTACTCACTGTAGGGCTGAGGTCGTGTACCGTATAGTGGCTCCTGCAGTAATGGCGAGCGGCCATTTCCAATCTCCTTAACTGAAATGAGATAAGAGCAAATGGCAAACAGTTTGCGCGTGATAAATGTATCCACAAATTTGTTGAATTTCTGTTTGGTTTGTATCTTTTGGTTGCTTGGTTTCTTGTTGAGTTGTTCTTGTTGTTGTTGGAATTGTTGTTGTTGATGTTGTTGATTGGTTGGTTGGTTGTTTAGGCATTTGTTCTTGTTCTTGTTGTTGTGGTGTGTGTATCTATGGCGTTGTTGCCTCTTCATTTTCTTTATGCCAATTTTCTTTGGTTTCCACTAAAAGCTAACTAGGAAACAGACACCCACTCACGATGTTCGTTGTTGTGTCTGTATGCGAATATGTTTGATTTCCGGTTAACCTCGAACACAACTCGAAAAGTCAGAAGAAAAGCGAAACAAAAAAGAACGACGAAAAAAGTAGGGTTGCAAAAAAAGTTTTCCCATACCGGGAATCGAACCCGGGCCTTCTGGGTGAAAGCCAGATATCCTAGCCACTAGACCATATGGGAGCCACAAGTGCCAGCTTCCCAATGCCATATTTCTATACTTTTTCTTTACGGATAGAATTGTTCATAAATAAATGCAGGTTTATATGTTGTTCAGCTGCTTTCGAGCGTTATTCATAGCCTGCATGTCAATGAATCAGTATTTATATAATATATATATATTATAGTAGAACGCAAAAAATAAAGGTATTGAGGCAGGTCAGAGTCAAACAAGCTATCACGAAAAAATAAAACACTGAAGCGAACAAGCTTATATAATACATTTAAAGTGGATTAATTTATGACAACCACACACTCGGTTTAGCGAGAGATGAAATGCACATCGATATGCCGGGCCATACGTCACGATACGTCGAGATAAAAGGCGACAGGCCCCATAAATCAAGAGCTTCTCCCCTACGCAAGATAATCAAGGGTATTAAGAGGAGGAAGGAAGAGAGAGCAGGGAACACCATCTAGCCGAAAATCCACCAGAACAGTCACACTATAATACATGTGTTTATGGCGAATTTTCGCCAACTTGCTGTGCCCGTTCACACGATCTGGCCAAGTTTCAGGGCCAACTTCTAGTGCCCGTTCTGACCAAAAATCCGCAGCAACAGCAGCAGCCGAAGCAGCGACCCCAATAACTGCATATACTACACCTCTAATGGAATGGCCCAACGAGTTGTTTTTCAGAACCTGTTTAATTTATTTGTATTTATTTGTTCTCCACGCTGAACCCCCCTATTTTTTTGGGCAGCAGCAGCAATGCAATTAATTTTTATGTACAGCATTTTGCGTTTGTTTTATCGACTTTTTATGGTTAAATGGACTAATGATTTACATCGATTGCCACAGAGCGCAGAAGTTTATTTTACGGCCAATGTTAAATCAAATCAATTGGATGATTTTGTTGTTGTTTCAGAGTAGTGAATTAATCGAGAGAATAATGTTCTCCACAACAGTGATTTGTATGCCCAAAAAGAACCATCTATCTAAGCCACAAAAAAGGATCTTAACTAATTAATGGAAACTTAGCTAAGCTTAAATTATAAATATTTATGGTGGAGGAAGTAAAGTTGGTCTGTAACCAAGTTCTTAGTTTAATTATTTTAAATTGCGAGACAGTTTCTTGGGTTGTGCTTGGCTTTGGACATTTTACAATTGAATTTGTTTTATTTTTTAATTGTTGTTTGTTGCACTTACAAGCTATGAAATGGTTTGTAGTTAGACATAGAGTTAGATTAGAGTGCTTCAACTGACTCACCTCCGGCACAGTCGCTGTGTAGTCGACGCCTCTCATCTCTCCACACCACCTCTGAGGCACAAAGAAGAGAACCAGGGGGTTTCTGTGTGCCTACATTACATGAAATGCAATTGGATCGATAGGCATAGCGATACCACAATCGATACCGATACCGATACCAACCGACTAATACCACCAGCGTACAAATACAACTCTCTGTCTACAGACCCCGAAATCAGTAGCGATAATAATACGAGCATATATGATATAGTCTATTTGTGGCTGACATAACTTTGAACAGATCCCAATGGAAAAATGTTTACTTAGTCGGTTTTTTTTTTTGGTTATATTTATTTGGTTTTTGAAATTATTTCTTCTGTTTATGTTCCGGTCAACAAAATTGTAAATTAAATAAACTTCGAAAGCTGTGGTTCATGGTATATTATATGATAAATATAACAAAAATTATATGTATACATTTTATACATGAGATCCATCAGGCAGTTATCTAGTGTTTTCTTTTTCGATTTCGGGACCTCTCTCTTTAGGGTTTTATCGAATTACACATATCGTCGGATTGTCTTTGGTCAACACTTTTAGGCACAGCAACAACCACAATTGGCAACACACACATATATAATTATATATGTATATATCTCTGTTTAATTCCGATGATATTCTCGATTGATTCTTGATTCTGATTCTGATCTTGCTCTTCAGTTTTATGCAATGAAAATTCAAAAACTTTTGCAACTTGGGCCGTCAGTCAGCGGCACTCAAACGACATTTATATATTTGGTAGTTCAAGGATCTGTTCAAATACGACTTCGCTTTATAATAACTACTAATCGCTGGGGTTGTAATGGCAGTTGTACTAGTAGCATTAGTAGTAGTATTAGTGCTGGTATTATCTGTGATGCAGGTCTCGGAGCTTGGGAGCTTCTGCGCTCCATTATCGCTGCGGCGCTGCGCTGCTGATCCTTATCCTTTTGCCTCTGCCGCATTCGCCGCCTCCTCCTTGTTTGATTTTTCGCCGCATTTTCCCAATTTTCCGCTCGCTCCTCGGCTGCATCATCAAGTGCAACAACAACAGTGCCTTGCATTTGCATCTCTCCTGCACACAGACAAACACAAGCGAGATAGAGATAGATAGTAGATAGTGTTGGTTGTGATTTATTTTGATATTTTGATATTTTTTTTTGATTTTTGATAGTGAGAGAGAGACAGTGAGAATTCTTGCAAAATTTTTAGTTTGTTTCTGCGAGTTGTTTTCGTTTTTTTTGTTGTGATGCTTGGTCCTGCCCAAAGAGTTATTTCTTAAATACATATACATACATATATATATATATCTATATACTTTAGCATTTTCGTGGTTCTGGTCTGGTCTCTATTTTATTTTTATGTTTTAGACTTGACTTGATTTGGTTGTATAGATTGCATAAAATTGAATGGTATTTGCAAAAGAATTTGGTGCACATTCTTGCTAAGATTTTAGATTTTAGATTTGATTTTTTGATTTTTTTTTGGTTGCATTCTGTTGTTGTTGTAGCTGTTGTTGTTGTAGTTATAGTTATATAGTAGTAGTAGTATCAGTTGGTTGTTTATTCTGTAGATGTTCTGGTTGGAATACTGGTTGTCTTTACTTGGGGAGAATATATATATATTTAGATATCTATATATCGAGGTTCATTGTTCTGATCTGGCACTTATTTACGCACACAGAGACGCACACATACACAACAAAAATTGGGTTAGTAGGGTTGCAATTACATGAGTACTTGTTATCGATTATCGGGGGTGGCGCTCGATTCTTTCTCGATAGATTTCTGCTGTTTTTGCCCGGGACATACATACGTATTTTATTTTTTAGTTAGTAGTAGTAGGCGGGCGATTAGTTTTGGATATAGCTTTTTGCAGGCAAGGCAGGCAGGTGGGTGGCGGTGGGCGGGGGTAGTAGTAGTAGTAGTAGTAGATGGTATTACGAGTAGTTATCTAGTAGTTTTTATTGGGACCGACGCAGTGGATGCTAGAGGTATATGCTACTCATACGGTTCTAAGCTTTTTCCGTGTGCTTGTTTGTTGGTTGTTGTTGTTGATGTTCTTGTTGTTGTTGTTGTTATTTGTTAATCGAAACCGAAAACTGTTGTGAAACAAAAAGGTAAATGATTAAAATAATGGTGAACATAATGAAGCACATAGAAAAAAAATCAAGAGGGGGTACGAGTACAATTAGTTATAGGTTTGCTGTTAGTGGTGAGTTAGTTATAGACTCCTCCGGCCAAGTTTTCCTTTCTTCTTCTGCTTGATATTTATTATTATTATTGGTTCTTCGATAGAGAGTGCAAGAGGGAAGCTTCGTGGAAATTGTTGTTTATTTGTTAATTTATGTTTGCGTTTTGTTGATTTAGTTTTCGAATATATTTGATATATAAATATATATAAATATATATATATCGGTACATTTGTTTCTTGTTTGTTCTTGCATTTTTAGATTTTAGCGAGAAGACTTCGATCAAGACTCTTTCGTTGTAATACCCCTTTTCTTAGCTGGATGTGGCTGTTGTTGTAATTGTAGTATTGGTGGTTGTTGTAGCTGTGGTGATTTTTTTGTCTTATAATACACAATGTTTTTTTGTATGTTGTCTTGGCTTTTTCTCTTTCGGTTTTCGTTGACATATTTTACAAGTGTGGTTTTTTTTTGAGTTGATTTTAGTAGTTTTAGCAAATATGAAATATAAATCTTGTTGGGTTAATTGTTCAGAATTTAGTTTTAGTAAAGACGCAGTTGATGTGTTGTTGTTGTTGTTGTAGTTGTTGTAATAGTTGTTGTTGTAGTTGTTTTTGATTGTTGTTGTGTTGCTTGCTTTTTTTTTGCTGGTGTGGTTGTTGCTGCTGGGATCTTGACAAATGGTTGCGATTCGTGTCGACAGGATAAAATTGAACTTAACTGAACTGAGGACTAAACGTTGCTTGCTTGATTCGTTGTCACTGTTTTTTTTTTTGTTCACTGGCACATAAATACTTTTCTTTTTATATATTATGACTTAAACAAATACAAAAAGCTATACAAAAGAGCCGAGACATTAACAATTTTCCCCCTGGGTTGTCAAAGATATGTTGTTGATATCGAATAGGGGGAAGGTGGTATTCGTATGTTAAGCTAAGCTAGGCTTAAGCTAGGATATTATTTAGTATCTAGAAAGAGAGAGAGAGAGAGCAAGCTCCTCTATGAGCCGTGTTTATGCGAATGCCAGTAGTTGTGTGGTGTATGGGGTGACATATAGATTTGGGTGATTCTGTGCGGTGATAATGTCTTAGTTTAGTGTATATAAAGGCGACGAGAACTCATAAGATCAAGGCAATCAAGCTTTTGCAATAAAAATATTTTCTTATAATTAGCTGGAAAGCGAAACGGATTGGGAGAAACCGAGACTCAATCACGATATGATGATAATGCCACTCGTTCCGGGGAAAAAAAAAACAAACAAACCGCAAAAAGTTCATTGCAATGGGACACTGTAAATGTATGGCTTAGCCCCAAAAAGTTGGCCGTTGCCATTATGTGGGTGGCAATAAAAGCCATTTTAATTGGTTCTAAATGAGTGAGGTCCACGCAATTGCACAGACAAGACATAAAATGACGCCCATAAATGTGCGGGGGGGTTAGTTTACTATGTGGGAGTCGGTCAGGAAGGGTTTTTGGGCAAATAAAAGCCTATATCAGATCGAGGGCACAGAGGCCAAATTATTCACACTGATTACATGAAGTCTTGGCATAAAATAAACCATGCTGAAAGAGTAAACCGTTATAATTACGATGTATTAGATGGGCGGAGCCACCCATACAGAAACACACACACATTTATGTATATAGAGACACACACATTTGCAGGAGGACCAAGGACCAAGGACCCGGGACCAGGGAGCATATGGGGGACACTAAAAACAAATTGGGGGTCCAGAATGGCACGGGGCTCAAGATAAAACGAAAATAATCAGCAGGCAGTCAGGCCGAAGGACTCGTATATACACACAAAAACACACACACACAGACAGACACTTGCGGAAATCGTAGTGTCATAAAAATAAATAACCCAAGGAGAACTTAGGGGAAGGCACCGCCACCATCATGTTGATTTAGGATAAAGTAAGCAACAAAAACGAGAGCTCTTCGATGGCAATTTAAATAAATAAGAACGAGCCTACGAATATCCATCGAGACATAATTGAAATCACTGGGAAGGAGCCCGAAGGAGAGTTGCCAACGTGATTTGCATGCGTGTTAGTGCGAGCCAGGGAGCCAGGGAGCGAGTGTATATGAATAATTTATGCGCATTTAATTCGATTGTTGTGGCAGAATCACAATCGCTTTGGAGGACTCCAAGGGAGGAGAGGTTGTGTCACCTGACGACTCTGACTCTGACTCTGTGGGGCCAACATAATTTAATCATAAACATAAAATAGTTTTGTCATGTTTTATTATTCTGCAGCAGCAGGAAGAGCAGGGGTCGCTCTTTTTAATGGCCTCCATGGCGAGGAGTCTCTTCAGTGGCGGTGGCTGGTGTCCCTTGTTGTGGCTTTCTTTTTATGACATTTGGCATTTCCCTTCTACTTTAGTCCTTTTGTCTGCTTTTATTTGTGGGTCCCGCCTTTTATTGAAATTTTTTCTCTCTTTTTTTTTTGTTGCCAGAACTAAGGTAGCAACCGAGTCCCTGCCTTATCCCTGTTCCACTTTCTATGATTGTTATTTTGCTGCTGTTTCCGTGCATTCGGAAATAAAATAAATAATGACTGCCATTACGTTGCACGTTTTCTGGGTAGAAGTTTTTTTTTTCATGACATTTCTGTGGTTAATTATGGCCAGGTTAGGTTCTTTGTGGTTATCTGAATACGCAATCAAGGTTCAAATTTTGGGAAAGGGAAAGAGTCCTGTGCCCTCTATTTTTTTTGTGATATAGTATAGGACTAATGGAGGAGATCTCTTCGAAATAATCCGCAGCCATTCGTTGCCTGCAATTTTCCGCACAATTTTCCCCCGGGGGCTCGTAACAAAAGTGTCTCTAATCAATTCCAGCAGGCAGCAGGAAGAGCTATTCCTTAGCCACAAAACCAAATTAACTCGGCGACAAACTAACCGGCAAAACGAAACTGTCACTTGGCATCAGCCGGTGGAAAAATCGCTGGAAAATGCACGTAGGTTTGTCAAGTTTCAGTGCTGGAAAAGCGAAAAAAGCTAAAAAAAAAATCGAACGTCCTTGAGCCAAAAGTGCGCTAAACCAGCCAGAAAGCAAAAACAATTTGCAGCCAAATAAAGGACAAGAAAGAGAACATCGCGTGACAACACGAAGGAAGGCGAACACCGCGACTACTGATGAGCAGGAGGAATCCATCTAAGCGCCGCTGGCGAAAGGATAACCCCGGACGGAAGACGCAGCCACGCCGGATGACAGCGAAATGAGTAGAAAATTAACAAAACGCGCATAGATAAAGCGCGCACGAAGGATATGGCAAAACAGGGGAACCTCCCTAGAACGAATTCTATTTAATTTAATTTTTAAACATTAGAAAGCTAATTTATTTCGGGAAATTTGATATCCTGGCTCTCCTTGAGAGCTCTAGACTTCACATTAAATTGCAAAAATGTCGTCCCAGTTAAGGACAGCCAACTGTACTGTCAACTTCTCCCCATAAAATATGCACAGCCGTGGCGGTTGTCAAATGCAAATGCAAATACAAATTTTCGGTGTGTAGTTGATGAAGTTTCAGCTGCAGCAGGAGCAAAGCTTCCTTGACAGCTAGAGGGAATGGCAGGATGAAAGGATGGTGAATTGGCGGACGGGTGGGTGAGCACTCAAGTCAACTTGTTAAAAACTTCTTTGCTACTTTGGTCGTCCAAAACCAAGCAGCCAGCCAGCCAGAGAGTCAGAGCCAGTCATTTCGAATGCTTTTTTGGAGACTCTTGTTTACCCAAGGCGGTGTCCTCGTTCTATTTCACGTGCTGGCATTTTGTATCGATTGCCTCGACGACTCCTTTGCTCCGGAAAAAGGTAAAGGAAAGCCACGAGACGGACACAGGAAGGGATAGCTGCTGCCGAGTGGAAAAGTGTGGGGCGTGGGTGGGTTGAAGAAGGAAAAGCGTCGAGGTTGAGCGCAAAATCTTATGCAAATATTATGTTTGCATTTTCCACTTTATATTTAACTTGCCTCACTTCACTTTTTGTTTTCCCTTCGATGTGCTTTGCGCTTGTTATTGTTGTTGAGACAATATAAAAAAGTCCAAGTCGGGTCGAAAATGACGACGAGGAAACTAAATTGCGGGCGTGGATTGTCACTTGCTACGATTTTAATGAATTCTATTGATTTTACGACAGGCAATGGAGGAAAAGGTCATCGAGAGTACCTTCCTTCAAAGCTAAAAATGGGTGAAAAAACTGTCAGTGGTTGTGGTGACGCGGGAAGTAATTTAAATATTGCATAAAGCCCCAACCCTCCAAGACGATTATAGGATATTTTACAGACCAAGCCTTGTGTGGTGTATCATTAGTGTCCGAAATCAATTTGACTTGCATGCTAATTGCTTGAGTTATTTCTAGTTTTAAAGGCCTATAAAATGTATTTAATTTTTAATTTCAAGGACTATACCATTTTCCATTAATATAGTTAAGGAAAGAACTATAATTTGTAAAATTGAAACTAAAGTTCCTTAGAAATCCCTTTTCAAAAATCAATAAATTCCTTATAACTCAGAAAAATGCAATCCTTTTAACAGATGAAACCAGATGAAAGGATTCCACCTTCGACTGGGAACTGCAGTATGTGTTTTGCATGTTCATTATGCCGGACACAAAGATAGTGCCGGGCCTAATTTACAAGTTGCCAGAGGAACAACGCCCACGCCCCTGTAATGTGCCGGCAAATAGGGCTGTAGGTTCGTTGCCGTTGTTAGCTAACACATCTCCATCTCTCGCCCACAGAGATTCCCTCATGGAGGCGGCGCCAAGTTCATTCAGTTTTGCCATTCATTGATGGCAGGAACTGCAACAGCAGCAGGAGAGGGGAGCTGGAGCGGGGTGCTGCTGGAGGCTGGTTGCGGCAGACTTTTGGCCTCCAAATGGAAATGGCAATACAACAGGGCGGATGAGTGCTGTGTGCAGCACAGAGGATCAGCCAAAGTTGAGGAGGGGAAGCAAAAAAACGACGTGGAAACTCTCTGCCTCAACTGGCTGTCTGAGTTATTGTGGCTTTGTCCCAGCTCCGCCGCTGCCGCCGCCGCTTTTGGTTTTCCCTTGCCAGCTGTCCGATGATGCTGCCGCTGCCACTGCTGTTGTTGCAACTTTACTAGCCTGTTGTGGCAGCGTTGACACTTGGCAGCCACGTTAGCAGTGCGTTGGCCCGGCCAGGATCTGCTGGCAGCTCAGTTTGTCGGCCTTTTTTTGATGTGGCCCGTCGTCTGTCGACCTCATCGTCGTCGTCGTCGTCGTTGTCGTCTCTCCAGCAGCCGCAACAGCAGCAAATTGCCTGAACAACAAACAAACGACACTCGACGGCAGCGGCGACAAAACGTTGACAGTGCAGACGCCGCCACCGACGACGACGACGCCGCCTGGTTGTCTGGCGTGGAACAGCCGGGCAAAAGCATTTAATTTCATTTTTATTCAAAGTGAAATATACAAATTAAAAATGGCATTTAATGCGCAACTTTGTCGCCCGTCATAAGCACTGAGACATGTGAAATGTGGCAAGGGGCACAGGCAGAGGCACCGGGGCGTGGGCGTGGCACAAACAGGTGGCATCAGTCGAGTGTGTGTGTTTAATGAGCTCTTGAGTATCTCTCGAGTATCGTTAAATGCTTGATATAATGAGTTCTGGTCTGGGTTTTCGGGGCTCTTCGAGTCTTGGATGTGTGTGTGTGTGCGAGTGTGGACAGCGTGTGTGTTGTGTGTGTGTTCGCGAGAGTCAGTTATTTAGGGGTTGCTTTTTGGGGACAAAAAGGAAAACAACTTAAGATGATGCACAGCCTAGGAAGGATATATCACGCATACGCCACGTTCAGCCGCCTCACAACGCTAGCTTAAAATATACAAGTAGCAAAAAACGGTTGCAAAGCCATAAAGGAGTTCTATACAAAACAGGATCACATATCGTCGGCATTCTTTCAGGATTTTTCCAAACTATATATATATATAGATATATATTTGTTTTACACAAAAAGCAATTAACTCTCCATGTTTTTCTTTCTCTGTGTGTTTCGAGTGGAGTGTCTGTGAGAGAGTATCAATGGTGTCTGTGTGTGTGTGGTGTTTGTGGGCGACGGTGTGTGGTGGGTGTGGGTGCTCGAGTGTCGATGTATTCGGTGCATTGCTTATAGACTAGTTTAGAAGAAGGTAGTAAAAAATTTGAACGCACTTGGTAGAATCTCACCTGTGCTCAGCGTATAGTCCCAGCTGGTATCGGGCTCATTCTTATATACGTTTAACTTTTCCGGCTGTAAATATCATATAAATATATAGATTATATTTATTAATATTTTTGGGGGTGGTTTGGTTTTAATCCCTTACCTTGGCATAGTCAATTTTCAAGGTGCAGCATCCAGCATAGATATCAGCTCCATTCAGATTCTCACGCGCTCTTGTGGCTGCATCTAAATTATCGAACTCAACCATGGCCTGGACACCATTCTTTTTGAATATGACAATGCGGAGCACTTGGCCATGTGGATGACAGATTTTGTGCAAGACATCCTGGAATTAATTGAAAACAAAACGGGAAATTAGAAACGAACAAAATGGATGCACTGAACGAAAAGAAAAAAGAGTTGAGCAGGAAATTCAATGCTTATAATAAAATCTAGAGTATTCTTTTGACTATATAATAGTTATGAGTGTAAATAATTCAAGAGGATAATAAATTTATGACCTGTCAAAAAAGGACCCAAATTTCCACATTTACTTTTTATTTATGGTGCAAGCCTTTCAACGAACAGGTGTCCAGACTCACAGCAATAACCCTTGCTTGCCAAATTGATCAAAGCCAGGTGCATGAAGCTGGTTAATTGGAAATGAATGATTTCCCAATCACTCGTCCACTCATCGTTTTCCAAGTGACCAGCAAAGCTGTTGTGGTGGACAATTTTGAGACCGTTTACTTGCCATTTTATTTGTGTGTTTGCATTTGTCTCTGGCATAATTGGAATTTCTCATTCGGAGGAGTCCTTGCTCCGTGTCAGCTGTGAGCTGTATGAAGCTCAAGAACTCATTAGCATAATTTAATAAGCACTTTCCGCTGTACTATGCCAAAGAAATTTCCCAATTAACATTCATAAATTTTCGGAAATTACGTTAATGAGTTTCGAGTGTGCCTGCCTGCTGCTGCTGCTGGCCTGCCAGGAGCACCAAAAGCCAGGGCGTGTCAAGTCTAGGCCAACAAGAATGAAATAAGAATACCTCTCGGCAGCGTCTGGGAATTGATGGCAAATTATAATGAGCATTGGCCGTTGGCATGGAAATTTATGGAAAATTTAAGCCGCCAAATTTTCCTTTACCACGCTCCACAGCGCTCCCGCATCTCATCCCCTTTTCCCCCTTGATATCTACCAGCAACTTCTATTTATTCATGTTCGCAAGGTCCTTGTGGGGAAGGCTAAGAAAGAGAGGGGGTTGCTTAGAGGCTGTAATGGGTTAAATGTTCAATTTGTTGTTACCCCCCTTTTGCGAGGGCGAAGTGCCAAAGCGGCTTTTGTCTTGGCCTATTTTTTTGGTGCCTTCTCTGCCTTTCGGGTAGCAGCAATATTTTGTTATTCATGAAATTCATCGATAAGTCCTCCGGCTCATGAAATTTTGAATCTTGTTGAAAACTTTTAACATTGATTTGCATTAGAAGGAGGCACACCGAGGGTAGCCACTTGATTAGACGAAATTCCATCAAATTTTCTATGGCCTATGCAAATATCTCAGAGGCAAACTTTCGAATGAGGGATGAATGACTTTTGGTCGTTAAGATTTTTAAGTGTTGCGTGGGATGTGCGATAATGGGGGGTTTTTTATGGTCTACGTAGAGAAATCAAGGCTTTGGGGTATTTGTTAATAATTATTGGTTATTAATTCATTAAAAAAATATAATATTTGAAGGCTTAATAACTTCATACTTTAAATAAAATATGAATTAGGGTGGCTTTGATTTCCTACATTATTCTTCCATTCATTTAAAAAAAACTTCTTGGTAGAAATTTTCCTTGCGGATAACCATCATAAATTTATGTAAAATTTACATTTGCTCTTTCGTAAAAGATCATCATCGTCTTTTGTCCCATTCCCAGCCACATCATGTAACTGATAGCCATTGTGTGCGTACTATTACTTAATTATTAATGCAGCTGCTAGCTTCCTCCACTTCCTGCCTGTGTCTCTCTCCCTCTTTCTATATGTTATATACACATAATTTTTTGTTCACAGTTCGCACACACTTAACACTTTCCCCTAAGCCTCTCCTCCGTCCTTCTTCCCTGTCACTATCAACCGCAAAAGTTTTCTAATTAGTTTTTGTGAGCACAGTGCGCTTTATAGTTGTGCATTCTGTCCATGGAAATGCAGAAAGAGCGAAGTGTGCAGGAAGTGGACGGAAAGTGTGAGCTGCTAAAAAGGAAGTAAAGTAGAATTACAAAAAAAAAAAAAAGAAAAAAAGGAAGACAGCAAGCTAGAACAGCAGTGAAAATACGTTCTTCCCTTACCATCCTGGAATGACATTTTACAATTCGTTGGTAGAGAGAGAGAGTGAGCTGCATTTAATGCGATTTGCCAGAGGTCCTGCAGCAGGACAAGCGTCGCAAATGGGAAAAGTCAACGGAGAGCCAGCCGAGAAGGAAAGCAGGAAACTCGGCGACTGTCGCTCGATGGCGCACAAAATGTCTGCAATTATTGTAAATAGCGCAATCATCGGGCAAGTCAAGAGCGAGAGTCAAGCGTCGAGCGTCGCATCCTGACAGACCGACCAACCAGCCGGAAAAGGCGACGGGAGGGTCGGGAAAAAATTACTCCTGTTTATGAGATCAGCTTATTGAATAAATGAGGCGCGTGCTCCAGCACTTGCTCCTGCTTTCACTCCTCCTTTTTGTCCTCCTCTGCTGGCCATTGGGCATATGAAAGGAAAGGATATTCAAGGGGCTGCCCACTCATTGTTTGCCGGTAATTCGAGTCCATTAGGTGAATGCGAATGGAGCTCCAGGGACGAGGGAGTAGGAGGGCAACTGAGTGATGGGAGCTGATTAGAGCAGCTCCTCGGGGGAATCGCCAACGTTCTGGGAAAGTGTCAACCCTCGAGGGCACTCGATTGATAAATTGAACAGAGCTTTGTGAGGAGAACTAGACATGTTTGCATTTCCTGAACTTGCACTAGATATTTGCAGTAAGAAGGAACTAAAGTAGGTTTGATTTTTGTAATATTTATTTTAGCTTTTTAAAATATTTGTTAAATATAGTTAGAAATTAAATATATTTACTATTTAATGAATATATTTTCAAAGTGTTAAATCAATTGAATGACAAGCATTGAAGTTAAGTTAAACAAAGAATTTGCTATGGAGGCTGAACCTTAGCAACATTAAGGTTGTGTTGCCAGCACGAACTGATGATCCGCTGCATGTTCCCAGCAACATTTGCTTAGCAACATTTTGTTGTGCATTTCATAATGTTAAATTAAGTTTTTCTTGCTTATTTTAATGCTAAAATTCCAAGAAAAACTACAAAAAATTTAACAAAAAATTACTCTTATTCCACAAAACTAAATGCGTAATAAAGCGAACATAAAACCGTATAATTAAACATTTTAATCTTCCGTAAGCATAAAAATCCTGCAATAATAGTTAAAATATTAATTTCGCCTTTAGATCTCTCTAATCTTCAGCAGAGCAAATATATTTTTTCATTTTGTTTCTTGATAAATCAGAGTACAAGCTGTTTGCTGGCCTGAGACTGAGAGCAAGCAAATAAAAAAGTTCAACATTTCACGAGCTGTTGAAATTAAAAAACTAATCCACAAGAAGGCGAGAAATAAAAATGCAAGCAACGAACGCAGCAAAACCAAATAAAACACCAAAAAGAATAACAAGGAAAAAAGTAAAATAAAAAACAAATAAACCGCCTCGGAATGAAAGTATTAATAAACCAGTGGGCGAGGTCGAAAGAGGGGCGCGTGAGCTATGGCTATACTGGTACTGGTACTGGTACTGGAGGATATATGTATATGGCTGGACATTGGGGGTGGAGCCTGCCTGAAACAGTTATTTAAAAATAAGAGCTGAGCTTGCCAGGACGGCGGCGATACATACGTAAAATTTTATGCGCACTATAACTTGTTCGACGACGACGGCCGGCAGGAACCCCAAAAGAACAGGACGTTGGACGTGGCGGCACAGAAAGGACAGCCGAGCAGAGCGCGGGAAAAATAAATTAATATTTTATCTGGAGCAGAGATTCGCATGCACTGGCCACGCCCCCACCACACACCCACCACCCACCATTGCCATGCATTTTGTTTTGCCGTTTTATGGCCATCATCAAAAGCGCATTAAAATTTTACTAAGGCGTCATGCCGCAGGGGTTGGATGCCAGCGAAGGGAGAGAGTATGCCAAGGGGGCTGATTGTCCAGGCGTGCTAAATATTAAATCAGCGCAATGCCAGCAGAAAAAAAAATAAAATAAAAACACAAACAAAAAAAAAAAGAAGGAGGAGAAAAGCCAACGGAGGAAGTATACCGGGCAAACATTTTAAGCGGCTTTCCGCAGGTCCATCAACGTCCTGTTCCATCCATATCACTTGGCCCTCCCGCCACAAAGGACACAATAATGTCCCGGCTAAGGGGACGTTGCAAGGAAATCGCATTAAATATTAATAATAATGTGTGCTTAGTTGCCAGATATCAATCCATTTTGTGGTCAGCTTTTGTCCTTTGATTTTCTCACTTTTACGAGGCTTACAATTTAGCAGTTGGAAAAATCGAGGGTAAAAACAATGAAAGCATTATCCTGAAATTCCTTGAAACGGAACCAAAACAATAAAAATGGAAAAGATAAGCTGGCTGTATGGGTTTTGATACTCTTTCCACGACTTTTATTAAATTAAAAGAAAACACATTAAAGACAAGATTTGGAGATAAATGTTTAAATATCTATTTGATGTGTTTATTCAGTTAGAAGAAAATGTAAGGTATCGAACATAAGTAACATAATTTTACAGATAAAGAGTTTTTTATCCTTTTCTAAAGTTTTATGTTATTTTTATTAAATTAAAAGGAAACGATTAAAAAAAAAGATTTTGACTATATTCTTCTTCTATAAATCCGACTTAAAAAATCACATAGCAAATCTGTAGGCTAAAAATTAAAACATTATGCCAAAACTTTATCAAGCCAAAGATAATCCCTGAAATAAGACAAAGAGCCAATGCAAAGTTAAATCTTCAAGATTCTCTTTTCAAACTTTTCTTTGCCGAGGATTTTGATCAATTGTTATGGTTTGGCCAGAAACTGGAAGTCATTGAACCAAACGCGAAAATAAGAGAAGAACTAACAAACTCGAATTGGAGTTCATTCGCCTTGCAGTTCCCTGTTTTGGTCTCGTTCTCCCCAAACGGATAACCGCAAAAAATTCAACAAGTTTTTCGCTTGACGTTGTCGTTTTTTCTTTTTTTTTTAGCATTTGAATTTCTTATTGACCCATTTCTTTGGGGCAAAAAGGCCCAAGCCGAAAACCCAAACAGAACCCGTACCCGAACCCGAACCAGTCCAAAGCCCATTAAAACCGGTTTCCAGTCATTTGCAACACTTTCTGGCTGCAGCTGCCCGGGGAAGGTCGCTCAGCGGGGCCAAGAGGAACGGGGATGGATGATGGTGATGGTGGTGGTGGTGGTGCCTCTTGGCCAACTGCATCTCCTGCCCCTTGCCAAGTGCCGTTAGTTGTTAGCCAAAAGCGAGGCAAAAAAAAAATAAGGAAGAAGTACGAAAAAAACATGGAGAATCGCGGCCCTTGAGAGGCAAGTAAGTTTTAACAACTGGAAAGACGGGTTTTTACGAATCGCTCCTCTTGCTTTTTGTGCATTTCCTTTGAAGGCAAGACTTTGAGGATTTGTTAGAGTCGAAAGTAAAGCAAGAAGAGAATGAAAACAAAGGAAATTAAATCCTGGCAAAAGCAAAATAAATACCAACTTGGATTTTCAAGATTATTTGTTATCCGTCGATTCTGTTTTACTTATCGGCGGTTGCAAATATTTGCGGATAGAGTTGATAGAATTGCTGAGCAATTAACATACTGCCGAACTTTTGTGTGCTAACTATATGTATTTTAAATAATAATCTCCAACAAATGACATTGTAAATTTATGCTGAAAAGCCAGGCTTTTGACCGAGGGCAAACACACACAAATCACAGTGCAATGACGACGTGTCACATCAGCGGCAAAATTGTTTACAAATATTTTGCTATCATTTCGATTTCCATTTCCCATTTCCATTTCTATTCCGTTCTCATTTCCATTCGCGTGTGCACGAGCCTCCCCCCTATTCCCCCACCCAGCAAATTAGCATAATACAAATTATCAAAATTGAAAAATCGCAGAGGCATAAAATATGCATACATTTGGATGGAAAAGCTGACGTGCCTAAAGGGGGAGGCTTCGTCTTAGTTGCCTGGTAGCGTTGGGTGGAAAATGGAAATAGAAAAAAGCTAAAAGCGAAAAGCAAATTGGAAAATTTGTGTGTGAAAGTGACCGAGCGGAGCATGCAACGTGAAAAATGTGAAGCAGAAAGAGAAAAGCCGAGATGTTGAGACACTTCCGGCGGTTGGAAAAAAGTGAGCAAAATGTAAATGAGTCAAAGATGAAGATACTAAACAGCGATGAAGGAGACTCCCAGTCCGGAGGAGTGTCAGCAATAAAATATTGCCATTAACATTTAATTGAGGCATGGACCCAAAACGGGAAACTCTCGGAAAACTCTGCTGCTGTGAAGTTGTTTTTCGAGGGCCATCAAGTAGAGCCAATGGATACCTCAATTAAGTGCTATGCTAATAGCTGCAAACTGAGCAACCGAAAATTGTCAAAGATCAGCCTCAGAGGAATGCAAGGAATTTCGAAGATTACTTCCACCTTAAAGTGGAAACTTGAACAGGAATTTTAGCCATTTTAATTTATTTTTGGTCTGAAATAAATGGAAATTGCGTTGAGTTGCAATGGAACTAGTGCTGGAGAGGAGGAAGTGTATCTTTTTATTTTTCTTTGAAACTTTCTAATGAAAAGCAAAGATTAAATTCCAAGAATCAGTGCAAGATTTTCCCCGAACTTACTCTAGGTAAAACCTCTTCTTTATATTAGCTTTTTAATAGAAACTCGAGTTTATTTCTTCAATTAAAATAAATTAGAAAATAATTTAGAATGCATTTTATGTATTGTAAGCAAAGGGAACCTGCTTATTTGGACCATTCTTTTGTGTTTCAATTACCGGGTTATGGCCAGGCTGTTATCTGTTTAAAGTCTGAAGGCAAACAATTCGGAACTTGATTTCTTTCCCCTGACAAATTCGGTGCTTACTCTTATCGCACCTTAACGCGGTGCTTAAGTGGCCATTGCCAAGGCAGAAAAGAGGCTGCTAATTTTTTGTTCAAGCACCCACTGCCAGTGTGCAGGCAGGCGCAGCTCTTCAGTTTCGGTTTTACAACCAATAAAAAGATTTTTATGACCACAAACATTAAAATGTTCAAATTGAAAATAAGCAGAAAACAAAGCACGGAACAGAGAGCAACAAAAGCTAAACATGAAATGAAGGGACAGCAGGAGCAGCTCCAGGGGACACGAAGACGAAGGAGGCAGAGGAGATACATTTTAAAGCAAATTTATGTTCCACAAAGGCAGCGCTGAAAGCGTAGGAGGAAGCGGAAGCAGCCTGAGAGCCGGGGACAGCAGGCAGATCCTGACAGCGGGTGGAAGTCAGGTGGTAAGGTTACCGAAGGGGCCAAAGCTCCTGTCAGTGGCAAACAAAAGTCCAAAGACGCAGCCCGCTTAATGTGTGTGTTTGAAGTTGGCCACCAGGCTAACGCCCAAAAGGAGCAAATATACAAAAAAATAAGGAGAGGAAAGGAGGAGGAAAGCAACAGCCAAGAGCCAACAGCCAAAGGACGAAGACAATGCTGGGAAATTACCAAAGCACAAGAGCCAATTCGAGCATGAAAATGTAAACAAGGCGAAAAGAAAAAGCAAAATCCAGGCAGTGGGAGGCGAAGGCAGGCGAAAATGTGTGTCGCAATTGCTGTACAACGGGGCGGATGAAAAGTGGCAGCAGCAGCAGCACCAGCAATGCCGCAACAAAATCAACAGTTAGCCAATGAGCCTGAAAGTGGCAGAAGAGAGAGGCCAGAGCAAGAGAGAACAAGAAAGACGAGAAAACAACCCGTTAACACGGAGAGGGAGGCAACTCCCCTTCTGGTGGCAACCATGTAACGACTTGGGCGGCAGCACCAGGTGCTTCTCGGTCTGTTTTCGGGTGGCTTTCCCGGACGGAATCCACGTGGACTGTGCGCCAGAAGTTGCACAAGACAATTATAAACGTAATGGCAACAACAGTTAGCCAAGGCACAAGCCGGGGAGTGGATGGAAAAGTATCGTTAGTGAGCTGTAGCAGCAGCTGAACGCATAAATTCTGTTCAACAATGGGTGGTGGCAAGTGGCAAGTGGCAGTGGGAAACCCCGGGAAAACCCTGGGCAAACCGATGAAGATGCTGCGAGCATCGCGTAGGTGTTGGTCGTTAGGCTAAAAAGCTAACGCAGATAATGTTCGTCCAGCTATGGCTATCTCTCTTCCTCTCTTTGTATCCTTGGACAGTGTGTGTGTACAGCAAAATGTTGCATTAGAAGAAATGAAAGTGGCGGGTGGGTTTGTTGTAACTGTGTCAGGGTTGCAAAGGATTGCAGAGGAAATTAAAAAAAAAAAAGAAAGGGGAATTGAAAAAGATGGCAAAAGGACTCGAAGGGAAATGGGAAAAAGTTTGGCCAAAGCCAAGGCAAAGTGCTCAAAAGAAATTGAAAATTCTGGTATTATAACGTCTTATCTTTGTATTAATGCCCAAAATTGGAAAAAAAAACTGTGAGAGCATAAAGACATGACCGAGAGTTAATAATAGATAAAAGGATATAGGTATAGCTGATATATATATTTAATTGAAGTCCTTTTATAAGAAAATCATAAAGAAATTTTGAAATTGCATGTTATTATATGTATTTTTCAGCATTATTCAATTTAAAATAGTTGGGAATTTATAGATTTTTCAATAAATGTGACTGTTTAATATATAAAAAATATATTAATTTAAAAAGTTTCTAAGTTGTTATTGAAATAAAAATATTTTTCATTAAAAATATTGCTTTCTTAAGCCTTGTAAAAGATTTTCTTGAACTTATAACCTCTTTTAGCATTTATTTGCAGCTTTAAAACCTTAATTTTCTTGCAAAATGAAAACGACTTGGCAACCCTGTCTAAGTACACTTGTATCCACTTCTTTTTTTCCACCTGCACCTTATGCAATTGTGGCAATAACTCCGGGCCCCCCCTTCCCCGCATCCCGCGGATTACTGGCGGGGGCAGTCAAGGAGAAATTAGCAGGCAAACACGAGTAAAAGAAATAAATAAAACGAACGACAGGCAGACACGAAGAACGAAGGCAACAGGGCTGGCGGATGGCAGTAAAAAAGGATAAACTGCGAGTGGATTGTGGGCGTGGAAATGGAAAGGTGGTTTAGTGGGTGGATGGTGCGGAATGGCAGCCACACAAGCGACGTGCTCCCAACACTTCTTGAGTAATTCATAGAAAAGGTCGTAAAAGTCGAGTCAAAGTAATTATGCCAGGAAAAAAAGCAAGCGAAAGGAAGCCGGTCTGAGCTCCAGTAGAATTCCGGATTCAGGATTCAGAAGCCCGTTGCCACGACCTCAGCCATTTAGGTTGTATGCAAGAGTTGTTAAGACAAATACATACACACACTCACGCATCCGACGAGAGTTGCGTTAATTGAGTGGGCCGCGCATGTGGGCGGGGGATTCCTCAAGGAACACGGAAGGCGGCAGGGCGTGGCAGCAGTCGGCTAAAGTGACAGCAGCTGCCTTGCCCTCGTCCTTTGTCCTGCCCCCCTATCCGGGCTTTAGCGGCGGCATCAAGTGGCAAAAGCCGCAGAAGTATGCAACAATTTTCAGCTGGTAAGCCAAGGATAGCGGATTTATTCCCAGGTAAAACGCCAACGCGTAAAGGTGTAATGAATGTGCCCCAGGCAGCTTCTACTTATAAATATATATGTATATATATAGACGTACATTACAATTCGCCTTTAATTGCTGAAAGCCCACAAATTACAAAAAGGTAAGATGGATGGGCTAATGAAATATGCGGGTGCAAGGCAGCAAAATGGTTGAGAATTCCCAAAGGATATGCATGCGGAATTACGCGATTCCTGAGGCTCTTATTTGCATTTAAAGCGAAAGCACAAAAGGATAATGGTTTCAGGAAGAAGGAAGGAATATTTAGGAGCCGCTGCTTAAGGTCACAAATATTTGCTATAAATTACGAAGGAAATATTTATTTTTAATCTCCTTTAATATCACTAGACTACAATTTCCAAGTTTCTAAATCATTTAACTCCTTAATGATAACAATATTATAACCCCCCATATCCTTAATCCCTTCATCTCTGTATTCAATCGTCAGAAATCTCTCATGCTCAAAAGGATAATGTCGATTGGTAATTTTCAATCTGGATTCAAGCAAAGGGGAAATATAATTACAGCTCGTCTCATTAACGATTGGGTATTAGTCGCAATTAGCAGGACCCATTGCCAACTGGCTCAAGGATAAATGGAAGCAAGCTGGCACACAGATACACTCGCACACTAGCACACACTCGTACACACACACTTGTGCATAAATGCAGCACCCTATTGACATTAATTGAATGAACCAATATGGACAGTTAGTTATTGAAACATGTCAGGGGCTGAGTAGAAGTGCTGCAAGGATGCATGACGACCAAAAGGGTGGCTTGGGTGGTGCGGTGCTCGGTGAGGGTCTCTTCCTAAGCAAACATGTCATTCTGAGCCGCTTGGAAAAATGAGAGGAGTGAGTGAGCAGGAATTCACTTCCATTTGATGACGAATGTGAGCATGTCAAAATGACTGCCAACTTGACTCGCCTCCTTGGAATAAAATGGGGAAAAAGGGGTTGGAAACGGAATTGCCTTGACTCTTGACATTTGACAGGCTGCTCTACGCTCTGGAAAATCTCAAAAAATTGTTGTGAAGCGCGCTTCAAATTTGACATATTGGATAGCTGCAAACGAAAGCCGATTTCAATTTGATGGATTCCTTCCACCTTCCCCCCATCCTGCTCCTCCTGCTTTCGCTTATCCTGCGGCTCTCTTTGTATGCTTATGCTAATGTGCGTAAAAAGCATGCAAATTTCTTTGGCAAGGAATAAATCTGGGGAAAATTAAAGGGCGGCGATCGAATTGGTTCACATGCTTCGCAGGATTTCTCTTACTGTCTCTCTCTCTATTTTTTCTCTCTCCATTTTCCAGTTTATTTTTTTTTTCCAGCCCGGAATGGACATCCTGCGGTGAGAGCTGCCAGGTCCACGATTCATTTCCACGCCGCATATATGAATATAAATGCAGCATCACCATCAGCCTCTTGTTTTTCTGTTTTTCCTCCCGCTGCGGTCGGGGGAAAAAAGCCTCACGCAGAAATTGAGTTATAATATGAGAGAGAGAGAGGGATACACAGTGAGAAAGAGAGAGCAAACGATGGCTGCGGTTATGTGCACGTCTATATGTAGCATACATTTCGGGGCGTGTGCATCATTTAGCCCGTGTTTGCCGGCAAAATGGCCAACAAAACCAAGAACAACAATGGCCAAACGCTAAATAAACTATGCAAGAAATTTATGCAAATTTTATACAATGCTCAAGCATTTAAAAACGACTACCTAGACTATGGCGGGGGAGAGAATGGGTCGAATCGTTTCTGGTTTTTGCGGTGCGTTGTGGATTTTCGGTCTGTCTATCTCCATGGGGCTTATGGACATGGCTAAAACTGATTACTCGCAGCAAATGGGATTTCCCTATACTGATTGCAAAGCGACCAGGAATTGGTTAAAAGGAGAGAGGGAACAAGAAGAAAGCGGGAACAAGTAGAAGGAGGAAACAAGTTGTAGGAGAAACCAATAAAGAATATCTTTAAGATGGTTTTTTTAATGGATTTTTGGTACTAAAGGTAAAGGAAATATATTAAAGACTACATTGAACTATACTTTCTATAGTATATTACGTTTCCAGAGCATAATTTATATAAATTATATAAGAATACTAACTGTTATATGCTATCACTTTTATAAATTCCATTCTTAATATTTCCTGTTATAAATATTAAAGTTAAAGAAAGATTATAGCAGCTTTATGCTGTTAAAAAAAGTTAAAAAACCTAATTAATTATTCTCCCAAAAATCCCTTCCTTCCTAATTATTTAAATCCTAACAAATTAACAACCAAACCGCTAGTTGCATTTTGTTTTATTTTTCTCTTCACCACAACAACAAATGGCTTTAAACTTTATCCTTCGATAAGGATTTTCTTTGTTGTTTTTCCCATTGCATTTCAGTCTGCCTTGTTCCCGCTGACCAAGTCGAAATATGGCACTGGTCAACTATTGTGAGCTGCGGTCGTACTGGCCCAATCCTTCAGAGCTCCAGCGGTCTCCTCTGGTTGTACCCAGGACTCGGGAACTGACAGGACCTCGAGTAAACCGCGCTGGCTGCTGCGGTTGCCGGCAATTTGTGTTGCATTGTTTGAAAATTTTCGGCAGCGTTCGAGCTTCCTTCTCCTACAGTCTTGCGGTAGGCTGGGTTTTTTTACCCCTCTTGTTTTCATTCTCTCTCTCTGTCCGAGATGTTAAAACAAATGTTGCTTTAATGCTGCGGTCTTTTGGCCTGACTGACGTTGGTGCTTTTGGCCCACTCACTTCCGGAGCTAATGTGATTGCAGAATAGCGAGCTTCCGGCTAGCTGCAAGCAAGTCACTTGCAAATTGATTAAAACAAAGGATTTTCAGAGGCCGGTTCTCTACAATCAAGCCTAATGAAGACAAAGATACAAATTTGGCTAGTTCATCTCCTGGAGAGAAGTTCTATTATGCCGGAGTTATCCCACAGGAAATAACCCTGTAATAAACGCTGGCAGGATTAATTGTTTGCATAATCAGGATATAGCTTTAGCTGTAGATTTTGCTCTTGCCTGAAGGGTTTTTACTGCCATCTTGGCTGATTTACGTTGCGTATACGCAATATTTATGGCACCTTCAATTAATTGTGCGTTAGATTATTTAAGCATACTTTACGGACCCCTTGAATTATTAGTAGGCATTAATTTTTCAGGGTCCCAGCTCGGCAGCATTAGCATTAAGTTTCTTTAGGCACGTGTGTGTGTACGCCAGTGGGCTTAGGTCCTGGGTTTGGGGTCTGTTGTTAGTCGGTTGAGGTGAGGTGGAAGTTAGGGTGACACTTTAAGCCCTCAACGTTGATTGACTGCCGCCCATCAACGTCGCTTTTCGGGGGTTCGTTCGTTCGTTCGTTCACTCACTCACTCACAAAAGGCGAATCAGATAGAATTGTACGCTATATATGTTGTATATATGGCAACATCCATTCAGATGCAACATTCTATGCACACGATTTATACGCTCTGCTTGGCATTTGGTTTATCAATCAGCGCGAATACACCCTGCCATATGTGCACCCAGCTAACAGTTCCCAGTTGCCAGTTGCCAGCTTCCAGCTATATAGCTATCCCAGCTCCCAGCCATTATCCATTAATCATGGCTCGTTCGTTTCATGATGCCCTTGGACACTTTGCATATTGATTTTCTTACGGCCAGTTTTCCGAAATTAAGGCTCATTCTTGGGGTCCTGCATATTCAGCGGTCCCATTTCGCATCATTTATTTCAATCGCCGCAACAATACATCGCTCTCTCTCCCATCTCCTACCCATTTTCCGACCATTTTCCATTTAAATCCCCCCGAATTCCCATTGTTTTGACGTGGCTTGCGTTCGTGTGTGTTTTCTACGGGCCATGTTGGTGGGACATAATTAAAACCGCAAATAGCGCGATGCCATGCCATGCCCGATGATCGCTGTCCGCGGAATAACGCATAATGCGAAAGCCAAACAAACGATGACCAGCATCTATCTACTACTATTATCCATTGTCTACGGCATCAGAGGCGGCTGGCATCCATCGCCAGCATCCGTATCAGATGACCACCTATACTCCTGCTAGCAAAAAGCACAGCACTGCTGACATGTGAGCCGTAGACACAATGCACTTTTCTTCCACATATGCCACACACACACACACACGCTGAAATTCAGGGCATACAGTTTCAAAATTGTAATTATGCGCCCGCCAGTTGCCAGTTAATTACACTGTGCGAAAGTGTGTAATATGCTAAATCAACATGGCAAACCGCACTGGTATAAAATAGTATATAAAGTATAATATACATGTACTTTTATATAAATAAATGTGGCACATTGCGCATACGCCCCGTTAAACCGTTTATTAGTTTTGGATTTTCATTGGATTTTACGTCCGGGCAATAGATTTCACTGCTTCAATTAGCAGAATTAAAATGTTTACCCTCTGGCGGCTTTCAGGAAAAAATTTTTCATTTTATACTGGCCGCCATTTTAAGCCGGTCTTTTGTGGCATTTCCCCGGCCCTATCCCCTACCCCTACCCTCCTGCCATCAGCAGGCGATTTTTCCAGTTAATTTTGGTGAGAGTAAGAGGCTTAGTGGTGATGTGGGCGCTTTTTAAAGGATCATTAATTTATCGGCATGGCTAGGCTGGTTGTTTTGTCAATAAACTATTCGATTGAAACAAATCAGCTGGAACGGAATCGATTTTGCACTCTATATTAAAGTGGAAATAACAATAAATAAATTAACTAAAAGTTTGGGAAACCACTAACCATTATAATAGCTGTTATTTATAAATCAAAAACCACAACTTTCTTGATTTATTGCAAGCTCTCATACTAAAATTCCTGCCAAGACTAAACCCCTCCTATTTATTATTTTCTTTTAATTTTCCGTTTGCTTTTCTTGGCCCCAAAAGCATTTCCCTCGATTTGTCTAAAGCCTTTCCGTTTTTCCTTGTCGTCGTCTCGTCTGTTTTTTTGATATTTTTCGCTGCAGCGAATATGTCATGTTCGTGCCAGAAATTTGTATTGTGTTGACTTGCATTTGACAACTTAATGAATTTAGCTTTTTCCGCATATCAAAAAAAAAAGCAACCAGCACACTCCGATCGTTGGGCATTATCTTAACCCAAATACGTGCTGATATTCGGATGCAACCAGGCCGATATTATATAAGCCCATGGCGAGAGCATTATGAGAAAACTTTTTCAAACGAAAATAACCCACAAAAAAATGTCCGTTACGTGCTCCATAAAATGTCTGGCAGACCTGACCATATATATACATATATTTTAGTGGCCGAATTTCTTTGGAGTTTTTTATTCTTATTTTTTTGACAATGTGCAAGTTTTTCTGTGTGGAAAAAAAAACTTTTTTATTTTTATGTTGTAGCACCAAAGAAGGAAAACAACAACAATAACTATAAGAGGAAGGCTGAGAAAAGAGAATGAGGTAGAACGTCAAGTGTTTGGTTCCGAAGGACCTCACGCTCCTGAAAAGGCCGACCGGAGTTGTATGTAATTTGGTTTTATGCTTTATCGCTTGCTTGATTTTTATTATGATTATTATCGTGGGAATTACGATGCAACTTTTGGGGTCTCGGCCCGAGGAAACTTTTGTGATTGCTGGATCCCTGCGGAAAAGCTTATGTTTTTTTTTTCTTCTTTCTGCCTGGAATTTTCTACTGATTTATTGGGTTAGCAGTGGCATTTTCACGTCTTTGTTGTGGCCCTTGAAGATGATGATGGTGATGAGGATAAGGCCTGAAGAGGAGTTTTTGATGTCTTGATCTGAATTTGATGGTTTAATATGGCCTAGTTTGCCAGGATGAGCAATTGATTGGCCCGCTTTGAAGGGTGTGCATGTTAAGGAGAAGTATTATTAACAATTTCCCTAAGATAGATTTTCTACCATGTTTATAGACTATTAACTCTTATATCTAGCACTCACGCACTATGCATATGCATATTCTTACTGATGGCAGTGTGAAGGGTTAAATAAACTTACCTAAAAAGAAAAGAAGTAAAGAAAAACAATTAGTTACAGGTGATGAATTAATTAAATTTATGAACTGTAATAATATGGTGTTAAAGCGGCAATTATTTTATTAATAGAAAAACAACATTTTAGTTTGTTTTAATAGTCAACTTAATTAGTTTAGACTCCTTTAACATAAACATAAACAAAGTGAGGCTTGGTTTCAGTATGGAAAAAAACGAAATTAACTTAATATCCTGCCAGAAATGCAAATCAGAAGCGGCCTGATTGCATTTGCAGTCAATCCCTTAAGTTTCTCGAAATGAATTGAAGCAGAAAACCATTTCTTGGCTAGATAGTTCCAGGCCGTAACTCCGATTGCCGCAAATCCCATCAATGGATATGCTTCTGGCACTCCAGCTTAGCCTAAACGAGCCGCTTTCCCAGGCGCCCCGCTATCAAATCCTCAGCATTAAGCTCTCAAAAAAACAGCTTTTCCCTCTCTCTCTGTTTGGCTTGTTGCAATTGCTATGCAATGTTGGGAAAAATCTTCAACCACAAAGGACTCAAAACCGAAAGCAAAACAAAACAAGGGGAGGAGGTTCCATGGCGGTAAAACGGATGTTAAGCAGAGCGAGAGCGAGCAGATTTTCTACCTTTTTTCCTCCTCATACACATGCCACATGTGAACATGTGTGTGTATGCAAAGAGTATGCCTGGCCAACACACAATGGCGGCAAGTTAAAGCCAAATCGGGGCGGGGGCAAGGATCTGAGGCAGGGGCCACAAAAGGCCACTAAAGAGATGTAGATGTAGATGCCTCCGTGGGTTCTCGTGTAGATATATTTAACAGCAAAGTCAAGCGCTTGCGATGTGCACAGCACAAAATCCAAATTTAATGACCAAGTAAAATAGACAGCAAACGAGAGCGCCAGGATACGACAACCAGGAGCCACACACTTGCACGTCTGGGAAAAAGTACACTGAGAAAATGGAAGCTAAAATTAGCAATCTAAGAAATTCAGAATGTCTAGAAAGAGTTTTAAGATGTGAAACGACAAATTTGCTAATATTTCTTATATTTTAAATCCTAATTGTATTAATATTTTTCTCCCTGTGCATGTTACTGGGCGGAGGGGGCGTGGCTCTAATGTTAGTTGAATGTTTGCCGAGCCTTTGTTATCGGCATGCGTCTTTTTGCAATTGGATATGCCTTTTATGCCTTTGGGCTGTGTTAATGTTGACAGTGCTCGTCGTAGAGCCAAGGACATGACAGGAGTTGGAAAATACAACCAGCAAAAATATACACACATACACATACATACATGTATGTATACACAAACACACCCACACTCTAGCATGTTATGTAGTCCCAGCGAAGGCCCAGCAGAAGGACCCTTTCGACCACGGCCTCGGGCCAAAAGGCATCTGCGCTTCGACATCGCCATCCTCACACAACTTTTGATGCCTGTCCTGTCCTGTTCGCTAGTTCATCTCCATCTCTCATCTGCCCCCCCTGTGTCCATGCCTCCCCCCTTCGGCTCCTCGCTCGCACATTATGGCAAATTATGACATTGACAAGTGGCCAGGAGGTGTCACATTTCTTGGTCGCCATTTTCCTTTTTTCTGCAGCAATTTGTTGCTGCATGTCATACATCAGACACACACTGGCGGAAAAAAAAAGAATTTATAAACTGGATTTTTTTCGGATTTTCCGTCCCTGAACTTTGCATTTTAAAAAGGTCTTTAGTCATAAGTGAGTTGTGTGAGTTGCAAAAAAGAAGAGGCCTGAGCAAAAGGCTGCCAAGGAATTTGGTCTAGATTTATGAATTTATGGTTCTTAATTCAAGGATTAAGTGGAAAAATAAATGTCAACCTACTTAGGGGGAGGTTTGAAGGAAATATTTGTAGTTTTTTAAGTGTT
This sequence comes from Drosophila punjabiensis, assembly GCA_008042585.1. Taxonomy (NCBI): domain Eukaryota; kingdom Metazoa; phylum Arthropoda; class Insecta; order Diptera; family Drosophilidae; genus Drosophila; species Drosophila punjabiensis. The sequence continues at coordinate 137,802 of VNJR01006073.1, read as the reverse complement.
GTTTAAGGTGCAGGCATTTTTTTAAGTATTCTACATGATTTAGAGGTTATTTAAGGATCATAAATTATAATTTAAAATATTGAAACTCATGATTTGTACATTCTTTAATGTTTTTAATTGACTTTTCTGGGATTTTTTTATCCTTGAGCATGAACATTGTCTCATTTATTTAAGGAAAATACACAACAGAACAGCTTTCTTATAAGAAATAATCAAATTGACTTGTTAAGTGTCCTTTTTTTCATTTTCTCTAACATATTTCCAATGATCACACACCCATTTCTCTAACTGCAGAAACCACAGGACACGAATGAGTATACGAAACCCTGTGCCAAATGTCTTTTTCTGCCCGCAGTTTACAGTTTCGTTTCGTTTCGTTTCTCCTTTTGGGCCGTAAGTGTCGGAGGAAAGTGCACTAGGCGCAGCAACCGAAACTGTTGCATACTTTGCAGCGTCTTCCACTTGAAAGTGTCCTTGCTGCTGTGTGTTGTTTTTTGCCGTTAAATTTTATTTTCATTACAAATGCGTTTGTTGTTTATGCACTCTATATATGTATGTATGTATGTATATGTAGGCACACTGCAGGAAAGGAAAGTAAGGCGGCTAAACAAAAAGTCCTGCCACTTCTCGACTATTTTCACAGTTGTTCTTATTGCTGCTACTCTGCCTCTGCCTCTGTATTTATATTTGTTTTTGTTTGGTTTGTTGTTTGTACATAGTTTATTTGTTGTTTTCCTGGCCACGTTTTTGTTGTTGATTTCGTCGTTTTGTTTTGCATTACAAATAACGCTCTTTGCTTTCCTTTTCTCTCTCGTTTTTTTTTTTTTGCAGTTCGTGCGAGCATTTTAACATTTCAACATTTTCATTGCGTTTCGCAGGGTGAAGTGCTCAAATTTATGCGCATATATTGTTCGGGAAGCATTCATTCATGCGTTTCCAGTTCTCAGCTCCACAGCTCCATAGCTCCATAGTTTCACAGTTCCGAAAAACCCGAACCAGGCAACGCCCCCCATATTGCAGTTGATTTCACGATTCATGCATAATTACGTGGGGATTCGTGGCTCACAAAATAGAACATAGTATGCATAGAGAGCAGAGTTCGTATGACCTGCATATATAAATCAAATGTAGAATTACAAATGCCAACGAAATATGTATTTGTATCATCATCACACGACGATGTTAATCACGTTCGGTGTAGCTTCTCTAATCCCGGTTAAAGCCGAAACAGGCGAAAATGATAAATGGGATTCCAGGAAGAGGACCTTGCTTTGATTCTCTTATTTAAATTACTAAATCATGGCTTAGATCCGAGCATAGTTCTGGGCTATTTTTTTGTGGCGCCATTAAACAGGATTTAAACGTTCATTTCCACATTTCGGGCAAAGTTTCGCATTGAAAAAGCTTTTAACATGACATTTTGAGTCCCTTTAGTAAAAGTTTAGGCATTAAAAACCCCCAAAAATGTTAATGCGCCAAAATGTAAATTGAATTGAAAGTGTGTGAGAAAGATTTCATTGTGTGTGGGCGAAAGAAAGGTCCTGTGGTGCTCTGTGCAGTTTGTCCTGCCATTAAGTTTATGTGGCAAGTTGCCGCATTTCTTTCCTGGGGTCAATTGAAAGCAATTAAAATGCGAGAGCTGAGAGTTTGGGCAATAGGAAAAGTTGCAAAGCTGGAAAATATGCCACAGTTTTAGAACGACACAACTTTGCCACGATTTTCACAATGAACACACAGTGAGGCAAAAGGGAATTAAGCCAGGCTTTGGAGATGAAAACTGAAGAAAAGGAAGAGGAGGTTTGGAAAAATGATGAAGTTGTTATTGTTTCTCAAGTTGTTATTTTTATTTCAAGGATTTAAGCGGCCTGCTATTAGTGAAGATTGAAATTAAAGTGTTTGTCAATGCGAAAAGCCCAAAGGCAAAAGCTAAAAGTTACTATATCCGCGAACTGCCTGAACTTTAAATTAATAGCTGTAGCGGCGGATGAGCTCGGCAGTAATTAAAAGATTAATTTTTAATGCGCGCTTAGGCAAAATGCGACTGTGCCAGTGTATGTGTGGCGCTCCATAAAAATAAAAGGATTTGTGATAACTAGTACACACACACAGTGCCTCATACGAACATTCTCACACATTGTAATTTATGCCCCAGCTCTCTCCGGTTTTTCATCATCATCTGCCAGGCGAGTTTATGAACCATTTTCACTACTCCACCAAACTCCGCAGCACACATCCCTTACCCCTTTTCTCGCTTTCCTTGTTTCGTTTTTGTTATTTTCCTTTTGTTTAATTTTTTATTATTATGCTCGGGGGCTTCCCGTTTTTATATATTTTGCACGCTTGCAGCTGCAAATGAAATGTGTGTGTGTGAGTGTGAGCACACCTTTAAATTTTTAATACGGTTGTCGTCCCCTGATTTTACACTCATTTCACGTGGCACTTCGTTGTTGCCTTCCTGCCTTCGCCACCCATCCTGCCATCCTGCCATCCTTCCGTCAGAACTTGATTAAAAAGCCAGCGGACATTGTCGCCCGAAGGGATGTCAATTAATAATTGATTAAGGAAAAAAAGAATAAATAAATAAAATAACGCCTGTTGTAAAGAGGCTCAGACAAATATAAAAGTGTGAAATATTCAATCAGAAGCAATAATTTATTATTTAAACAAATATATAGATTAAACACGGCAATGGTGGAGTAATGTAAGCTTTGCAAATACACGAAGAGATTTATTAAGCCTATTTGTGCTGGCTATTAAAGGTGTAAAACCTGACATTATATTATTTAAAAAATATTCCTTTTTTCTCGCTTTCCGTCACACTAAATGAAAACAACATTAATCGCCATTTTCCGCTCATTTCTCTCGCTTATCAGCGCTCCTTTTCTGTCAACATAAAAGAGCTGCTTTTTTTCCTCTTCTTGTTTTTTTGGGAGGTGGCTGGTTCGTGCACTATCATTAATATTTGAAATGCAGAAAAGTTGCCAGCGCTTTTCTCCCTCTTCCATTTTGTTGTTGTTTACAGTCTCCAGCGACAAAGCGGGCGCATAATTAGCTGCACAACAACAAAATAAAAACAAATAAAAAGCGGCAGCAACAATCTAACTTGCGACAGCCAATTAGAGGAAAAGCGAGCTGGCTCAGAGATAGAAGCCAGCCAGTCCGAAAACGTTACTCAACCAAATAAACTTGACAAATTACATGCTTCGTTGCCGAAATCCAAACGGAAAATGCAAAATCAGGCACAAGCGGCGACAATTGTTTGTGTCATTTAAAACCAAACAAAAAAAATAAAACAAAAGCCATGGGCACATGGAGGGAAAATAAAAGTTTATAGATGAAAGTGATTAAAACTTTACAAAAAGAGCATTATGAAAAGGGGTTAAACGAGTATTTTGAGACTCGAAATAATTAGAATGCGTTTATTTATCCTTATTTTTTATAATAATTAAATATTTGGTGGAATTCGGTTACGTTAAAACTATTTTAAGACTTTGTTTAGGCTCGACCCTTATGATCATTTGGTTCCGCTCTCAAAACCATGATCAAGCTGAGAGAATAAATGCGGTGCTCTATCAGAGCCTCTCTCAGAAACTCTCGCGTTCGCTACTACTTGTGTATTACAGGCAACGAATAGAAGAGAGAGTAAGAGAGGAAAATTGGATACATTAATGCGAACGTGTGGAATGAGTCTATCTAAAAAGGGAGCGGCTCCTTCGATTCCGCTTCATAAAATTATTATTTGGTATTACAATTCGTACACTTAAAAAAACATTTAAGTTTAATAAATAAATTTTAGTCATTAATTATTAATCCTTTCAACTGCAAACTGTAAAATTCTATTTTATTTCTCCCGGTGCATATAATATATACACTGCAAGCCTGTAGGGTTACCACACCAGAGGTGACCCATCTACACGGTCATGCCACGCCCCTTGGTTTTCTGCTATTTTGCCTTCGGTGTGTGTGTGTTTGTGCCCCAAGTTAACCAAGCGTATGACGAACCTACATTTACATCTGAACTATGTTGACGGTTGTTGCTGATACGTATTATATATGGTGCTGATGCTTTTTTCCGCCCTTTTTATGTTTTGTTGTACTTTTCCTTGTGACATTGACTGCCTGAACTAATAACCGCATGAGCCTAAAGCCTGATTAAACTGCGGTTAATGAGCCCCACCACCCTTGTACGCCTCGCATGGAAATTAATCCGTAAAGCGCGGGGGCAGACAGCGGACGGCGGGCGGTGGTGGTGATGGTGCAGGTGTGCACTGGTTCGTTTCAGTTGTCGCAAGGTGTTTTGGCTAACCACACGGCACAGGTTTTACCTGGGGCGCGGCGGCACTGACTTTGGTAATCGAGTGGCTCGCATCTCAAATGTCAACCGCCAGAGCACTTGACCTTGCCTCGTAGGTAGATGGGGGGTGGTTGTTCCTAAGGTTGCGTAACGAAAGCCTCGGCAATGAGTTGTGGTAACTACACAGTGGTGATTACTTAATCACATTTTTAGCCAGATTTTTGTAACTGATACTTTAGTTATCTCTTATATAGCAATCTGTCGAATGCCTGTCTTTCTTATTCTACTCACAACTTAGTTGTACATATATTTTACTCTCAAAATTCAATGTACAATAATCGAATTTTTAGATGCCAAAGTATAAAACACCTTTTTTCCACCTAACCACCAACGCCACCACTACCGTCGGAACCGTCGTCAGATTCCCCTTAAGATGTTCCCAAAGGTCGCAAAGCAAACGCGTTACTACGAAGCGCAGAAATCGCAGACAAAGGATAAGTCCGAGGTACTTAAGCGGGAAAGCGTTTATGTCCTGGCAAATCAGTCTCGTTCCAAGCGGCGTAATCAGCCCACCTGGCGGCGTCGCGGTGGTTGTGCCAAGGACGATCGCATCACGGTGGTCATGGAGGACACTACACGAATTCCGCCGAAGAAACCCTCTTTTACGCCCTCTGAGCTCGATGCCATCTGCTATGACGTTACCAAGGGGCCACCGATGCCGATTCACGTGGATGGCACGGACATTGTGCCCAGTATCCGAGGACTGAGGCTCAGTGTCTGTGTGGAGAATACCCGCTTCCAGTTGGTCGCCAAGGTGACACGGAATATGGGCTTCCAGCATGTGCCGCAGCATCGATTGTGGAACATCCAGTGGTCCGACTGCACGCCTCATCACGATCTACTGCGAAGCATGAAGCGCTTCCAGCAGATAAATCATTTTCCGGGCATGGTGGAGATCTGCCGCAAGGATCTATTGTCGAGAAATCTTAATCGCATGCTTAAAATGTTCCCAGGGGACTATCGCATCTTTCCCAGGACCTGGCTAATGCCAACAGAGTGAGTCTATCTTCAACTTTTTTGGGTTTGTTTTACATTTAGTCTCCTTTCGATCACAGTGCCTACGATGTGGCTATATATTCCAGCAAGCACAAGCGGTCCTTCATTCTCAAACCCTATTCGGCGGGTCAGGGTCGCGGGATTTGGATAACCACCGATCTGCGCACCGTGGACAAGCGGGAGAAGCTCATCTGTCAGACTTATATAGAGAGGGTAAGTCTAGTCTTTTGATTATAGTAAGAATCTTTATTCTATAAAATTTACTTTACTTTAAGCCCCTGCTGATTGATGGCTACAAGTTTGATCTGCGAGTTTATACACTGGTCACCTCGGTGGATCCCCTGCGCATATTTGTGTACAATGAGGGCCTTGCCCGCTTCGCCACCCAGAAGTACGTGACACCGTCCCTGGGCAACGCTCACAATGTGTTTATGCACTTGACCAACTATTGTCTGAACCGCCGGAACTCCCAGTACATGGTGGGCAACACATCCGAAGTTGGCTCTAAGCGAAAGCTTAGTTTCTTCAACAAATGGATGGTGGAGCACAACTATGATGTGGCTGAGTTATGGGCAAGTGTGGATGATGCCATCATTAAGACGATCATTAGCGCGTGGCCAGTGCTGAAGCACAACTACAACATATGCTTTCCGAAGCACGACAAGATCCAGGCCAGCTTCCAGCTGCTTGGCTTTGACATTCTGGTGGATTGGAAGCTAAAGCCCTACATCCTGGAGGTGAATCACACGCCGAGTTTGAGTGCAGACGAGACCGTGGATATGGAGGTGAAGCGTCCTCTCATCCGGGACACTCTGAACATGCTCAGCACAGCTCTGGTGGACAAGGAGCAGATCATACGTGACGACCGCATAGAGCATCGCACAAGGCTCCTGAGGAACATCTACAACAAGAAATCTGCTCCACAGATACCTGGAAATTCGGCATCAAGTCGCGAGCCAGGTGGCGGCAGCGATGTCCGGCAAGCCTGCTCCATCGGAGCTCTCACTCAGCAGATTGCCTGGGAAGAGAGTCACCTGGGAAACTATCGGAGGATCATGCCACCCCGGGAATCCGAGAAGGTGCAATACTACTGCAAATTCTACGATCAGAACAAGACGTCCATGTTTGCAAATACGTTGTCCAGTCGCAGACGAGAGGAGCATAATCATCAGGTGGGTTTTAAGCAATAATCTTTAGAATTTACAATTTCATACAAGATGTAAACCAATCTTCAGACAATGCAGAAACAGAAACAGCAGGAACAGAATGTGGCCTCCACCCAGAAGCGGGTAAACAAGCCCCTCCGTTGGCCGGAAGTGCCGCAGGTGGATCCTATGATCCAGCATGCAAAGCGACGGCGCGAGGAGGAAGAGGCCCGGGCCAAGAAACACCGCGCAGTGTTAGCCCGCGAAATACAGAGCCAGAAGGAGCAACTCTTGGCCCCCTGCGTTGCCAAGGAGGAGCTGGCCGAACGTCAGAGAAGGCGTCGCGAGAAACATGCCCCAAAGCGGAGCAGCAGCATCAACAAGCCCTACCGCCGAAAGATTCAGCGGCACCGGAACCACCGTGTGCGACAGCAGCGGATGCTCGAGCTGGAGGCTGAGCAGGATGCCCAGTTCCTGGAGCAGCATGCCATGAAGCGGCGACTCGAGGGCGGTCAGCCTCCGGATTCAACAAGCCACGTGAGCTTGAGGAGCGGAATCAGCACCAAGAGCAGGCTGAGTTTGAAGAGCAAACAGAGCTCGAAAAGCAAACTGAGCTCCAAGAGCAAGCTTAGCTCCAAGACCAAGCTGAGCTCGAAAAGCTGTAAGAGCCTGCAGAGTTCCGGCAGCAAGATAATCCTCAAGCACCGCAGACCCTTGGTTAGCAGCTCCAGCTTGTTGACCAGCTTCCCGTGGAAGTCATCTGCTCAGTTGGCAGTCAGTCAACCTCAGTTGCCTATCGACTGGACAGCGGATGATATCAGCGAGCTGGAAAGGGCCGAGCATCTCAGTTGGCGCAAAGAGAGAACCGAACAGTTTAATGACACTCAGCTCAGGGCATTGGTAAGGGTCGTAAAACTAAAAAATCTATATACAATTAACCTCTTTTTATTCCCAGATCTTCTCGAAAATGTACGAAAATGGTCATTTGACCAAGAACGATATCAAGTGCTTCCCGGATCTGCTGTATAACATACTCAACAGCAATTACAAAGATCCAAATAGTCAACAGACGAGGGCCTGAAGGTTTTGCTTATGTGTCGGCTCAATAAAGTGTCCTTTCAACCATTGCCTAGGTGTCGTTGAGATTAAAAATAGTATCCGCATACAATTTTAAAGCGTTTAGTCTAGTATGCTTCTCTTTTTTTGAGTTTAGAGAGGGGGCAGCGGACCAATCAAAGTTCGATGGGCCTCACACATCGTAATCCATTGTTTTGCATATGCCCATAAACCCAACTTTATGCCAGATTTTTCTGTCACAAACGGCGGCAAACATAAAACAGAAGCACATAAAAAAATGGCAGCGGGTGCGGAAAACGGGAATGAAAAAAAAGGAAACGGTGGAACCACCTCATCGATTTGTCAAACCTGTGTATCTATCCCCGTTTTAGCACTGGAAATAAAATTTATTACTAGGATACTGATCATTTTAGCCAGGCTAGGACTCAACAAGTTGTAAAAATAAAGAAGTACATAAATTTTAAAGATATATTTATGGTTAAAAATCTTTCAGACTTATCTTTAATATTTTTTTCAAACCTTAAATATAACCCTGTTTTATTCTCAGTGCCTCACACTCATGCCACATTTCCACTGTAGTTCCATTTGCCGAGCATCTTTTGCCATCTTTGATGGTCGCATGCATAAACAAAATGCAATACAATACGCGGCATGGGAGCCGTAGAACGTGCATTATTGAAAACCTCAGTTGCCACGAACCACGCCCAGTGCCGCCTCCTTTATTCTCGGGTCCTTATCCGAACTCATTCCTCCTGTATGCCTCGCATAAAGAGGAGGCACAACAAGGGGCATGGATGGATTTTCCAGGGCTCGGTTTAGGTCTATGGCTTTGGCTATGGCTTTTGCTACAGCTTCGGCTTTTGCCGTCACCGCATGTCCTTCGCTGCAGCTAGCAGGCAGGACTAACCCCCAACTCTCGGGGTTTGGGAACCACCCGCCTAGCTCGTTGGCTTTTGCCAGGCTACGCATTATGGTCTGTTGGTTGCTGCTGCTCCGCTTGTTATGCCGTTGCTCCAACTCCTAGCGATTCGGATGCTCCCTGCTTTTACTCCTGCTCCTGCTCCTACTCCTACTCCCTGCTCTAACTCCTGCTCCTACTCCCGCTCCTACTCCTGCTCCTGCATGTGTCACATATTGCAAAAACTGCAGCTGCCGTTACACATTCCTGGGCTTTAGCTTATGGCTGACTGCAGCCTCGCAGCTTGCTCCTGCTTGGTATTTGCTAAAAAATCAGGGTATGTCTGATCTAAGGGAATATATTATATAGGAAAGCCCTAAAAGGATCTCTTCAAGGCCTTATTTTGAAAGAAAAATACAGAACACCAAGAAACTACATATTTTTTACCAATTCAAAGCCTAAACACAGCATATTAACCTTCAAAAATGTTTTAAATAAATAATTGAAGAAGAGTTTTTCAAAAAAAGCGAATTCTTAAACTTTAAACTTTTTAATTTACTCAAAAACCTGTCCTAAAAAAGCATATATTTGTGTTCTATTCAAAGAAGTTTCAATAAAAACCGTGTTTTCTATTTATTATGACTAAAAACTCAACTAAATAACTTGCACAACGAGATTTCCGATGAAAACTCGAATTCAACATTTCAATAGAAATTTATAGAAATTCCTCTGCATGATATTATGTATAATAACCGGGTATCACATAGTCGTGTGCCTACTATAAAGTTCTTTCTTGTATTTTTTCCCTAGCTCCCCCGTTAGCCATATTTTTTCTTTTGCCAACAAAGTCGAACAGCGTTCTGATAAGCCGCTTCAAAGAGGGTTTTACATATGCCAGCCGTGCAGCAGGAGCAGCAGGAGCGGCTGCACCAGCAGGAGCCTCCTTTGGGGTTGCCTGGTTGCATTTGCATTGTGGCTGCTACGCCTTCTGGCCTTCATGCTAATACATTATTGAACATTGTTGCCCTCACGCTGGTGTCAGCTAATACCCGTCGTCCCACGTCGTTTGGTCGTCAAGGGAGCAACTTTTATTGCATTTTTTCTGCAACTCTTCAACTTTAACATCCCCGTTCGTTGGGTTGGCTTTTGTTGCCGAGTGTTTGGGCGCACAACTTTATCATCTATCATCTGGTTTTCGCCTCCGCTCTGTACTCCTCTCTGGACTGGCATTTTCCGCACATATGTATGCATAAGCAAATTTCCTTTGATGCTTTTAGTGTCTTCTTATTAAAAAGTTTTTAATCTTATCCCCAAAAGCTTTTTGTTCCGTGCGGATAAGCGGCCTTTTGCCCTCTTTTTCTCTCCTCTCCTCTCGGTGGCTGTGGAAATGAGCGAGGCATAGCTCTGGAAAAGTTCGCCTCGCAGCAGCAGCAGCAGCTCACTTTACTTTTCGGCATGTGCATGTGTGACTGGGTGGAAAACGGATAAGGAGGAGCCCGGAAAAGGCAGTGGAAATGGGAGTCTGCATTGTTGACAAAAGTTCCGGCTGCTATTAGAGGTCGTTTAGTTTGCGATTAGTTAAGCCAAAGCTAGTTGAAGCGTATGATGGAGCGCTCCCTCGTTCCGACCGACGAACGTGCAGCAAGCAAGCAAGGCCCAAGTTTTCCCGGAAAACTTCTCCGGAAACAGTTTTCTTTCGGTCATGTTTCTTTAGAGTGTTTCAGTGGGAGAAATTGCACTTCCCAGAAGCAGCAGCATCCGCACATATAAATTCAATTTTAAATGGCCCAGAAAAGTGCTAAATAATTTAGCGCCAAAGTTTGATTTAATGTGAATTTAAACGCCGTCTGATTTGTGCTTTAATGTATCTCAAATGTGATGCCTGTATCCCTTTACTCAAAGTGTTGATCCTCAGAAAAGTGGCCTGTATCGTTGTGCCTTAAATCAAACTTCTGATGTCACAGGAAATGCACTTAATCCGATTTGCAGCTTCATTAAAACAGCGGAATGCCGCTCAATAACAGGCAGAGATGTAACAGATATTTTTTCCCGAGCTGCCAGAAGCTTTTAATTTGTGTCGCCATAACGAGAGACAGAGACCGAGACCGAGAGAGAGGTAGAGAAACGGAGAGGAGAATTGTAAAGAGAATTGCTTAATTCCACGGCAAACAACGCTTCGCCGTGGCGATGACTTAAGTCAACAGCAAGATTTATTTCCGTTGAAAAGGCTGCGCGAGCCTGGATGCGAGAATATAAATCCAGTGAGTCGGACTTTACGACAATGGGACCTGGGGATCTGCGAGGAGTCATTCAGTCGGACGGGAGAACGGCATATCCTGCTGCACCAGGCTGAGGCAGAGGCTGAGGCAGAGGCAGCCATTTTGTCGGATGCGAATTAACATGTCTGGGCTTACTGGCTTTATCCACCAAACCCAAACCCACTCGCACAACAAACGCAGTAACACACACACACAACTGCCTCTGCTGCTGCTGCTGCTGGCCCCAAATAATTTTCAGTTTTTGTAGTTTTTATACTGCATGTTTTCCACTTCACAGGATTTTATGTTCCACTACGCTCGCACTTGGCTCGAGTGTTGGAAAATACAATTGCCTGGGCACAAACACTTCTCTCAAACACACATACACTGGGGAAAAAAAGAAACGAAAAAGGACTTCTTACCATAAAAATCAAGAGGAAGTTGGAAAGCTTTGGTTTTTAATGGGTTTTATGTTGATTTAGTTTACAAAAAGCAACCTTGATTGTTTCGCCCTTTTAAAATGATAATCTAACACATAAGTCTTATTTTTCTGACTACAACCAGTTGGGAATTATAGGCTATTTTCTATCAATTTCATTATGAAGTGGTTGAGTCTAGGTATTTAATGTTTTTAATATTAATTTAGTTCCCGAAAGCATTCTATACTGTTAAGCTCTGTCAATAGTGTGAAGAAAGTTAAACGACTTGATTTTCTGACTATAACCAGTTGAGAATCATAAAGTCATGTTTAGGAATTTCATGGAATTTAACTGTTTATATTATGTTTTTAAGTAGTCATTAGTTTATTTAAGGTTTTCTACTAACTACAACCCATCTATTATAACTCCTATTTATTTTTATTATTTTTAAAATATCTTAAGTGATTTTAATTTTCTCTGTGCAGTGTAAAAGAGATGCACAGAGAATATGAAAGGCAGAACATTTCCGCATTTTTGTTTTTCTTTGCCTATGCTGTAGTGCCTGTGCCGCCAAATGTTTTTCCCTTTGCTAAAAAGACAATAAACTGTGCCAGTATGCGTGTCTCGGCTGAAAGTGTGTAAGTGTAAGTGTCTGTACCCTATAGGGCCAGGATATAGGGCGACAACTATAACTATAGCGGATAACTGGGTTGGGGAAAATGGGTAAGCAAAGAGCTGCTTGATCCACATTTGAATGAAGTAAGTTTTGCTTTTCCAGAACATATTTTCACTTATTAAATACTCTGAGTTTTTACGACCAAAAATAAAGGAAAATAAAAGGAAGTTACACTGAACTTTTGCTGTGATTTTAATTAATAATAAAACTAGGTTTAATTTAAAGTTTATATATTTTCCTAACATTCCCTAGCTTAGGCAGAGTAAAAAACATTTCGAGTCCTAGTTTTTGATTTTTCTTTCTATGCGTGGGCTTGGCTTCGCACGTTTTTCCTGCCCCATAACACTTGAGTACTTTATGCATTTTTTATTTCATTTTTTTTCCGGTACATTGTGTTGTTTTTTCCTCGTCTTATAATTGTTGCTGTTGACGTTGCTGGCTGTTGCAAGTCTAACAATGCACTTGGGCTAAACACTCGTCTATATCCCGGCCCATCTGCTGCTATCCCCACTTATAACCGAGTCTCTGGCATACACGAAGGACCCTTTCTGGCCATTTTGTAGCTAAAAAGTATCTAATGTTGTGATAAGAGCAAAAAATACCACAAAGCCAAATGCAATCAACACTCGTTGGGGGCCTACAACAACAGGACATACACTATACATATATATATAGGTTTGGGGCCAGAGGCGACAATGTGGCAAATAACCGCTTTCAAATCCTTAGCACACATGCCTGAAAACTCCTCCGGTCGAGTGTGTGACAAGTTTCTCAACAGCCACAAAACAAATTGCAATGGATTTCATTTTATTTTCTTCAATATCTTCTTGGCCAAAAAAATATAAGATATACGAGGTCTTGCCTCCCCCTAAGAGATTTCGCCATACTAAGTAGCTAGAGGATATAAAGGATAATATCGCCGTAAAATATAGATATTATGTATGTATGGGGGGAGGCTATGCTGCAGGAGAGAAAGAGTAAAATATATATAGATATATATGCTATATCGCTGTGTGTACTTACAACTGTGATGGGATAGAAGGGATTTATGATGGTGAAGAGTAGAATGTGATTTGGCCGTGTAGTCTCGGGACGCTTTCTCCGTACGTCGTCATTTGACTTGTTCATAAGTGCTTGCTGCTGGTTCTGTTGTTGTGTGGACTGTAAAAATATGTACACAAACACACATATGGATAAGTATCGGGCTTTGTGGTGACGAAGAGAGTATAACAACAGATTTATCAATATACAGATATATATACATATATAAATATATACATATAGTAAATATGCTTGGTCTGAGCGAGTGTTTAGTTCGGCATGTGCTACTGCATACTCGTATTTGTGTTTATTTTGCGGCTTTCGATTTATTTGGTCATAAATTCAGATTGCTAAAGGGATTTATATCAATCTAATCTGCTTTTTGGTAAGCAATATTTCAAAAAAAAAATTAGGGCCTAAAGCTAACTGAATCAATTGTAATTATGTTGTTAGGTGGACTTATTTCATTTTATTTGGATTTATTTGGTGCAATTTTAGGAAGCAATGCTTCAAAACCACGATTTATTGAACAAGAAGCTTGAATAATAATAAATGTAATATTTAAGCAATTTTTTTAATTTTTAAACTTAGAAATAATTTTTAGTTTGCCTTAGAACAATTTTACATAACTTTTTCTATTCTGTTTACAATCCTGCAAATATAAGAAGCAATTTTAGACATTAAATAGTAATTACTTCCCCTAAAAACCCATTTAATTGCCAAATTACACTCTAGCCAGATATATGTACATATTACAACATAGAATTAACTATCTAAATGTGTTTTGAAACCCCTAAAATAATCTCCTAACATTAAAGAAACTTCTGAAAATAATTATCCCGTACTTTATTGTAATTACACATAAACCAGACAAATTGATTTTCTGCACTAATGGCTTAATTTAAACCAATGCAAAAACACTTACATTTTCTATGACTGAGTGCAAAAATTTAAGTCAACGCAAAGGTATGCACTTTTTTTATATTTTATTTATATTTTCCTTTCGCACGTTAATTGACGCTGTCATGGGGATATGTTTGAATGCTCAATGCTGTATAATATTTGTTGTTGAAATGGCAACAAGGCGGTTAAAGACAAACCCAAAATTTCGGGGTTTTTTTTGGCATAGCTAACATAATTTCCGTTTTGTTTTCAGTTAGTCGGTGGCGAGTTTTTCAAAATAAATTACGGAATTTAGGTGAACCATGTTCATGTCACGTTCAAATGTCAATCAGTGGGCGACGACATCTGCGAAGGGGCTGCCGTGGAGTGAATTTAAATATTTCACATTTTTCCGCAAGCCAGGAGGGAGGTGTTTTTTTTTTTTTTTTTTTTTTTTTTTTGTTCTTGACACCGAAACACCGATGATGCCTGCTTTGCACTAATTAACTCGGTACTTAGGTGATGGTAAAACTTGGATAATTTCGAATCATTACAAGAGTTTTCCACCTTGACGTTTTCCCTTAACTTTTCCGTGCGTTTTTCTTGTCGTTTCTGCCTCGCTTACACGCCGCTTGAACTTGTCAGTGTCTACTAACTAATTACTATTAAAGTTAATTAACTTTTTCCCTAGTTCCGATTCACCACTCGCCGCTGCCTGCCACAATTATTTCATTGCTGACTCTGGCTCACTTTAAGAGCGCGTCGATGCATTTCGCAGGAGTGGACTCACTTAACCCTATTCCTTCTATATATTTATATATATACAGAGTAGCACTAGAAACTCGACGGTGCCTGTTGCTACCTGGTGCCTTTTGTATTCATTTGCCTGACTTTTGCAATTAGGTTAATGGTTCGCCTTTGTGACGTATTTTTAGATGCCAGTGCGAGTTCTGTATACGTATAATAAATACAAATATGTAAACATTAAGGCAAGCAGCGTTGAACTCGGCGGCAACCGCTGACCTTAGCTTTATATTTTACAATTGGCTGGAATAATTAAAGTCAAGAGCAAAAGAGAGATAAAGGAATACAAATGCATTTACAAAACTAGAAAACTTGAACTGATTTTATCTTTAAGAAAAATAGCTTGAAATGACAAATGATTGCAAGGAAACATTTAAAGCAATTAAAATTATATTCAATTTAATTGTCAAAAAGGACAATGGAGATTAAGATAAAGTAAGCAATAAATAAATTCAAATCAATTTTAATGATTTCTCAGCAATGGTAAATTGATCATTTGGCAACTTCATTATCCGCTTTACAACATCACGGAGCTGGTGGTAATCCAATACCTAATGCCAACCGACAGCTTCCTGCCACAACCAAGAACCAACGACGTCCTTGGTTTATCCAAGGGTTAATTCAAATTTCAACAACTTTGACGCATACAAAGCGATTTGTATGAAAATCCGAGGAAAAGAAAAGAAAACAAAGAGTGAAGCGGGCATGCCAGCCGAAGGAAACATTTGTTTTCTGTCAAATTTGCCTTTAATAATAATACACCAACCATCCACATTTTTCTTTTCCCCCCCTCTCCTCTGTACCTTCATCTCTCTCAAGAGCTCTCTCAATTTTCCCTGTATTTTATATATATTTTTTTTCTTTTTAGTTTCCATAAAACTCACCCCCGCACACGAGTAAGAAAATCCCGCAGCATTGGAAACTGTTGATTAAATTACAAAAAAACAGCAACAACAAGCTACTAAAATGATTGATTGATGGATGGATGGCTGGATGGATGGATAGCTGGATAGATAGAAAGATAGAAACATAGATAGATAGATAGATGGTTTGTTGCGAGGGTTTTAGGGCTTGAGTGCATTGGGCCTATAGAAGAAGAACTGTAGAGTTTGTGTGTGTTTTGTCTGCATCTGAGCTGGTTGTTGCTTTTGTTTTGCCTTTCCGATTTCGCTTTATTTTTGGTTAAAAACATTTGAAACATTTTTAGCACAGCGGCGGACGAATTGAAAATAGCCCAAAGGCGAGCGATGCAGCGGTGTTGCAGTGTCGCGGCTGCATACCGCAACGCATTTCAGCTCGAACCGCAACGAAATGAAGATGAATTACCCACAAAATCTCACTGGGGAGGGATGCAACTGAACGACGACGAAAACAACAACAACGACAGACGGTTGGTCCATGCAAATTGCGAATTGCAAATCACAAATAAATTTCGCTTCGAGAAATTTGCACTCAGTCGATCAAGCGGTCGCTGTTCGTATAAAGTGCAGCAGCCACACATCCACCAGATACATAGATAGACACCAAGAGATACAAGTGCACAATATAAATGCGTTTGCCAAGAAATCCACGCAGAAAAACAAAAAAAAAAAAAAGAAAATATATATAAAACATAAGAAAGCACAAAAATCGACGGACTGGGGAGAGACAGAAAGAAAACGATGTGTCGCCGTCATGAAGATGAAGATGAAGAAATCGCAATAAACTGCAACTTGCAGAATCTCAGATAAAGAATCGAGGTAGTAAAAATAGCCAGAAATACTGCCAGATTCAGTCAGACAGACGGACGGACAGGGAATGACAGTCCGGGGAGCTAGACAATTGAAGTATGTACTGGCATTTTGTCAAAAAGTCCTGGCAGGAAGAGTTCCTTGGAGTGAAAGATGTCAGGTTTTAGGGGATAAATCAGAAATTAGCTAAAGAGAAATGTAGACATCAACTTTACTGCTAAATTCTTGTAATCAAAGCCTAAAAAATGAAACTAAAGCATGAAAAATAAAATAAAATAAAGCTGATTGGAATGAAATTGATATAGAAATATGATTGACTCCCCAAAAAAACGTTCTCCCCTCCCCTACATTTTCATTATCTCCTTAATACAAGATGCCTAAATTAATTATAATTCATACTTTTGGTAAAATAAAACAAAGAAACCACACAAGAACTATCCTATCCACTCTGACTTGCCACAAAATGTGACAAGATGATCCATTTGTGGCATTTGTTCAACTCATTTGTTGCTTCTAATTGTCCCAGGTAGCTAAGCTAATCAAAAACTTCGCCAGCAGCCCCAAAAGTGTCCATCTTGCACATATGCTGGTGCTCTTCATTTGTAGAAGCCCAGAGCCATCATCAGTGTCGTGGTTGTGTCTCCCCTTTGAGCCAAAAAAAGGAAAGAAAAATAAACGAAAAAGTGAAATGCCTAGCAGAGGAAAATGTCTGGCGACAGCAACATGAGGCGGCATTTGTTACTCGCAATTAGATGCAGTGTATTCCGCCAGCCAGCAGACGGCGCACTCCGGTCATTTTTTCTGTCCAATCTCAGAAGATCCACTGCCGAACGAAAATTGCAATTTACAAAATGTTTTTTTTCTTCTTCAAACCGTTTGCATTGCGAAATTTAATTAAAACAGCAGCCACCACAATAAAATGAAATTAAATGCTGCAGATCAGTGAGCGACAAGAGCGAGTGCCAGATCTGTTGCTGCCACTGCTGCCTTGCTGCTTCTGCTGCCGTCTTGGCCAGGCCAAGTAAAAACATCAAAAGTCCAAGTCAAGTGGGCCCAACATCAAAACGAATAAAACAGCAGAATGAATTTGAAAATAATAAAACAATGTGCAAGTTATAAACAGCAACTGCATTTGTATCTGCGAGATACATTTCGCAAGACACGGCCTCCACTTCTTTGGCGGCAATCAATCATTCCCGCAAAAGACAAACCTTTTAAACTATATAATATAGACTCGCTGAGTATCGTGCATACTATTGGCATTGCTCATCAGCATCATCATCATCATCATTCTAGGATCGAAATTCTGCGGTCGCACACGTCAGAGATACATTCTCATGAATGACATAAGTACTCTTCTAAATACATTTGTATGTTTTGTTTTCTGTATCTAATTTGTTTCTAAACTCTGACGCCGGCGGTGCCGGTGGCCAAATCTCTTGGTAACAAAATGGCAATTGCTGTGCTCTGCTCTGGTCTGGGTCTGTCCGTTAGACATTCTATATATTCAGTATTTGCCATTTGGCCAGATCTCTTATCTCAGTTAGCAACGCTCATTAGTCACAGCGGGTGGCGGCATCGGCATCGGAGCACGTGGAGCATTGAAAATTGTCATTAGTTCGGCGTTTAATTTTTCCGTGCCGTGCCCATGCTCGTATTTTCCCCTCACCCCTTCCATCCCCTCTCTGGCTTTTCAGCTGACGTGTACAAGAGAGCAAACAATATGGGGGGAAAAAGTAAATTGCATGTGCTTTGGTTTCTAATGATTTTCAATTAGAAACTGTGAACAATTCCCTCTGGTCACATACTGAGATTAAGGCCACACATTTAATTACTGATATTAATCTATTGTCTTGGCCTTTAAAGCCTAAGACGTTTACTTGGTTAGCCGTTAATACTCTCAATCTGAATCTGATCTGATAAAGATCAAAGATTAATGTAAATTCAATGTTTGTGAAAGTAAATCTAGTTCAAAGATATTTTGCTGAGATCTAAACAATAATTCTTCATTTATGTGCAAACAATTAAAGCCTTGGACAGTTTTTAATGGATTTAAGCTTTTGGAATCATAATGTAAAGTGATTTTCTTACTAATTTAAGTTTATATTTAAAGACTTTACAAGCTCCAAATATCTTAATCTCAGCTAAACACAAATATTTTTTAAATCTGTAAACTTTTTTTAAATTAAATAGGTTTTTATAATCCCTTAATATGCCTTCTAATCTTTTTTATTACTTCAAACTAAGCTAAAGCAAACTCCTTTCAATTAAATCATCTTAAAGTATGCTCCCTCATGAAAAACTTGGCCATTTTCCTGATGAAAAACTATTGACGAGCCAGACACCCACCGTGCAAAAATAAATACAACAAAATATGAGGGCAGAAGAAGGAAGGAACACACAACAAACTAAGCCATAAATCCATCCATCTTTTCAACAAACTCAGCCGAAGGCAAAAAGTTCCTGCTTCGACTGCTGCTTCTGCTGTTTGTTGTTTGCTGTTGATTTGCGTTTTCGTCATTTTAATGTCAGTTCACTTGACGTGCCAGTGGATATAGCAACAAACTAGAGATACTCACACGGACAGATGGACAGATGGACAGATGGAGGAACGGAGGGATGGATGGCTGGGCTGACTGGGCTGACTGAGGTCCGACCGCGTTGATCACTTATGACAACAGTCGGCGGCCTCTGCTTCTTCGGCCGTGTGCATGTAATTTATGTGGAAAAATCTTTCGGGCGCTTCAAACATAAAACAATTTTCATTTCCATTCCCAATCCTCCACCCCTTTCGTACCATCGCCCAGCCTCCTTGTGGTCTGTGCGCAATTTACGCGCCGCTTTTCATGTGAAAATCCTCACTAATTCGTCTGTTTTGGGCCTCTCGTCGTATCTTTGCTCTTTTTTCATAATTTTTTTATTTATGGAAAATGCTTTTAAATGCGCATAAAAATACATGTAAGGTGGAGGCGGGTGTGCGGTGTTGGGGAAAATGAAAATGAATTTGGTATTGAGTCAGAAATTGATTGCCAAAGAGCAAGCAGAGGCAAGGATTTGGGGTTCTTGTGTACAATTCAGGAAATGAGCTGAGAAATGCGGTCAACCCTTCGGGGCTGGCTGTTTAATTAAATTAAATTTAGTAAGACTAATTTCAATTGCGTAGAAACACAAAGTAAATCGTACATGCATGAGTATAAGATTAATTTATATTTATTTTTGGGTCTCTACCCGGCCGGCCGCAGCACATCAGCAATTGAATAAAATGTAAGCAGAAATGTCAACAAATCTGTGAGATTTTCACGCAATCTCCGTCTGTCATGTGGAATGATGTGGTTGGACAAGAGAACCCCATCATCATCATCATCATTATCATTATTGTCATCATCATTGAGTGGGGATGCTGCCTTGCTGATGGGAAATGGGGTAGACATTCCTCGCTTGAAATTTTCACCCATTGTACACAGTACGAGGTGTTTCAATACCTCTAAGAATCCGCCATATACTTTAGCTTTTAGTATTTGTTTCTCTATATTTTTTTGGGTATTGTTTGGACCGTTGCTACGTCAATGAGTAAAATATTTCCGCTATTTTTCTTACTTGACAATTGGCCGACCGGGAAGCGCCGACAAAGCAAAACTAATCAGCGGGATGCGTAATCGAATCCACCTCGAGTGGGTGGTGAGCAAACAAACAAAAAAAAAATACGCAAAAACCTGAAACTTATATAAGGATCAGGCACGTGCCAGCCCCCGACCTAAATAAATATCTGAAGTATAGAAACTTACAGAGAATATTTATGAATATTATTCTTCAATTATTCCTGGCCGCCTCCAGCGGAAATTCAAATTTCATTATTCTATACGCTTTTGATCTATTTTACAACGTGCATGACGAACAGAGCCGTATAATATCAGCTCTAGGCCAAATGCCAAAAATCTATATTTGCTGGCCCGTTCGCGAAATAAGTGTCTGGCCGATTTAACATGAGCATTTATCATTTACTTAATGAGCAGTTAATAAGCTCATTGCAATATAAGCAGCTATATGGCCCGCAACTAATTGGGGACCAAAAAAAGAAGAAGTATCGGAATTATTTGCATTTGATGAATTATTAGGGGAAGTTTGGAGAACTATTTATGTTCGGATATTAGCAGAAGATACTTTATATTTTATTGGAATAACAAAATAAACCAAAACACTACTTAATAATAAAAAGATATATGTATATTAAGAAGTTTCAAGGACAGGTACACCCTGTTTCTCAGTTTAATCGATTTAAAATCGACTTTTACATAAACAAAAGATCGAAATCTCGATAAACTTCGGAATAGTAGTACAATGGCGATTCTTTATATTTTATTATAGCAAAAAAAAGAAGTATGTTTAGAAATTTCAAGGAAAGATACACCCCGTTTATCAGGTTAATCGATTTAAAATCGATATCAACAAAATCGATACAAACAAAATATCGAAATTCTAGTACAACGAAAATGTAAATATAAAAACTTCAAGAATCTGCTAAAATGAAACACTTTCAAAATAAAATAAACACTTTTAATAATTATTTACCCAAAAATTTCTCATATAAACTTATCTCGTATTAGCATAAACTTTTCTCTAAACTTTAACTAACCATTCCTCACCCCCTTAAGTGCACTTGAAACTAATGCCAGGGGAATTACTACCTAAAGTGCTAAGCCCCTCGTGTTACGCATACACGTACTTATAGAATAATCCCCCAAAATAACTTCATGTAGTTCTCGGCCAAATTTATGGCCACCAAGAGCTCCAGCAATTGCAGTGCGATAAAAATTTCATTTACCAACTTTTTTTTTGGGCAAACAGAGAGAGAGACAGAGAAGCTCGTCGAGAAGCTATGGCCATAATCATCATCAACACCACCTGCGACGCTGCCTACACTACACAAACAACACCAAGAAAAACAAAAGCCAAAAGGCGGCATGAACTCCGCACGCCGGGTGTCCGTAGCCACGCCCCCCAATCCGATTGAGGGCGTTGGAGGAAGGGAAAGGTAAGGGAGGAAGACCGAAGCAATGGAGCAATTCGCGGGGTCTATTTAAATGTTTACTTTTGCCGCGGCATCTCTCCATCGTCGTCGTTGGCGGCCAATAAATTAACGAGTCGCATCGTTCGGCCAAAGGAGCCACATCATTACCCATTAGATAGTACTACGCCCTCGCACCGAGCCCCTTGGCAGGCCTCGAGAAACCACCAAACAATTGCCACTCAGTACACAGTAAAAATATATTGAAAACGATCTAAAATAAACTATTTTTAATTTATAAATAGTTGTACTATAATATTATTTCCATTTACTAAATGAAAAACAAATATTTAAATGTTTATGCTAAACTTTCATAGTAATTCAGAGTTTATTTCTGCAAATTAATTGTTTAAAATTAAAGAAATTTCAAAGAAAATGAAGCTAAATTGATGATAGATTGTTTATTTAAAGATCTTTTCTTCCAAGTAAACACATGTTTCCATTACTATTACTGATTCAGCTGTTAAATTAAAAGATAACCACTTTAATATAGCTGTAAATGAATAATAACTTTTATTTGTTATCAGCTTATTTTTGTGTGTGGTCTCTGTTCGTCACCAAATATCTAAAAATATTTGCATATTTTTCGTGTGTGCAACAGCTAAGCCAACAACAACCGGTGACTTGAAATGTGTTAATCATCAAATAGGAAAAGAAAAGCGAAACGGGAGCTGTTTGTGTAAACACCACACACACACACACACCTCACCTCACCTCACCTCACCCACTTTTGCACCTGACCCACTGTACTACACACATTCTCTTAAAAACTGAATTGAGCGGATCTAAGCAAACCGAACTGTGCTGAACTCGACAGCCATTAAATATTTGTCAGCAGTTTGCCGAAGTTTACCCTGTGTTCACCACCCCCGTCGTCCACACCTGTGGCCACCACCTACTGGTGGTGGTGGTGGTGCCCCCGCCTGTTACCACCACCGCCACCTTCTCACCATTGAGCGCAAATTAACACATGTGGCCAGCCAGCCAGCCAGGCAGCCGAGTTGTTATTTTCGCTCTGTTTTCTTTGTGTGCAACAGCATTTTTCCAGCTTGTGTCGCTGCTATTCTTATTGTTTTTATCAATATTTAAACACATTTCAGAGTTTTCGGTTTCGCTTGTGCGCTACCTTTTGGCCAAAGAACATTGGGGAAACTTTAACCAAGAAAGTGTTCTTTATATTGAGCATTTAATATATTAATATGCTTCAAGTTTAAGTTCTTTATTATTAAAGTTTTTATATACTTTGCTCACAGATACAAATATTTGCTAACCTTGTAATTACTTCACTATCTCTAATTTCTTACAAAATTGGCTCCATTTAGGCCCCAACTTTTGGCCTTATTTAAAACTCAAATTGGATAAGAACACCTAGCTGTGCAGTTAACAGTTGATGCATAAATAAAATGCCTTTTCAAGCATTAAATTGCACTTCTTGTTGGCAATTTCTTACTTTCATTTAAATGCAGTCAAGTCACTCAGTTTAAATGGGATATTTAATCGAC
Source organism: Drosophila punjabiensis (assembly GCA_008042585.1). Classification (NCBI taxonomy): domain Eukaryota; kingdom Metazoa; phylum Arthropoda; class Insecta; order Diptera; family Drosophilidae; genus Drosophila; species Drosophila punjabiensis. Next base: position 114,955 of record VNJR01006073.1, on the reverse strand, counting down.
TTTCTTTGTCAGCCAAGAATAATATCTGTAAGATGTTTTCGCTGTCGCTCCAAAATAGCAGAAGGAAGGTGATCCGTTCTGTTTGCTAGCCTGGCTCTCATCCACATTGTTTTCTTAGGTGTTTGGTTGTGTTTCTTTGCCTTTTTGCCGTTGAAATGTGCTATCAGTAGCGAAATGTGCCAGGGAACAATTTAAATATTTCACGATAAAAAGAGCGACAGAGGGAGAGAAACAGAGAGAAATGTGGCATTTTTGTTGTCTCTTATTGCGTGTTTGGTGTGAACGAACTGTCGCTCATTTTGATGCGCTGTTATTCCAACAATGCAAAGTGCGCTCCATAAATAAATAAAATTGAAGTATTGTATCTTTTTATCTTTTTTATATGGAGCAGAAACGCGAACATGGCCAGCCGAAGCCGACGCTATCAATAATGCGATATGTGCGATTCAATCCATAATATTCCATATAATAAAACGGGGCTAAAGACACATAATACCGCTGCAGTTGTGTTGGCCAACTGTTATTTGATTATCAACGCTGCGCGATTGTTTCCGGCTTCTCGCCTCAATCACGCCATAATACAATAATACCAGGCCATTAACGCTAAAGATACTTTCCACTATACAAATTCAGGTTTGCACTTTCTAATCTACAAACTGACAGCGATTGGACCCCTCCTTCCTACCCATTAAAGCAGAGCAAGAGCAAGGCAATGAAATAATTTGTGTTAAAGCCACATACCATAAATTACAATCGGATTGCAGAGTACAAGAGAGATATATCGGTGAACTTACCTACAAAGAGACAGATACAAAAAAGAGAAAATTATATAATTATTGCATTTAAATAATTATTATTATTACTATAGAGCTGTTGCCATTGATAAACGACACTCGGCACGGGCAAATTAATTAATTCTTAAATGGTTGCATTATTGCAGGCCAGGTTAACCAATGCCATAGTTAATCACAGCAATATTTTGATTAACAATTCATTAATATCCATTTAGAGTAGAATATTAATGGCTCCGACAGAAGGACAGACACACACACCCTTTTAACATTAATAACTTTATTAAGTTTTTAATGAAATGAATGCATATATATTTCAGGTGATGGGAATAAATAAAAAAGTTTTTGGTTCGAGGGCAAAGCCAAAAAAAAAAAATGTTCCGCATAAATTCAACTCATTTTTTAGCCCTCATCGAAGTGCCAACTTTTTCTGCATTTTCAGCAATAATAAAATTCTCGCCACCGCAAGAACAGAACAAAAACCGCTAATAAATATGTAAAAATAATAAAAAACAAAAAACCGAAATTAACCAACAAAAAATGCTTGGCAATGGCGTTCTACACGTGTTTCCCTTCGTTCTCTCAGTGTGAAATGTAGTTTATTGACTTTTACTTGATGCAATGAAGAGTAAAATTAAATTATACAATAAGTGATTTGAAGCAAAATTTTAATTAAATGCTTGTAAAATAGATTAGCTGCGATTTAAAAGTCTTCAAAATGAAGTGTCACACATCAGTGATTTATGAGCCGAAGCAGCAAACCGCAAGTGTGCAAAGCAATTAAAATGTCTAATCTATATATACATATATTTAAAACACTTTCTTTTCGCCCGCTAATTATGCAAATGCAATTCAGATTTAATGCATCCAAATGACAGCTTTTTAAAGGCGATAAAATCGCTACTGTCCCCTATATATACCTATATATATATATATATGGATGTATATAAAGTCACTTAAACGAAATGCAAACGAAATTCCAATGCTCAGACCGGAGAATTGGGTCAATACATTTAAAAGGCACGAAAAAGGAAATGCAAACGAACAAAACGATCGGGATTGTTTGTGTACATATGCATACATATGGTGTTACGGACATACAGACATATATGGTAGGCATATAGGTACAGTAAGAACCATAAAAAGGTCGCTAAAAAAATACCCGAATATCGTACGAAAAAGGTATGGAAACCCGAAAGCTACGAACACGATAGAGGTTTTCAGGGTGAGGGCTTGTGGTAAACCTCAAAGATAAAGCCAGGAATTTGTAGATGCATTTAAGAGAACTATAGATCTTGAGGTATATGTATAAAAAATAAATTTTATTATAATATAGTAGTTATTATAAAGGCCGAAATTTATTTGTAGAGAAGAGGGGATCATAAAAAACTCAAATTTGTAAGAAATTACAGATTTAATTAGGATTTCAAACATTTAGTTGCAGTTTTTAATATATTTTTAATTAAAAGAAGAGAGATACATTCTTAGAACATATCAAAAAAAGCCTAGAACTAATAAACACCTCTTAAAGATACAAGATTCATCTACATCCAATAAGAAATTCAACCAATTAAATCTCTAAGATACAAAATACAATTTTAAGACCAAAGTAAAAGTAAAGAAGTAACTGCCAAAAACTACTTAATAAAAGGATTACTACAAAAAATCCAAATAAAGCGTTATTTTTAGCTTCCGTTGAAATTCCAATCGATGGGATTACTGAGATCCAATTCCCGGCAAATCAATGGGTTAACTACCACAATTGCATTTCGCATTCGATTTCGCAAAGCGCAGCTCCAAAAAAAAAAAACGTGTTTACCCACAAATACGAATTGGGAGAGAGAAAAGCACACAATTACATCTATATATATGTATATGTATATATACATATATAAATAAAGCCCAAGCACCGTTAGCAACACATAAAGAAATAAAAATAAACTCAGGCGAATGAAGGAACGAAGGCAAAGAAAGGCCTACAAAGAATCGTTGGCATGACCAAAAAAAAAAAAAGAAAGAAAATATAAAAAAAAAATCGCACGAGGCGAATTCATTGGTTTTGCAATGCATTCGACGTCGCTGCCTCTGCCTCTGTCGACGCAGTGCACATGACTGACCGTTTTCTCCGCTCACCTTCTCTTTCTCCTACGCTCTCACGCGTCCAGCGAGCGCTCGAAGGTTTTTTTTTTATTTCGATTCCAGCGGATTCGCTTTTCGCCGCTAAAGCCGAGCTTGCAATTTGCAGTGTTGCATTTGGCGCTGCTCGCCGCTTTTATTGCTATTGCTATTGCCATTCTCAGTGCCTACAGTCGAGCTTCTATAGCTGGAAACACCATGTAATTCATAGTTTCAGTTTGAAGGGACTTGGAGATGTGAGATATTACCAAGCGCACTAATTTTAAAAACATTTTTTTTTTTAACTTTAAGGCATTTTGAAGATTTAACAAAAACAAGTCCGGACTTTCTTAATGTATTTTAAAGATCTATATTATACTTTATTCTATTAAAACTCCATTTTAACGAAGTTTAATGTTTAAGAAAACTTAACCAAGTCATTTTCTATACATATTCCTGTTATGCCATGGAGGTCTATATTTAAATGGGACTAGAACATTTCTATATTTTTAATAACCATAATAATTACTAACTAACTGTGAACAACAAAACGAATAATTGTTTTTTTATCTTCGATCGCCTTAAGTCTAACTTTATAATTGTCATTGCCTTAATTTGCAATCGTGATTGAGCTATTAACTTTTCTTCTAGTTTTTATTGAATATTGAGTTAAATTGCTACATTGATTATATTTTCTAGTAAGCCAAACAGATTAAAAACTACAATTCATATGTACTTGATATATATTTTTAAACACACTCAAATAATCATCTAAGCTTAGTGCCCTAATGGTTTTTATTAGAGAATTCCAACTGTATTTTTCAAAACGTCGCGCGATTGTCAGTCACACAGACAGACATTGACAGACACGCACATTTAATTATATTTTTGCGCTATGTTGTTGTTTAATTTAGTGGGTCAGCGAAATTATGCTGCTATTGTTGTTGTTACTGCTGCTGCTGTTGTTATTGTTATTGTTTTTGTGCTGTCAGCGTCAGTCGCTTGAGCGTTGCTCGCCTCGTAACTGTTTCGCGGCTGCGCTTTTTGATTCGCATCAAGCGCTGCAGCTGCGCAAAACTGGATTTCAAAAGCAGCACCAGCTAAAAAGCAGGTAAAAAAAAGGTAGCTACAACTTGGAGAACATTTGCCGTGAAGGTAAACCGGCGCATAAAGCTAAAGGAAAGCAACAACTGCAACAGCAGAAAATGACTCTAGAACTGCATTGATTTCGATTTGCTGCTACAAAAAAAAACACGTTTCTCGAAAAAGCATCAGCAAGGCAATGCAAAAATTTCCATAAAAGGTTTCAAATTTATAATCAGAAAAAAAGATAAAGGCTTTGAGAATTATTTAGTAACGTTTTTGGGTGTTTGTGAGATGGTTGTGTTATATAAATTTATATTTAGTAAGACACCAGCTTAATTTCTTCAATTGCTTATTTTTTCTTTACTTTATGATTTATTTCCCTAGCCTACTCTCTTTTTCTTACTGTGCAGAGAGCGATGATCTACAAAAGAGATATAAAGAAAGGGAGAGAGTTCAAGCACCTGCCAAAAAAAAAAAAAAGATATAACGAAAGAGACAAGTCAAATACGACGGCGGCTACCACGGAATGCCAGCCGCAATAACAATTCCATTTATTTTTTTATCTATGTACTTAACTGAAACATAGCGGAGCGAAGAAGCGGCCCAAAGAAACGTGGCGTATGAGCAATTGAGTAATTACCATCGACACAGTGGGCCGCACTAGCAGCGGCACCCCCAAAAAGAAAAAATAACCAAAAACAAAAATAATAGAAGTATCAACAAATACCAAGAGCTATCAAAGAGATTTGAGAGTAATTAAATGCTACGATAAACATTTGAACGCTTTATATTTCTGCCTTTTCTTTTTTGGAAATAAATAAGAGAGGCGGCAGCAGGCCAAAGAGCAATTCAGAAGAAATGTGTGCTGAAGAAAGCGGGCAGAGAACGCCCGTAGTCAGAAGAAAGCAACAGGAACGAGCAGTTCTTTTGGTATTCTTTTTTCTTTTCTCTTTCTCTTCTCTTCTTCTTTTTTTTTGCATGCATGACTTGAGGTAGCGGCAATGTTGATGAGTCAAAAGCGGCCAAAATTAAATTGCGCGCCAAAAAAAATGTGCAAAAAATGCTGAATGACAATACAAAAAGGGTTTTGCAGCAAAAACACAATCTTCTACGAATTGGTGATTAATTTTGGCAAAAAGACAAGGTTTGGTAATTGGTAAAGAGATGATATTGATATCAATATTGAAGTCTTTTTTATAGAAAATTTAGCAAACAGAACTTTTGGGAAATTAAATATTTTTTAGACTAAATAAAGCACCCTTTTTGGGTTTATTAATCCAATTTTTAGTTAAAGATATTTATAAATGCATTGTAAAAAATAATGTTTTCCTCATAGCTAACATTTATTTGCTATTTTTACTCACTTTTAACTTATAGCAACAATTTCCTTAACAAATATTTAATAAAAATGTCTCAACATAATCCATAATTCTATGATTATATAATCTAATGATAATCTATGAAATCCCATTAAGTAATCGATAGGAAATTTCCGCAGCACCAACAGTTATATTCCGTTCAAGTATGACTTATAAACACACTCCAGCAATATTTCCACGAAATCGTTCAAGCTTATGTGTAATCTTGCCTGTTGCAGCAGCACTGGCTCAAAGTAATGGCCAAGTTCCCCGCTCTATGGTCTCAGTATCCGTATCTGTATCTGTATATCTATATATCGGTATCAGTATATGTATCTTGGGGATACCTGTTAGCTGCCCAGACGAACATGTGCAATTGCCAACTAGAACAACACGTTCACTTGTGACAAAGTGCCGCATATTGAGGGGATCGGGGAAAATATATATAGCAAGAGGGGAGGCAGTGAGTGCTGAGTTGGGCGGGAAAGCGATAAAGTAAAAACGTGTTTTCTGCCGCTGCTGCTGCAACCGTTGCTCGTTGCTAGTATTTATCGCATTGCCCCCCCGCGCGCTCATTGTAGCCGAGAGAAACGTGCTTTGAGAACGGCATGCCAAACCAACTGGAATTGTATCTAATTAGTCTACCGGTCGGTCGTTGGGTCCGTCGTACGAGATCTACCCAGCTATATCTCGCCCTAGGTAAGTACATACATATCTTTCATATAAACTGTGCCTCCATTGAGACGCCCCCATTTCGTTGGCTCTCTGGGTCGCCTCTATTATTTATTTCGGTTTTGTCTTTCACTTTTTTCCGCCGCCGCGGCTGCTGGCCAATAAAATAAATTCAAATGAGACAAGTTCCGGGGGGGGGCAGCCCCCCGAGTGCATAAATATTCTTGCTCCCAGCAAATTGTCAGCTTGTTATTGTTATCGCCAAATGGTAAATTATTAAACACAATAATTTGTTGACATTGGCATTTTCGTCATGTTTATGATTCCGAATCGTTTTTTTATGCCCTACGTTTTTCTCTTTTTTTCCTGGCGAATAGGTATCGTTATTATTTATTCGCCACAGAGGATTGATTATAATCAATAAGTTTCAATTAATTTTACGTTTCGTATTGTTTGCATTTGGTTTGCAATTAAAACCAAAAAGTTGTGCGTATTTACAAAAGCAAATTGATGGAAAATATATCACGGGGGAATTCAATTGCACACAGAAATTAATTATAATGCAAACATAATGGAGTTTAAAGCATATTTCTTTAATAAAATATACATTTTTTTATATATGAAACCTATAAATAGACATGCATTTTGTATATATATTCTTTGGGTAAAGGAAATCATTGCCTTAATTGCTTTAAAAATGCTTTCCCATCGATCGAAATCTATTTGTTCCCACATTTTATCTGTATCTCAACCGTTTTGGATCTTTCGCTGCACATTCTCGGCCAATGAAACTTCATTTCCTGCCCAAAAAAAAAAACTGCAGTTGAAATTTCAGCTGTTTGTGCCTGCAATCATTAGCGCTGCCCTACCGCTCCCGCTCTCCACATGCCTCGCATCCGTCAGATACAATTGACTAACAGCTAACAACGAAAAAGACTGGAATACAAAATAATAAAAAAAAACTCAAGCCCAATCCCAAAAAGTGAACCAGAAAAGGCAAAAATAAAAGGTAGAAAAAAGAGACAGAGGGCCACAGAGCCACAGGCCACACGTCACTTGACGTTCAAGTTCAATAACCTGGCCAACAACACATACACAGTTATGTGCGCACTCACACCGAGACAATTACCAAATAATGTGGCCACATGCACATGAAGCAAAACGCCGGCAACAGCAACAAAGCCTCAGCCAGTAGCAGCTAACAACAACAACAACGAAAATGAAAAAAAAAAATGAAATAAAAACTGAAACCAAAGAAAGAAATACCGAAAAATAAAAAACCAAAGCAAAAAAAAATCCAAGGGGAAAAAATGAAATTGAAACAAAATATGCGTCGCCGCTTGCTTACATAACAGCAAATAATGTTTAAGCAGCGGTAAAGCAAAGCAAAGCAAAGCAAAGCAAAGCTATAAGAGAGACAGCGAGAAACCGGGAAGAAGTAAGCACAAATAATGACAAACAATAACAAAGAGCACTTCCCAAAAAGAGCAACACGAATTACATTCAAAAAGGGGCAAAGCCAAAACCCCAAAAAGCAGCACAAAAATTTTTCCCGAGAAAGGAAGCTAATTATCTTGGAAAAGTCGAAGTTTAGATACTCTGGATTATATAATAAAAATAAGTTACTTAATTTGTGTCTAATTTATAATTTAATTTTAAACTTTTAAACGAAAAATGTATCTAAAATCGTGATCATTAACCATCGGAGGAATCCCTTGTAAAACTACAATTAAATATATAAACTACACCAGATTTATACTATATTATCTTTAAGATTGATGAAAAATCTTATGAAAATAAGATTAAATAATACTTTTTAGCCAGATTTGTACTATATAATCTTAAGAACAATATTCAAAGATTGAACTAAAACCTAAAGAAAAAAGATGATTATTGTATTATTCCCACAAAACTTTAAGATAAAACAATTCCTCTCAAGCAATCTGTTGGAATAAAATTTTAATAAAATAGATAACTAAAATAATACAAATTAAATTCCCCTTAAACCTGAAATACCCTTTCACCAGGGTATAAGTATAAAAAAAAATTAAAACAAAGACCCCAAAAGTGATCTGCGGACGGATGATTGTACTTCGATTGAGGAGAGCGCAGATACAAATGCAGAGATACAGATACAGCAGCTTCGCCTGCACGTACAGATACAGATACGTATTCTGGTCGCTGCTGTTTCTGTTGTTATTGTTATTATTTCCTTTCCTCCACTTCTCCAATGCCTTATTTTTTTTGTTTGCATTTAAAAGTTGTGAAATGCCTGGGTGTAAATGGATCTCAGAGAGATATGCGGAGAGGGCAGATTCCGGGGGGCGGAGCGGGGTTAAATAGATGCTAAACACCAGCAAAATGACTTAATAACAATCTCTATGACGTGCACATATCTGAATCAATTAGCCAGGTCGTTAAATGCAAGTGAAGTGCAAAAAGTATCTGTGAAATTCGCAAGGAGTTCATGTGTACGAAAAGCGCCCTAGATGAATTCAAGCAGATTATTTAAGCACTGAAAACAAATCAAATTGGGTACTTCATGTTTTTGTTCAATTTTAAATAAATATATTATTTAAATGGTGGTTTTTATAGCTCGCTTTATAGTGAATTTCTCTGGCAAAATAAGCTTGCAAGATCAAGAGCGATAACTTAAACCGCTTAAATCACTTTATTATTACACGTGGCTTTTATTTTCACTAAAACCCAAGTTCATTTATCATTTGAAGCAATCTGAAGACATAGAAAATGGGTTTACACTTGAGAAGGCTAAAAAACAAACCGAATTTATACTGAATTTGTAGTACTTGTGATTTTTAAACAATTTATTTGGAGAGTTTACATTTTAGAAAAAGAAATTAGACTGGCAATGGTTTAACAAAGCAATAACGAGAAGTGTTTTTTCTTCTTGTGTGCTTATTTTCATTTCCGAAACTTTGGTTTTCCATTCAAAATTGGAGAGCAATCATAAAGTTATGGCTTGAAAACTCGGACAGCAGAACACACATTGTTTGGAGTTGCACTTGGACTGCAGCTGACTTAAATTTCATTGGTCAGTGGTTAGACCCGAAAACCAAAAACCCCCAAAAATTCCTGGCCAGGCACTCACTCCCGGAGGAGAAGCAAAAAAAAATAATAATTAAAAATTCAGCAAACGAATCAAATGGCCAGGCTCAGAAACAGAGAGAGAGCCACTCGCATGGCTAACATTTCTCGGTTACCCGTAAGATACTTTTACGCAGCTCTACGAACCAAAAGCTCATAATGCGCCGCCCAGGGGGAAAAACTTTTCCTCGTTGATTATGGCGCCTTTTGTTTACTTGCATCACGGTATTTCACTCACGAATTTCATTTCGACATAGGCCAACGCAAAAGGAGAAGAAAAAGAAAATGAAAAGAAATAGAAGCAGGGAAACAGAAAAATTACGGCCAAAAGATATTAGAATTCTTCTGGAGAATAAAACAAAACAGAAAAGGGAGCACGGCCCAGAGAACGTGGCGCACGCAATAATCATAATGGCAATAATACAGCAGAAAGAACATGGCAAAATGTTGTAATGACTCAAAGTGAAAATAAACTGGCAAAAGCTAAAGAATATTGTACGTACTACGTACATAGGCGCCGAATGGCGGGAGGCTGGAACGCGACCAGTGGGAGGATTGGGGGGCGTGGCAGGCAGCACGATGAGCAAAGGCGGCACGGGCAAATGAAAACTAATTGTAGCGTAGCGAATTAGGCAAGACCCAAAGTTGGGGAAAAGGAATTTCGAGAACTACAGCGGCGACGATGGCGATGAAGAGAGAAAAACGAAAAAACGAGAGAAAAAAAGTACATTTCTATGCAAGTCACGGCGTTACCTTCTCCACCACCAATCCTCCCAATCCTCTTATCCCAAAAACCAAACACCACCCCGACTCTCACACACGCACATTTGTACACAAGAAAAAAAGAGTCTTAATTAAATTGTTATATTATGTTCTAATGTCAAGGTGTGACACAACACAAAACTAGTAACCTTGAATTTCTGTAGAAAGTATCATAAAAGGTATTGTGATATATGTTTGAAATATATAAAATTCCTAAAATTCTAGTACAATACATTTTACAATTTTGATGCCTTTTTATAATATCTCAACTATCTCGCTCGCACTCGCCTAAATGGCGATTACCGGGTTCGAGTCCTGACTAACTGTCTTTTTTCAGCTATTATTTCTTAAGTATATTCTAGGATTTAAAGCATTATTGATACTAATGATACTAAAACTAATGAAATATATATTAACTTCCAATACTATAGTACCATTGTATGATAAATACGAGATATATAAGACACTAAACTGGAAACCTTTTGTCTATCTCGCTCGCACTCTCCTTTGCGGGTTCGAATCCCAGCTAAGGCAATACAAAATAACGAAAGAACTTCGCATAAAATACACCTTCTATTTGAAGTTTTCTAACCTGAATTTCAATTTAATAAATTAGACTTAATTTCCAACAAAAAACTATTCAATAAATTAAGAAAAAGTATCCAAATTTCTCAGTGTAACTGACGCAAGTTTCTAAAGTGCTGCATTACAAGGGGCTTGTTGTGTTTTCGGGTTCGGGTTCAGATAGTGGGGAACGTGTGCGTGGCATATTGAAAAAGCAGAAGCTACGAATATATATAAAAAAACAATAGGAACTGTCGCCATGGAAGGTAATAGCGGACTCGAGAACCGTTAGCAGCCGCTCGTAATTGGCATTTAAAAGTATGTCGCATGTCACCGAGAAAAGCAACCAATGATCCATTGGAAAAGTGTAAAAGGTCCCGAAATAAAACAAAATTGAAAAGTTACCTTAACTAGAGACGCAAGTGCGACTATGAATAAATAAGCTATGCAGCTGGCAGGAATCTCAAGCAGGGTGAGTGTGAGTGGGCGTCAAGGCTTTGGGGGGTGGTTCTAAAAACCCAGCACGTTTCGCCTCTAGCCTCCTCAAATATTCAACAAAAGCGACGGGTGGAAACACACACAAAAAATTATGTAATTGAATTGTATGTAGATACAAGAGATTATGGGGATTTTCAATGAATTTTCCGTTATTACCTACTTTTTTGCAGCTGAATTTTTGCATTTCTGTCAGATAAAACAACAGATAATGCTGTCAGCTTAACAGTTGATTATCTTTAATGGAGCTAACACCAGTGTTGTTTTTGACCAGTTGAAAATTTTAGTACTAGATGAAAATTCATTTTAATTTCAGGCTATTTAAAGGCAGTAATTGTAACACTTTAACACTCGATTTCACAGAGATTTTCTACCTGTCTTTCAGCCACTTAAGTCTTCACTAAAACACTTTAAGTCTCTAAACTTTTCACTTCAATTTCGCTTATTGTCTCATGACCAAACAGAAACATTGCTCGATGACCTCGTTCAACTCTTGTTCTATTTACCCAAAAGAAAGAAAAATAATATAAAATATAAAAACCAAAATCCCTTCTCTCTGCTGCATCTTTTTTTCCCCCTTCTGTCCAATTTCGTATCTTCCAGATACAGTTGCAGAATCATATTCCCCCCGAAGATGTGTAAGCTTGTGTGTGTGTGTGTTTGTATATATAGATGTCCACATACGATGGCAAATGACAATGCGCCATATATCAAATTATATATAAACGTGTACTTAAAAAACTACACTTCCGACCTTCGGGAGAGACCCAGCATGACATCCGGCAAATACACGACAGCACCAGCTCCCCCCCTCGGGTAGCCCCTCCTGCCCGCACAAGCGGCAAGGCAATGTAAGTAAATGACAAAAAGAGAAAAGAACGAGGCATAAAGAAAGCAGCGGTAATAGCAGCAGGGGAACCAAGCCGCCGCGGGGGGAAAATGGAGAGGAGATGATACTCGAGACGAGGGGGGACAGAACATAACAGCGCGACATAAATTGAACTTTTTTTTTGCACAAAACTTGTAGCAAGAAATGCTTGCTTCGCTGTCTCTACACGATTCATAATTTGTTGTAATTGGAGTTTAAGTCGACAACCTCACCCGCTAATACGCGAAGAAAACCGAGAAAGAAACGGTGTATCCGAGTGCCCCGACTATGAAATACCTGTTTTTATTAGCAGAATCAAAGAAAATAAGGAAGTTTCAAAGCAAACTTTTCCAGTTTTACTTGAATTTTATGGATGTAATGTATCTTTAAGTATAATTTCTACAAAAATCGTATAAAATGTATCTTTTATTAAATTCTAGCATTAAAACTGTATCTTTTATACTATATACAACTACAAAGATACAAAAATGAACTTCACAACTAACAAGCAAGTTAACAAATACAATATACCCAACTTCTAAAAGTATACCAGGTATTAAAAGCAACAGATAAACAGCAAAAATAACGAAACACAAACTTGACAATTTATTTTTGGAAACACTTTTGTGCTGTCTTAGATTATGTATTTTTAATGCCATGAAATCGCCTTATTACGCTTGCCCCGGCACGCAGGGCAAAAAAGATACGAAATAAAATATAATGACAAGGTGTTAATTTGAAATGCCAGCAAGGGCTCATCATCAATCCCCACGCCCGCACCATCATCATCATCTTCATCATTGTCATCGCTGGTTGATGTCTTGTTTTAGCAGTAATTTTTGATTACTCAATTGGGAAGTTTAAAGATTCTGTTAGCATTCAAGGAAATTACTATTCAAGTTATTCATATATTTGTAGTTCTTCTCCAGGTAATATTTAATTTTAATCCGATTTTATGGTCATACAAAATCCAAGATTAAATGTAACAACAGGTTGTTAATAATTCAGCAAGAAAAAATTTCATTTAATATGTAAAACTAAAGGAAACACAGGAAAATGTCTCAATAATTCAAGGCCTTGTCTGTAAGAAAATCTCAGATTTTCAGTTCCAAGAATTTTGTGCTTACGTACTTTGATCTCTTTAAGAATTCATAAACATATTTCGAGTTGTTTTCTAGTGACTGGACAAGACTTTCCATTCGAATTTGAATTTATGATGGCTTTGACCGAAATATGAGCACAAGAACATTATTATTCACTATGCACACAGCTGTGCTCGTCTCATTTAAAATGCGAATCAGGCAAGGAATTTCTTTTCCTATGACCGAAAATTGGATAAAAGAAAACGAAAATCAATCGGCCATCGATACGCAAGAATCCACAATCGAAGTCGAAGTTGCAACAATTGCTACGCTGCACGATGATAACGTTGATAATGATGATTTACCATGAAGCTCGCACTAAGATAAATTGCTCGAATTGGAAGGCTTTCACCAGCAGAATCAAGAACGGAAAAGGAAAGCCAGATACTCGCTTGGTAAATGCCTTTTGGCTTTTGAGCAAGACAAGAGAGCTTAGTTAGGCACTGGCATCCTCTTCTCTGATCACTCGGCCAATTAGTCTGTCAGAAGGATGCAGTTATCTCAAAGAATCCAACAGATTTAAAGTGTGTGTATACCCGGGCCAAGGACACTCCTCCACCTTAAAGTCAAAGGCAAACAGCAATTTCAATTAGTTCAATTACACAACTGCAACGAGGGGAGACGCACCAAGTCGAGGGTGTAACGCAACCCCTTCCACGAGGACTACAAACAACCCTTTGCCTTTAAATACACCACCCATCTTAACCCATTCCTGTTTGTCGTAACTTTTTGCAATTAAAACTTGAAACGCAAAAGACAATAAAAATCAATTATCTTTAATAAAAGGCCAGCGACCCAGCAGCTGTTGGTCAGCGCAAAAACAAAAAAAAAAGGTAACAAGATCGCTGAAAAGGCCAAAACCGAAATTGAAGATGTATTGCAACCCCCATGTTGTCAGGGTGATGTGATGCATTTAATTAACAACAGTGCAAAACAGGACTCTCCCCGGAAAATGCACTCTGACCGTTGCATCCTATCCATTAGCAGGTTCAAATCTAGGACTGGGTTTGGGTTCCACTTTCCGGGGGTGGCATTCGTGTTTTGGGCCTCGAGACACGCACCACCAAAAAATGGTTTCTGATTTTTTGAATACATCATTGGCAACTGGAGTGGAGTGAAGGAGAGAGCGATGTGGAGTGGTGCGGAGTGGAGTCGAGTGGAGTGGTGTGGCATGGAGTGGAGTGGCTGCCAAGGATGCATCGTCCGTTGGTCAGACTGCAGTCTGCCTCGCCTGCCTTCTCTATTTATAACTGTCTGGATGGATAGATGGATGGATGCGAGGATAGGAGGATGCTGTCGGGAGTCTGGCTGGGCGGGGTCTGGATGCAGAATTTATTTGCCATGACCATGTCGGAAACACTGTGTGTGTGAGTGGATTTCTCTCTCTCTGCAGCATGCGTCACGCTGCCAGACGCATCGGCGGCTGTGGAAGTCGCGATGTCGCAACATCCAAACGCATTGGCTGCTGACCCTTTTCCCGAAAAAACCGGGGAAACGTGAGTCTGGGTGAAAAGTGCAAATGACAGACGACGCGCGAGCATGATGCTGATGCTGATGCTGATGATTTTATCGGATGCCAGACAGACTTTTTGGTGGCTTGCATATGGGATTTTCAGACAGGAGATGGCATCACAAAGGCCCTAGCCTTTTGGCAAATTGAAAATGTCTGCAGGCTACAAAGGTTGTAGTTGCAGGATAGCATCTAAATTTATCTTAAATATTAACTTTTCTAACTCTAAATTTCCAGGTTAAAGTTTGGTTTCTCGAAATACAAATAAAATTGAGTCACAGGGTTGCCGTTTAACTTTTAAACTACAACATTAACTATCAAGAGTCTCTAAAACATTGCTTTTTTACAACTCTAATCAATATGAAAATGAATTACTACAAATTTAATCAAAATATTCTTTGAATTGTGTAGAAATTAACTTTAATGAAAAGACAAAGTTCTACAAACAACTCAGATCCGCATTGAAATGCTCCACAGCTACTTGGGGCATATTCTATTGGATTTTCCTTTCGCAACTTTGGGGCTTAACCTGCCATTAGTGGGTCAGAGTTGCAAGAGCGCCAAGAGCTCCTCCATACATCCGTCCCGCCCTCGCCTTCCAAGCTGACACATTGTCTGATCTCTGGCTGGTTTGGCGAAAGGGCAAGAACTAAATCGTTTAACCTGCCACACGACAACGACGACGAGGAGTGGGCCAAAGTTCTTTTGCCTTTGCTTCGTTCATGGGATTTAGCGCATCCGCCTACGAGTGCACTTAATCACATGGAAGAGCAACCAACTGGCGGCCTGCTGCTCCTCCGCCTTTTCGGCACGTACGCAGTTCCAGCAGGGATGACGAATGGTGAAGGACTATGGGATGAGGAGGAGCCCACAGGTACGCTCGCTGACTGCCAGCAAGGGCAGTCAAAGCGAGAGCGTAAACGATGCCAAGTGGAAAAGCGACAAACGGAGCAGCTCCACCAGCATCAGCAGCAGCAGTCCGGCGGACTTTGCGGAAAAGGCAGCTCTTGAAATGACGAGAAGATGCTGCTTCATGTGCTAATTGCGCTGTCAAGTCAAGTGTGTGCGAGGAACAGCAGCAGCAGCAACAGCAGCAGCACATCAGGACTCGCAGCCACGACAGGACTAGGAGCAACACACAGCAGCACCCGCAGACGGAAGCAACAGCTCAAAGGCCACACGCAGACAGATATAAATATATCTCTTATATATATACAACATAATGTACATGTAGTATAGCCCGATGAGCATCCCATTAGGCGTTGTTTGAGCGCAGGCTAAGAGAAAAATTGTTGCATACTTTGCGCGGCCGCAAGAAGAGCTTGTCGCTCTCCCCACACACACACACACACACACACACTCTCCGGCGCTTTTCTTTCTCATTTCCATTGCACACACAGAGCCAGCCGCCGGCAAACACACAACACAAGAATTTCCTTTTGCCAAAAATGAAGTAATATTCATGTTGAGAATGCCACCCAAAAAACCGAATCAATAAACCATCGAGCGCAGGGCGGGAGCCCCCTGGCTCCCTTTTTGGCCATTATTGACTGCTGTGCCCCGGCACAGAATCAACATTTTTATCGCAGCGAACGCTGCTGATAAAGCGCCGGCAAGTCGCCAGCAGACAAACGAGAGTTTCCCAGCCAGCCGCCGTCGGTCGACGCTACGAAATCGATTTTTCCAACCCTCGCCGAAACACAACAAGAGCAGCAACAATTGCTGCCAACAGTGTTGCTGCTGCTTTTTCTGTTGCTGTTGCTGCTGCTGCTGCTGCTGTTGCTGCTGCTGTTTGTGCGGCAGTGGCTGCTGCAGGCGACGTGGGTGAGAACACAAGTTTCAGGCCATGGGAAATTATAATGGTTTTCCGGCGGCAAGAGAAAGCTGTAAGCTAATTGCACCAAGTGTGCTTGGTCGCTATGTAGAGTCAGCAATTCGCAATTTTTTTGGAAAAATTAATATTATATCAAATTTTATTGAGAAGACAAAAAAATATATTTAAGAATTGCAATCTTTTAAGGTCAATATGTTTATAATGAATATTAAAGGATAGAAATTCTCAAAAACAGAACCTAGAGAAGGTTAAGACCTTTCTGAAATTTGCTAAAAAATGTACCGAAGATATACTTAAAAAATATTTAATCTCTTAAGCCTTAAAGCTTGATCAAAGACACCTAATAACTAAAGCCAGAATCAGTCCATAAAATGAAAATTACGTATTAGCTGAGCACCCATAAATGTCACCGGAAGAAAGAAATCCTGTGAACACTCCAATAAGTGTCAAAGCATAAATGAATTTATGAAATATACATTTTTTCCAGTAAAAGCATATATTTTTTGAAATGTACATATTTTTCCAGTAAACGCATATATTTTATGCATACAAAAACTGTTTTCTGACATAAACAAATTCGTAAATTTATGCAAAATTTGTTTTCAAGTTATGCTTGCCATTCAATCAGATTTTTGACAATATTGAATAGTAAAACGAACCGAAATATATATACAAAAATATACTAGATAAAACTGTACGATATCGCAATCGCGACTCCCCGATAAGCTCCATGCAATTCGGTTCAGTTCAACCCCCAATGCGGAAAAACTTTATCAGAATCGGAGCAGCAACTACCCACCACCACCACCACCCATGGCCACGAACACCCCGGATTTATCAGCAAGGCCAGCGGCCCAAAAAGCCCGCGGACACCATCCAAAATGTATACAAGGGATCAGAAAGCGGTAAAAGGTGGTGAATGGGTGCTGTGAGCTGGACGAAAATACGGGAATCGCATCTGATGAGGGTGGCTAGAGTGGATCACCCACCTCAAGAGCTTTCTGGTTTCATATGGGATCTGAACTTTGAAAAAATCAAACGCAACCTATAATTACAGTTTTGTGGGTAATTTTGTACATGTAACTAAAAACGTGTTAGATTTCTTTCTTCTGGATATATTTCATATTTATAAAATTCGAATCTGATTGCTGTAAACTCTGGTTCAATACTTTATAATGTTACAATATCCTATATTCAGCAATATCCCATTTTCTTTTGCTTTTAAACTCCTATTATGACAAAGAAAATGTGTTTTAAAGATATTGCAATCTCCAGCTTTAAAACAAATTTTCTTAATAAACTAATAATGTTCTTTAAACTTTATAATAAGCTATTAGGTCCCTAAAACCTTGTCAAACTGCAGCTTATTATTATAAGCTCTTATTATAAAAATATATTCATAAAAATACTAATTTTTTGCCGAGTGTCTTATGACTTTTAATAATATATTGACAATAAATGGCATCTCACACTCACCCTAGCATGCATGTGCACATCATTCTCGCCGGGCTGCTGGACACCGGTGCGGATCTTTTTGTTCTGCGGCCCCTCGGTAACGACTATGGTTGCCCCTCCTCCGCCGCCGCCGCTGGCGCCTCCACCGCCGCTGCCGTTGCTAGCGCCGTTGTAGGGCATTGTGGTCGCCGTTGCGAACTGGAGCGAAATCTCGGGGCTGATTAAAGTTTGTTGGTGTAGAATTTTGGCGGATTTTTGTGGCCTGAGCCCAGTGGTTGCGCGAGAAATATATATATTCAATTACGTGCGACGAAGGCGCGCGATTTTCGATCTTTTCGATCGTTTTTGGGGGGGGCGAAAAACGCTTGGGAAACGCGCGCGCGATTTATGTAGTTTCACACTCGAATCTCTTCCTGCGAGAGAAATGAGTTGTAAATATTTGTTTTTGTTGGTTGGTGTTGATGTGGGATGTTGTTGGTTGTTGTAGTTTTTAATGGTGGTGTAGCTGTGGCTCTGCTTATTTATTTACTATCTTCAACTTCCTTCTTTAGCGCAGTGTAAAACACTTGCAGCTTTTTATTGCACTTTTGATTTGCGTGATAAATTTTCCGTTTCTTCGCTGGCTGTTCTTGTATGTTGGATTGATTTACCAGCTGCAAGACGAATAAAAATGAGAGAGAGAAATTTGGGTTTATTAATAATCAAAAACGAATCAAAAGCACAGCAAATATACATAAATATTTTTGACAGTCATTAAGTATCCACACGGGGAAAGTCTGCTTGCATTTCCAATTTCCCAGGACTCCCAGGATAGCACTTAGGCACGATTCTCTCCTTGAATGCGCATATAAAAAATAATTTAAATGTTTCGAGGCAATCAAGTGGAATTGAATTTATTCAAATGGACACTTGGCGCAATGATAAAAGAGCAGCATTTAAAGGATTTAGATTCAAAGCAGATGTGAATCTAGAATTTATCGAATGAAAAAGCTATTAAATTTAAACAATAAGCAAGGTAATATTTATCCATTTAAATGTGTTAACAAAAATTGAGAGGGGGCTTAAGTTATTAAAATAGATATTTATTTTCAATTTAAAAACGTTCGAAAATTAAGGAAAATTCTGAATAAACTAAGCCATAAAAAAAACAATAAAAAAATATTACTTTGATAATAATAAATTCATTCAAAATAAACCAATTGGATGGCTACCATTCATTGAACTGGACATTTCTTATCAGAATCAAATTAGGTTAATTATGCGGCCGACCAAGGAAACGGAAAATATAGAGCAATTATTTTGGAAATGCAAGCAATTCTTGTGGAAAAAACATAAAAGAAATCGTTGAATGACAATCATAATTCGTTCTAATTGGAAAGGTAAACCGGAGGCATTAATCAAAGGACGAAGGCGAAAGGAAAATGCTCGAACAACCCTCGGAAAGTTGTCAAAAACAGATGGAAAAGCAGCGAAAAAGCGCCGGCAAATAACAAAACCAACGAGAAACGGGAAGAGAAAGCGGCAGAAAGAGAACGGAAAGCAGAAGGAATATGGCCGAAATGTCAGAATGACTTGGCACAAGGGCTGGCAGGGGGCAGGGGCAGGGACAGGGAAACAGCAGAACAGGACAAAGAGGAGAAGGACGGAGGAAGAAGGGACTGTGTCCGGGAAGCGAGAAAGAAGTGCTGTGAAAATCGCGTAAAAGTAAACTTGAAAAACTTTTTCGGGCCCCCGTGTGTTTGTTGTGTGTACAACCCTTATGGAAAATGGAAAATGCCGCACGCACGCACACAGCCGCAAAAGTACACACACACACACACACACACACAGACACATGTGCCAAAGAGCGACACACGGACACCGACGGACGGCTGATTTTGTTTTGTTTGTGAGGGTGGATTTTTCATTAATGGAACGGCGGCGAACGAACAACGGTAAACGGTAAAACTGAACGCTGAACTTTGTGACGTGCAGCGCTTTTCATTTCTTTTCTATTTTGTTTTCATATCTTGTCCGTTTCGTTTTCATTTTCCTTTTCATTTCGATTTTTTTGTTTTTTCGCTTACAAAATGGTGGCGCGGCGGCAACAACAATAACAATTTTGATTGCACACTAAATTTGTTCGCCGAATTGCAGTTTTTTTTTTTTTTTTTTTTTTTGTTGGAGAAATTCGCTTTGATTTCAGCTTGGTTCACTCTTTTCTCTCCCGTTTTGCAAATGTTATTTTTCGATTTTTTGCTCTGTTAAGATTTTCTGAATTTTGAACGAAAAATCACATTATTGTTCAATTAAAGAAGTGAGTCCGCGTAGAGCGATAAAGAATGCACTAGTGTCACTGCACCTGTCAAATGGGCCGAAAATCTGACAGTTACTTACAACTCCCTGGGAACTCTGCGAACTGTGGTAACTCCGAAAACTACCGATAAATTCGCAAATCACGCACACACACACCGTATTGTAGCACGCTCTGGGGGTAAAGTGAAAATTGCTGAGCTTTTTGCCGCCTGAGTTTTTCACACGTAGTTTTTCACACGACGCCGTGCTGGCGAATGTCAGTCAAATGCAGGAAAATGGAAAACTTCGACTGAAGAGAGACAAGAAAAGCGGCGCAGAGCGCAGAGAGAGAGCAAGAAGAGAGAGCCGTTTTAGGGGTTGCAAGAGAGAAACGCAATAGAGAGAGAGAGAGAGCGAGAGGGAGCCGCTGCAGCAAAACTGCAACACTGTTTTTTTTTTGCTGCTACTTCTGCTACTACTTATTTTTATTTTATTTTTTGTTCTTGTTCTGCCACGCGCCCGTTTCTGCTCTCTGGCTCTTGCGGAACAGAGAGAGAGTCGAAATCTACTACTTTTTGCGCGGCCCTTTTGTGCTGAATTTTCGTGGGTGGCAAAATCTTCCGGTTGTTCTTATTCAACAAATGTTGTTGCTACTTTTCCACACTCGCACACACACTGACACATGCACACAGAGACAGCTTGCAAAAATTCACTTTCACCGTTAGCGCTTTTCTTTTTACCTGTTTGTCGGCTGCGCTTTTCCACTTCGCACTTGTCTCGTTGTTTATTATTTATGCTTTTCGCAGTCTTGGGTTTTTATTTTGTTTGCTGCCGTTTCTGCTGCTTCTTTTCAGTACACAAACAAAACCCGACGGTGAGGGAAAGAGAGAGTGAGGGAGACGACAGATAAACAACAACTCGCTGCGTGCGAGTGCGGGAGCGAGCGAGACAACGAGAATCGATAACCGTAGACAAGCGCGTAAAGAAGAGGCAAAAATCAACAACAACAACGACGCCGCGGAAGTATTTAATTAAGCCAAAGTATTTAATTTAAACTTATGTGTATGCAGAATGCACGTCGCACACTTATACAAAACGCATATGCACACACCAACAGACACGCGAGTCTCGATTCTGCCTTTTGTTGTTGTCGCTTTTCTTTCAGCTGCTGCTTCTTCTTCCTCCGTTTTCGGTTCTCGATTTTCTGTGTTTTCTGCTGCTTTTCCAACCGTGCGCCACAAAGTTTGAATTCGTACTCGCATTCTCTTTCTCGGTCGCTAACCGCTCCGCTGCCGGCGTCGTCGCTGCTGTTGGCGTCGCTGCCACCAGCTTGCCACCCATTGGTGCGAGCGGTGCAGCAAGTGCCTTGTAAGTGTGCCGCTCTCTTTACAGCCGCGCAGCCTCACACAGATACGAACGCACACGCACACACACGAATAAGCAAGTGCCAGCGCGAGAGAGAGAGAAAGAGCGAGAACGAAAACAAAACCAACAAACACACGCAGAGCGAACTACTCTCTCTGGCGCTCTTTCCCTCTGCCACTTGCACACACACTCTCTCTCTCTCGCGTTGTCGTTGTAACAGAAGTGGGTGGCAGGCGGGGGACAGAGAGCAGCAACGCCGCCGTTTTCAGTCTTGCGCTGTTTTGTTGTTGGCAAATTCAAATTCGTCGCTCAGAGCGAACAGTGGGACAGAGAGGCAAATATTTTCTTATTCTAGCAATGGGAAATATTTGACTTTAAAAAAATTATATGCAATTCAAACACTTTTTAATTTAGGTGTTTCTAAATTATTTATTTATTATTTGTATTTTATAGAATATATTTATTAATATTGAAATAAAAAATTTATAAATCAGAAATAAACATTTGGTATTTTTAATTATTTATTTTCGTTTTCTTCAATTAATTTTATTTCGTTTATATTTAAGTACGCATGCATATTTCGAATTTCTTGTAATTCTTACAACAGCCACTTTGTGCGCACTGTCGCTAAGAGAGTTTTTCCTCAAAGAGCGCTGAAGACAGCTCTTTCTCTTAATGTTAAGTGCTCGCCACTGCACGCACCTCACAAATTTGTCGAAAGCGTTTTGTTGTCTGAGGAAATGGTGAAATTTAATATTTTACATGTGAAATATATCACCAAAGTAGTAAGTCGCCTAAAAAGGAACGAAATAGTTAACGAACAGGTTGTATTTGATAAACCCGCAATAATTTTCATTCAATTTGGTGTGTAAATTAATTTTTTAATAAACATTTTGTCAAAAACATCATATATTTTTTGGTAAAAATAAAACTTTCAATCAAAATCAAATAATAAATTTCATATTTTTTGAAAATTATCAGAATTGAGTACCCTTTCCCTTCATGCACTTTTGCAATTATGTGTATAAGGTGGTCTCATCGCGAAAACTAATCTCTTTTATAAAATGTATGGCATTTCGTATACTTTTTTCCAAACCTTGCTTCCCCACCTTATATTTTTCCACCTTGGTTTCATTATTTTTATAATCTCTTAACCCAATATTCAGCATATGGAGACACCGCAAAAAGCGGAAAACTGCAACAAGTTGCGATACAAGGTGCTCTTTTCGATAAATTAAAGCAAGCGGTATCATGGCTTAAACCATACTTTATAGCACAACATTGCCGAGCAGTGCGGCCAAGGTCCCCCAAGTTCTGGGCTTTAGCTACGGTGGGTACCCACTATGCAAGCCACCTTCCCCCTGAGAGAACTCCCTGACGCACACACATAGACTAAATAGTTTATGTTGTTTACCATTCAGCTGACTGTTGTTGCTGCTTTGGCTGCTGCACTTTGGCATTAAGCGTACATTTGCCGAACGTCCTGGACAGTCAAAGTCATGTGTATAAGACTCAAGAGGGCGTGGGCGTTGGTTGGTTGAAAATAAATTATTATTTGTAGAACCACGTTTACCACGGTGCCCAAGTTTACTTCAGGCTTCTGTCAAATGTGAGTAACAAGTTAAGCACTGTCATGTCGTTTTGGACTTATTGGTTGAGTCTATAAATTCCTTCCGATATTCAATTTTCAATCTCCAAATGACTTACTCACTTTCTAATTTTAATTGAAAAATCCTGGATTTTTGATTCCGTTGTTCAAATCCTATCCAAATCCCGATTTCTAAATCAATTAAAATCCTTTAACATTTTTACTCACTTTTACCTCTTTGACTCGTGTAAAATATATTTTACGCTTCGCACAAGCCCAAAAGTATGCCTTATTTTTTTAACAGATGCACGAAATATTTATATATATTTTTTGCAGTTATAATAAATAAATCTAAACGGACGAAAGAAAATTTTTTCTTAACGTTAAGAAATTGAAAATAAAATTATTATTATTTCTTAACCATAAGAAATTGAAAATAATATTGTTCCGTTTGAACTGTGGCAAATCAACTTAAATTACTTTTAAGGTTGTGAATATACAAATGGTGTTTAACATTTGAAATTAAATTTTAAATTACACGCTTTCGAACACTTTTCACCCAAGAGAAAAAAAGGTTGTTGCATAACCGAAGGAAATTAAAAATAATACAGTTCCGCTTTAACTGTGGCAAATCAACCTTACCTTTTCTGAAGGTTGTGAATAGATGCTTATTTAACATTTGAAACATGAAGTGTCTGCATCTTTATATTCTTGCTGGAGTTTTCCTTTTTGGATTACAAACAAGTGATGCTGAGAGCTGTAGCCCTGGATTTAATAAAGTAGCTGGTATTTGTATAAAAGATCAGGCTCCTATAAAGGTTTGTCCCGTTGGATTATAAAAAATCAATAACAAATGTAATAAGTTACAGGTACCTAATGATATGTGTCCCATTGGATTTGAAAAAAACGGTGAAAATTGCGAAGAGAAAAGGATTCTTATAAAGGTTTGTCCGTTTGGATTTGAAAAAAACGGTAACAATTGCCAAAATATCGGAGTTTCTGAAGAGAAAAAAGAGGTTCTGAAAATTTGCCCCATTGGATATGGAAAATTTGATAACCTTTGCCAAAAGAAAGAGGTTCCCAAAAGCACAGAGGTTCCTAAAAACACAGAGGCTCCTAAAACCACAGAGGTTCTTAACGCCACAGAGGTCCCTAAAAGCACAGATTTTCCTGAAAGCACAGAGGTTCCTAAACCAACAGAGGTTCCTGAAAGCACAGAGGTTCCTAAGCCCACAGAGGTTCCTGAAAGCACAGAGGTTCCAAAAACAATAGAGGTTCCTGAAAGCACACAGGTTCATAAAACCACAGAGGTTCTTGAAAGCACAGAGGTTCTTAACGCCACAGGGGTTCCAAAAACAACAGAGGTTCCTGAGAGCACAGAGGTTCCTAAACCCACAGAGGTTCCTGAAAGCACAGAGGTTCC
>VNJR01006073.1:0-89589 GCA_008042585.1 Drosophila punjabiensis | reverse complement strand
CAACAGAGGTTCCTGAAAGCACAGAGGTTCCTGAAAGCACAGAGGTTCCTAAACCCACAGAGGTTCCTGAAAGCACAGAGGTTCCTAAAACCACAGAGGTTCCTGAAAACACAGAGGTTCTTAACGCCACAGAGGTCCGTAAAAGCACAGAGGTTCCAAAAACAATAGAGGTTCCTAAAACCACAGAGGTTCTTGAAAGCACAGAGGTTCCTAAAACTACAGAGGTTCCTATTAAGATTTGTCCCATTGGATTCGCAAAAGTCGCTGGCATTTGTATAAAGATACCAGTTCCTATATATATTTGTCCCATTGGATTTGAAAAAATCGATAACCTTTGCCAAAAGAAAGAGGTTCCTAAAACCACAGAGGTTCCTAAAACCACAGAGGCTCCTATTACCACAGAGGCTCCTAAACCCACAGAGGCTACCACAGAGGTTCCTAAAACCACAGAAGTTCCTAAAAACACGGAGGCTCCTAAGACCACAGAAGTTCCTAAAACCACAGAAGTTCCTATAAAGATTTGTCCCATTGGATTTGAAAAAATGGATAACCTTTGCCAAAGGAAAGAGGTCCCTAAAACCACAGAAGTTCCTAAAAACACGGAGGCTCCTAAGACCACAGAAGTTCCTAAAACCACAGAAGTTCCTATATATATTTGTCCCATTGGATTTGAAAAAATGGATAACCTTTGCCAAAGGAAAGAGGTCCCTAAAACCACAGAAGTTCCTAAAAACACGGAGGCTTCTAAGACCACAGAGGTTCCTAAAACTACAGAGGTTCCTCTAAAGATTTGTCCCATTGGACTTGAAAAAATCGGTAACACATGTAAACAGAAAGAAACGATTTTTTGTCCCATTGGATTCGCAAAAGTCGCTGGCATTTGTATAAAGAAACCAGTTCCTAAAGAAAGAGGTTCTGAAAAATATTTGTCCCAATGGATTTGAAAATATTTTTCACCTTTGTAAATAAAAGGCGGTTTCTGAAAATAATTGTCCCCCTGACTAAAAAAAATATTCGTAATAATTGCCGAAAATTCCGCCTATTTTTATTAATGGTGTTGTAGTTGAAAAGTTGTGAAATAAAATTTGTAATAAATGTTTGAGCTTTAAGGCGTTTAATTTTTATTTTAAAATTAATTTGAGATCATTTCAGCTAAGAATTTTCTTAAAACACTGCACTGAACGATACAAAAAATATATATCTGGTTTGACTTCAGCTGGAAAATGGCTAAAGTCTGCGAAGTGTGCTGAGTAATTTAAAGGGAAACAATTTTACAGATGGACATGTCTAGATCGACTCGGCTTTTGATGCGGATTTTCTTCACTGCCTTGCAAAATTCTAACAAAAATTGTAAAACTCTAAAAGGGTACAAAGAGGTTTCTAGGCGCAATAAGCATGTTGCATAACCAAAGGAAATTGAATATAATATTGTTTCGCTCTAAGCGTTGCAAATCTATTTTGATTATTTTAAAAAATTCTTTATACTTTTCTTAATATTTGGTAAAAAATTCGAACTGTAAAGTCTTAACTTTTCAAAAAAACGATCAAAAAATCGTCCGTCTCAAAGGTCAACCCCCTTAATTGATTCCAGCAGAAAAAATATGTACCCAGACGAAGCTTATTGCATAACCGAAAGAAATTGAAATAATATTGTTCCGCTTTAGCTGTTGCAAATCAACTTGAACTACTTCTAAGGTTATGAAAATAGAAATGGCATTTCACATTTGAAACATGAAGTGGCTGCATCTTTATATTTTTGCTGGACTTTCCATTTTTGGGCTACAAACAACTGGTGCTCCTTTGAAATGTCCCTTAATATACATTAAAATCAACAACATTTGTGTAAAAAGAGACGGGGACATGGCGGTGTAGGCGGAAAATAAAATGTTAAATAAATAATTTCGCTACAAGATCGTTCGCACATTTAATTCGTCTATCGACCACTTTTCAGCTCAGCTCGGGGACAGGAAAAATCTGCTTAAGAGGCCACTAAGTAAGTGGCCCCGTTCTGGCTGCCAACTTTCACTCGACTTTCGCGTTGCAGCAGCAGCAGAAGTCGGCGGCGCCACCGCACGCTCCTTCACTTTTAATGCTCCTTTAATGCCCACGCACGCAATGTGTCCCCTGGCAGGATGCAGCTCGGGATCCTGGGATCCTGTAAAGTCTTAACTTTTCAAAAAAACGATCTAAAATCGTCCGTCTCATGGGTCACACCCCCTTAATTGATTCCAGCAGAAAAAAAATGTACCCAGACGAAGCTTATTGCATAACCGAAAGAAATTGAAATAATATTGTTCCGCTTTAGCTGTTGCAAATCAACTTGAACTACTTCGAAGGTTATGAAAATAGAAATGGTATTTCACATTTGAAACATGAAGTGGCTGCATCTTTATATTTTAGCTGGACTTTCCATTTTTGTGCTACAAGCAACTGGTGCTCCTTTGAGGTGTCCCTACAGATACATTAAAATCAAAAACATTTGTGTAAAAAGAAACAAGGGCAAGATAGGAAAATAAAATGTTAAATAAATAAATAAATTTCATTCGCACATTTAATTCGTCTTTCGACCACTTTTCAGCTCAGCTCGGGGACAGGAAAAATCTGCTTAAGAGGCCACTAAGTAAGTGGCCCCGTTCTGGCTGCCAACTTTCACTCGACTTTCGCGTTGCAGCAGCAGCAGCAGAAGTCGGCGGCGCCACCGCACGCTCCTTCACTTTTAATACTCCTTTAATGCCCACGCACGCAATGTGTCCCCCGGCAGGATGCAGCCCGGGATCCTGGGATCCCGGGACTGCCACAGCTCCCCAGTTGCCAGCTTCCAGCTCCCAGTTCTAGGGCAGCCGATAAGCCGGCGCTATCAGCGCCTTACATCCGCGCGTGTCTTGGCGATGGGATTCGCCCCTCTGCCATCCCAGCTTCTGGTTCCTGCATCCCGCTTCCTGCATCCGCTTCCGCTGCATCTGCCGGAGCTTGCTATCCTGTTTTTAGCCAGATTTACAACCCTGCAAACGAACTCCTTGAATTCCGCTACTGCAGAGAGAAAGAAAATATGCTATAAAGACTGAATTTTTGTTTTAAAGAATTTTTACAAATTTCAATTCTTTTTAAAAGCCGCCTAAAAGTATGCTGTGATATGTTATGTTATTATATGGTCTTTCATAAAAGAGTTAATGATTTTTACAAACTGAAAAGGATATCATTGACTCTCATTACCTTTAACAATTTTTTAAATAATTTAAATAAAATTTAATTTATTTTTTAATAATTTAATTTAATAATTAACCTTAAGATTCCAAAATTTCTGCAAAATTCATAGTTATTTTTTCTCTCTGTACCAAAGCGAGCTTGTGTGTTTATCTGCGGCCCCGCCGGAAAGTGAAACGCTTATGAAAACGTCCGGCTGCCACAGCCACCCCGCAGTTTGACCTTCTTCGGAGCATTTGCCATGCAAAATTTAATATAAGCCAGTGAGCTGCTCTCGGCTCCCTGCTAATTTCCCGGCTGAAGAATACTCGAGACCATCTAATGCAGGGCTAAGTCCCAGCCCGAGTCCGAGTCCAAGTCCCAGATACAAGTGCACACAGAATGTGTGGGAATCCTCTTTGCCGGCTCTCAGCTCACCAGATGCTAGTGCTAGTTCTGGTGCCTCCGAAAAAAAGATAAACAATGAAGTCTTGACCTAGTTGAGAGTGGCTTTTTTGCGCTGCCCTTTGTCATCATCATCATCCAGCGTTGGGTGGCGGTGCTGCCAAATCCACCAACTTTACATACAAAAACGGACGCTTACCGAAATTGAGACGGCAGGCTGAGAAGGGGTTACGTGATGGGGCAAGCTAACCCAATACATTTTCCTTAAATTTTTTGCTTCCATTTTTTTGGCATTTCCTTCTTAGTTTTTTTTTGGTTCTGGGTGATATGGGGCAAAGTGCAGTCAGACAGTCATTGGATCATTTGTCTTGGCATTGTTGCTTTTTTTTCCTTCAGATTTCTTTTTCGGACATTTTTTCGCCATACTTCTTTTTTTTTATCGAGAGCTGGAGGACAATGCGGGCTTTTCAGGCATTTTGGGTTCAAAGGGTCTCAGGCGCCGGAAGGATGTTATATTGTAGATGCTACGTATTACACACTTATTAGGTATTTCTTTTAGAGTTTTTATGCATTTTGTTTTATTTTACTTTTGGGTAGGCAAGCAAATAAAGGTGATTTAATTGTGCTTCAATTAATTTAATGGTTTTTTCAAATAAAATTTGGAGTTGGAATAATAATAAGACCTTTAAATTTATACAAATTAATTGTTAACTTGTGCTATATTAGAGGCCTAAAATTCAAAGTAAATATATTTTATTTTACATTGTAAATTTTGTAGCATACTTTTGGGCATTTGTTAAAAGGATCTCCAACGCTCTAGAGATTTCAACAACACTTCCTACATTTAATTTAATTTTAATTGTATCTTTAATTAAGTATTAAAAAAAACACCTAAATAAACCTTAAATCCTTAAGTTTAACTTACACTAATTCACTTTTATCTTGTATTTAAATTCCCCATTTTTTCAAGTCTCTTAATATCCTTAATAAACTTGATAAAATGAACTTCACCTTTATTGGCAATTATCTCAAAATGTTTTCATTAACTCCTTGGATATGCTATAGCTATAACTGTAGGGTGCAACAATTCCTGCTAACCGCCAAGCTTAAAGCATTTTCACCCAAAATGACGCTCTCGAATTCCACACACACACACACAGACACAGAAGGAAGAAAAAAAAAATGTTGCAAAAGCAAACAGAATCACTGCCCCCTGACTGGAGCTGAATGTTCAGAGCAAATGAAGGTGTCAAAATGACAAGCAGAGACAGCAAAAAGAAACGAAGGATGCACACACACAACAGAGACAGGTACACAGGAAAAAATTATTTAATAAATAAACTTTCAAGCCTTGTAAACATCAATAGAAATTTTACAAGAAAAACATTTACAAGAAAATAGCTAAAGATTTAAATGAAACCAAAAGTATGCAAGGTTTTCTTTTGGTGAAAAACTTATGCAGAAATATGTCTTCTATTACATTTTAAGGCATTAATTTTCTTACATTTAATTCAGGGAAATATTTTCTAAAAAATACCAAGTATAGCCACATTTTTTCCCTCTCCCAGTGAAGTGGGCTGGACGTGCGATGGATGGATGGCTGCCTTCCTGCCGGTCCGCCCTCGGCTCTCCCCAACCCCAATCTCTACGCCTGTTAGACCGGCTAACTGTGTAAATGGCAAAGCGACAGCAGCATTTGCTAACTTTGCTGCAGCAGCAACAAAGACAACAGCAACAGCAGCAACAACAAAAAAAGTACCATCAACGGCAGCATTGAGTGCAACAACAGCAGCAACGGATACTACATAAATGTATCTATATCTATCTAAGCGATGGCCGTGCATTGTATTGCAGTTACGTGCTCGATGGTCCAGCAAAATGGCGAATCGAAAAAAAATCTCTGAAACAAAATCAACAAAGAAGCAGCCAGAAAAGCAGCAGGATCTCTCATTGAAAAATCTTGAATACACTATTTCTTGTAAACATGAGAACTGGATTGGTAAAGGAGTTTTAAAAATAAAAGAAAATTTATGGGAAATATTTAAAGCAACAAATAAATAAAACTATGACAATTTAAGCTGTTAAAAGAAAAATGTATATTTAAAATTCGTTTTATTAAAAAGGTTAAAGAATGATTATTGTAGTGTCTTAAAAGTCACAAATAAATTTTAATCAAAACAAAACTAAGCTCATTGCTCCCACTCATAAACTCAACCAATATCTTCTTACTCAGCACTTAATTAGTACACTTTCCTCACCACTTCTTACCATCTGTAAGAGAGATATGTCAACAAGTTATCTAATTAAACAGCCAAAAGCCCTTAAGTTAGGGCATTGAGTGCTCGATGAAGCCAACAAAACGGCTTAAAGACTTTGGCAATGCCAACTCACTTGCTTACTCACTTGCCAAAAAAAAAAGCGCAAAGCGGATTTAACTTGTAGCTAAACTTTAAATGAGTTCAAGTAGATTTTGGGCGCACATCCAACTCCATCAGCCACGCCCCCTTGATGACTATACTGCTGGCGCTGATGAAGCATAATGATGATGGCTTCGCCTCGTTGATTGATTGATTGATAGCCGAAGATCGGTTCGGGGGGAGGATAGGGGGAGCTGCCTCAATTTGCACTTGAAACTTAAGGATGGCCGCCCCGCAAATGATTTTCTAACAAGAAGAAATTCAGATTGCTCATACGCCGCGTCGTTCGTCGTTGCTAATTTTAGACGAACGATGCGCATTGCACATTGTACCTCCATTGCGGCTCCCCCGCCTCTGCATGACCAATTAATTTCGTTCAAATAATTATGAATGTTTGAGATTTTTTGTACAGAATTTTTGTACATACAGGGAGAGAAAAAAATGGGCTTTTGTTTAAAAAAAATGAATTTTTTAGGAAATATTATTTCTATAATAAAATAACTAGAGATAATACTATTAAATACTTTTCATTAAATTTAAATTTAAATAATTATGAGTGTTGCAAAAATAAAAAATATATAGAAATGCATATAAAAAAAAAAAAAAAATACTTGTTCAATTTGCTAAATAATTATTTCATTATTTATGTTGATCTGAAAAATACAAAAAATAAAATTCTAGAAATAATGATGTACCTTTTACTAAAACCTAAATAAGAATATAATAATAATCAATAAGCTCCCTTGAAAATTGCAGAAAAGTTAAATTTATCTCAGAAATTTAACTAAAGAATAAGCACTTGGGAATTATAAGCAATATTAAAGCATTTCCTAGAAATAATGTTCGCTTTGAAGTCTTAATCTATGACTAAAATAAATAAAACTGGAAAATAAAGTTCCAATTTATTTAAATTATAATTATAGTCAATTTTAAGTTTTCTTTTATTAAAAATTATATAAAATTTAAATATTTTTCAAAGTGCATTCATTGCAGCAAAGATCGTTTTTTATGACGGCCATGAGCCGGAAGTGCTGCTAGCTAAAGATTTTTCGAACGGACAGTGGCACGCGGTGGCTGCTCTCTCAGTGGAGGCGCCAGTTGCAGTCGGAATGGATCAGTGGACGGGTGTGCACCGGGCGTTCGTCATCCGCGCCTACTACAAGAGCAACGACTCCATCAGCACCGCTCAGCGGCTGTTTAAGAAGCAGTTTAGCATTTACCAGACGCCGCCCACGAATGTGATCAAGTCCTGGCTGAGGCACTTCGAGAGCACAGGCTCATCGCAAGGAAGCTGTGGAGGATATTCGAGATCTTCGCTGCCGGTGAGTTTTATAAAATAAACAAAAAAAATAATTAAATAAAATGTATCCTAGATATCATCTGGTTAAAATTTCTAGAAAATGTCGGAGAGTAATATGTTATTTATTAAAAGGCTGAACACTTAAATATGAAAATGAGAAATATCTAGAAAATCATCTTTAGATATATTTAATTTAATTATTTATAAATATTTTTCCCAACAAATATTTTATTTTGTTCGGTAACAAAAATATAAAAGCAAAATAATGGTTAAATAACGCAGTTCTTATAATCTTTTAGGAATTGTTTGACCCTTTTTATACCCTTGCAGGGTATTATAATTTCAGTCAGAAGTTTGCAACGCAGTGAAGGAGGCATTTCCGACCCTATAAAGTATATATATTCTTGATCAGCATCAACAGCCGAGTCGATCTAGCAATGTCCGTCTGTCCGTCCGTTTCTACGCAAACTAGTCCCTCAGTTTTGAAGCTATCTGAATGAAACTTTGCAGATAGTCTTCTATATACTCTCACTCGTGCATATGTCGGAACGGGCCAGATCGGACGACTATATCATATAGCTGCCATACAAACGATCCGTAAATTTGTAGAAAAAAAATTTTAACTTCACTGTTTTTTAACATATCTTGATCAACTCTCGGTTATAAGCTTTATACATTGATTCAGATTTTTAGATTAAATTTTATAAAAATCGGACTACTATAACATATAGCTGCCCTACGAACGGTCGTGAAATTTTCAGAAAAAAAATTATAGCTATGTTAGTTTTCAACATAATTTCTTCTACTTTTAGATACTAGTGGTTCATATTTTTTCAGAATTTTTTTGAAAATTTCATAAGAATCGGACGACTATATCATATAGCTGCCATACAAACAATCAGTAAATGTGGAAAAAAAAAATTTTACTTTACATGTAAAAATGTAAAAAAAATGTAACAAAAATGTAAAACTGTAAAAATTGTATGAATATGAAAGTAGTTCGTATTATATTATATTGGGATACATTATAATTCACACAATTGGAATCTGCAAGGGTATACCAACTTCGGCGTGCCGAAGTTAGCTTCCTTTCTTGTTTTAAGAGAAATCTAAGTTGATTATTATATTCTGTGTTTTAAACAAAACTATCTTATATTTTCGTATACAAATTATAAAAATATATAATTTATAAATGTTTTTACAAAGAAATATTTAAATTTGCTTGGTAATATAAATATAAAAAGAAAATAATGATAAAATAAGTCAGTTCTAATAATCTTCTAGGAGTTTCTGGTCCCTTTTCTTAAGAGAAACTTAAGTTAATTCTTATATTTTGTGTCTTAGTCTTAAAATAAAATAAAATATATTATATATTTTTATATATATATTATTATATTTGTTTTTATAACTTTATATACCCTAAAAATTTAAAACCATGTCAACACTTTTCTCTGGAGAATAGCTTTTTTATAGTTTACACATGTTTCTAATTTTAGTTTAAGTACAAAGTGTTTAAAAAGATGACAAGTTGTTCCACAAAATAGGTATTTAAATCTTAAAAACATTTAAACCCAAAAAGCAAATAAAAACCTTGCTTATTTCTTAAGTATATGTTTACTAATTCCATTAGTATCTATCGATTCACTGCTTTAAATATTTCTTTAATTCTTTCCAGCAAATTTTCTGCACCATTTGCAATCAGTGCCTGAGTAACGAGAAAAACTTTAGCTCCGTGAAGTGAATATGCGCATATATGGTATATAAATAAGTTAATCTGTTTTATCGTATATAAGTTAGTGTGTATTTCTCGCAAATAAATCTCTTGGCTAATTAACAAGCTTGCCAAATCAACAGCATCTGTGTGTGCTGTCTTGACCCACTTGCTTGTTTGCATTTCTGAAAAGTGAAATATGAAAAATGTATACGCAAAAGCCAAAATCAGAAATTCTTTTGAGCAAGTGTGTCATGAAATTGCCATTCGTTTCTGCTCTATATACCTGGTCCGACAGCACGTTCATACATATTTCCAAATATATATACATATATCCAAATATACCTGGCGCGTAGTGTAGTAGTACATATCCGAGCACAAATTGGTAAGAAATCCAGGCAATTCCAGTGCCTTTAAGCCCACCACCTGCCTCATTAGGTCCTGACTGTGCAAATATTTCAAGCTCAAGGATGTCCCTGTGGTCGCAGCTGAAGCCTCTGGAATTCTGTCGAATGGTGTACAGTGACCACAATTCCTGGTCATTCGTCAAGTGTTCGGTGGCCTTTTGTGCCGGTGTGATTATGATTCGCAGTCTGGAAGGTAAATTGCCCGATGCCGGCTTGGTTCCCAATATTTAGGCCTAAAAACTCAATGAGATTGTGGTGACGATGTTGGTTTGCCCACCAAATTAAGGCTAAGAAAGCAGCTGGAATGGAGAGGGAAATACAGAGATCCAGAGTCTTGGATTTTGCCAGGTGTTTATGGTTTTTATTGTTGATTTAAAGCAAGTTAATAGTTAAAAAAAATATATATAAATATTTAAAGCTCATCTTTTTTGGAATTTTTGGTGTATAGCAAATGGTCTAGAGAAATTTCTACAACATGGAACGAACTAGTAATTGCTTTTGTTTTAATTTTAAAAACAAAGTCAGAGGAATTATATTTAGTCCTTGGTTTCATTTCTTTGTCGTCTTTATATGAAAAAGCTATGTATATTTAATCATGAATACAAATCTTTATCTTTTAAAAAAGTAACTAAATATAAATTAATTTCAAACGTGTTTTAATTTTTAAATATTTAATTTACTTCTATATAAATAAACCTTTGATTTGTTTTGGTTTCTTTTTAAATAACATAATTATGTAAACTTTAAGATATCTGTCTCAATAAGTAAAAGTTCACTTCACATATATAAAGTGTAAAATTTACACGACTTTAAATATTAACAAAACCCTCAAAAAAATCTTTTACACATAAGAAATCCTAACCTTACCCTTTTTAGCATAATTTATTCCCTGAAAAATTTCACATTTCTATGCCATAATCCGTGTTCATGTGTCCAATGCCTCTTCATCATCTTCAGTTGGCTTCTGGCCTGGGTCCTTCATGTGGTTTATGGGATATTCCGCATTTTTCACACATTTTCCTACACACACTCCTTGTGACCAATCAAAAGCTCAGTTGTCAGCTTTCGGCAAGAAGTAAATCTCATATTAACCATTTCCCAGGATGCCAAGTCGTCCTCCGTCACCGTGTTTACTTTGGCGCCCTGCCGAAAATGTCCACTTTAAGGGGATATCATCGGGCTGTCATGTTATTTTGGAGTAAAAAACCATGTGTGTTGTGTGTGCGTGTGTGTGTGGCTGGAGGACACCTCTCCTGATGACAGGCTTCCCGGAGCTGGATGATGATTCCCCAAAATGATTTTTGTGGCCCCTCCTCCTGCCATCTCTCCTGCTGGGAGATTACAATCGGAAAATGCGCATAAGGTTTTACATTCTGAGACGACGAGCAGCAGCATTAGTTTGAGATATGTGGCAGCCACGCCTCCGGCATCAAGGCAGCAAAAAAAAAAATAAATAAAATTAGGCAGCGCTTTTAGCCATAAACATAAAAATTGTTCCTGTAGCAACATTGGAGGTGTGGAGCAGGGGAGCAGAGGAAAAAGGACAAGGCCTCCGGTCCCTTAGCCAGCAGCGATTCCTTGGCATCATAATTTCGAAATGACAGGTAATTTGGAAGCAGCAACAGGAAGGGGAAGGGGAAGGGGAACAGGAAGTGGAAGCCGCTTCTCGATGGAGAGGACCAAGGACCAAGAGAGGATCGTGTGAAGTGCGAGTGCCAAATGGGAAAATGATGCGGGTTTATTAAGTATCGTTACTCAAAAGGAAAAACCCGCCCAGATACGAAATCCCTCGCAACAAATTTATGATGCGCCGTTTCCAAAAAGGGAAAAAAAGAAGCGAAAAAAAAGATGCAGAAAAATGTATATTGTAAATATGCTCAAGATGTAATAGTGGGTGGCAGGGGGCAACACTTCCTTGCAACCTTGCTTCCCCCTCTCTTTTTTTCCAGTGATTTAAGCTCGGAAAAAATGCTGCCGCACATGAACATGCAACTAATGAGCTGAGTTATTTCACGGGGAAGGTAACTGGTTCCTGGGACACGCCACAGGGAACGCGACTCCACCCTCTGTCCGGGTGGTTTAAACTCTAATTGAAATTTAGATAGCTGCTACGTGCGCCAGGTGTCAGCTCAGGTGATGAGTTAAACGGACGGTGCGGAACGGTGTGGTGGAATGTGTGTGGAAATTGGCCTCGGAATGCCAAAGGATCAAATTCCGAGACCCGAAATATTTACAGGACACAAGGCTAGCTGTCAAAGGCAAAAGGGGAGTGAGTATAATGTCGTTAAGGACTGGTGCTTTATTATCGCATTTATTTACAGGGAAATACATTAAGGTTTTAGGTTTTTTTTATATCTAATTTGGAAAACTTAAACGAGGTTATAATTGTAGGTGGCAACTCTAGGTGGCAACATTAGGTGGCAACTTTATGTGGCAACTTTAGGTGGCAACTTTAAATGGCAACTTTTAGTGGCAACTTTAAATGATCGGAACGAGTGGGCAGACCGTATGTCAAGAGATCAGAAGAATCACTTCTTCTGTCAAATAACTTTATCTTGAGAGCCGAGCAATTTTCTTTAAATATTTGTTTAATTAGTTGTTTATTTATTTATTTCTTTACTTATTAAATTATTTTTATAAAGTTATTTCATTATTAAAGACCTAGTTTTTGGTGCTTAAATAACCTTTCCAGATTTAACCCAGATTTAAACCAGATTTAACCCAGCAAAGTCTTTTTATTCCACTTAATACCCAAAAAACATTTAGTGTCTGACTTCTGTTATCATTTCCTGCTTAATTTTTCTCCACTTAATCACTCTCCCTGAATCTCACTTATAAAATACCTCAATTATATGAACATATATACACTTGAAAGCCAGCGAAAGCCAGTCTTGAGCATCTGGATTATATCAGTTGGTCCTGTGTGCTCCGAGTATCAGGCATCACATCGGCCATATTTCATTATAGAGAGCCTTGCAGCTCGTTTAACATTTGGCTATTAAAAATGGCGCCATTGATGCGAATATTTATTGTAGACGAGCTTTTTCATAATGTTGGATTATCTAGGCACATGTCTTGCCGGGATTTATGGGACTCGCACACGAGTAGAGGGGAGCGGAGGCCGAAAGCCAAGAGTCAGCTTTAAGCCGAAAGGAAATTGAAATCTTAAGCTTTATTGTTTCACTGGCCCCCAGGATCCCGCTCTCCCTCTTCCTCTGTGTGTCTGTGTGTGTTTGGGGGATTCCCCATGGTGCGACGCATGCAAAGTGAAGCGGGAAAGTGAATAAAACTGCAGCAAAAGCAATTTTCATAAATATTTAATGGATAATGGCGAAAATAAGCGCAAGGAGCACGGCCCAGCGGCATGATGAGAGGGCAGGGAAATGGCCGGCCGGCAGTACATGTGTCTGTTTTTCCCTCCCTTCCAGCCGCTTTTCCTTGTCCGATTTTTCCCGACAATGTATTGTTATGTCTGTGTAGATATACGATTCCCATACAGACACAACACACATTGATATGTCAGCATATGTGTGCGAATCTCGGCTTTTAGTTTCGGCCCAAGGCCCAGCGATTCTCATTAAAATAACACAAAGAAAAAATAAAACCAAAAATGAAAGGAGCAAAAACTGCTCGACTTCTATATTTACCATTGATTCTGTCACGCGAAATAGCAATTACTTTTCAGGATATTCTTTTTTATATTCATAGCTTTTACGCGTCTGATTTTTGTGTGCTTAGGGTTACACTTTATAATCTGATGTATTTGTAAAATACTTTTAAAATATGTAATAGCAAAAATTTGTAAAAAAAAATCTGCAGAAGGAAATTTAATTTTAAGTGGAAAATGTCTTAAAGAATTCCACTGTTTAAGGAGTTAAGCAGGTTCTGAATTTTCTTATAAAAGATTTTAGATTTATTAAGTTATTTTTCAACTTTAGGTTTTTTTTCAAATTTAATTTTTTATTTTCAAATGTAAAAGATTAACTTCATATATTGATATTACCTCGAAAAAGATTCCTGAGCTTAAAGTATTTGGTTTTAAATGTAAAGTAAAATTCTTCTTTTCTTGCAAAGAAAAAGGCTTAAAAAATAAAGACATTATTAAATAATTATCAAAAAAAATGTTTCTTTCATTTACAATCCTTTTAAAAACTCTTCTAAAAGTAAGCCAAAACGACACTTCTTTAAACTTATTCTGAGTAAAAACTTTGCCTAATGTTTTAACTCAATTTCAAGTTCTGAAAAGGTGTATATAATATATACATATATATACTATATATCATAAAAGAAAGAACTAAGAAATATAATTAAAATCATTTTAATGACTTCTA
The DNA here is from genome assembly GCA_008042585.1 of Drosophila punjabiensis. NCBI lineage: Eukaryota > Metazoa > Arthropoda > Insecta > Diptera > Drosophilidae > Drosophila > Drosophila punjabiensis. The sequence goes on along the minus strand of VNJR01006073.1, from coordinate 75,835 downwards.
AAATTTGTTTAATATAAGAACCTTAAATTATATTATGTATTTATTAAATAATTTCAATATCAGAACCTTTAATTATTGCATCTCAATAACAAAAAGGAAAATTAATTAATTGCTCTAATTTCCTCTATTCTAGTAACATTTTAAATTAATTTACAATTCAACTCAATAAAAACCCCCCTACACCCGAGTGGTTAGATACCTTTAACGCCTACCAATTACAGCGTATGAAAAGCCGAGAAAATGAGAGGAAAATTCACGCGAAATGGAGCAGCCGCCAAGAGAGAGTGGGGAGTAAGTAAGCCCTTTTGTCTCTGCCCAAACCCTTCGCTCGCTCCTGTTTCTGTTGGTCCTGCTCCTCGTCGCTGGAGTCCTTCAAGTGTGCCCATTACAGACGGCAGGAATCATAACAATAAAAGTGTGACGGGGCAGGAGATTGGGGCTATTGGGGGGTTGGGCTGCCCCTCTTACTTAATCGATGATGATGAATAATTGATTCGCTGCGATGCGCCCAAGCATGGAAATGAAAATGTCGGTGCATGCGGAGAGCGGCTTTCTGTTTCTGTTTCTGTTGCTGTTCAAGTTTCGGTTTCACTCGTCCTCGTCCTCGTCCTCGTCCTGTGTGCCTGCGCCTGTATCTGTATCTGTGTCCGTGTGTATCGTGTGTAACGAATGGCAAATTTCAGGAAGCGGAAATGGCAATTGCAAGCGATGGGAAAAAGGGAAAAGGCGGCGAGCGACGGAAAGCAAAGGAAAGACAACGGCTGAGGCAAATGTGAAGTTGTGCGCTAAATGAAATGCCAACACAGCAACACGGCCGTGCAAAAGCGGAAATAGCAAATGCGAATGACGCTGGATTGTTGGACGCTTCGGTGGGCCAGAGGTAGGGAGGGGGAAAAGCACCCGGACAGGTGCCAAGACACACAATTTGCCGGTATTTAAATTTCATTTCGAGTCCTGTTTAAGGGCGACAGGAAGCAAACACTCGGATGGCATTGGAATGCGGCATAACATACATTGCCTATCAATAATGGATTCGAGGTGAACTTCCTTTCTATAAACATTTCAGATAAAAGTTGAACGAGCGCCAGGCTGCCGTAAATCATAAATAGGAAAATCATTAGTAAGGCTTATTGAGCGGAAAATTTAGGGGGCTTTTGACCATAAATTTATAAATATTTATAAAGAAATTTATAAGGATTAAAGGTCTAAATAATAATGGTACTACATTTAGTAGTTCGATTAATATATAATCAGAAATTATTAATAAAATTACTACTTTTATTCCTATAATAAATACGTAAGAGATATATTTTAAATATAATTATAAAAATTTATAAAGAAATGTAAAAGGATTAAAGGTATTAATAATCATGATACCACTTTAAGTAATTCAATTACTAAATAATCAGGAATTGGTAATAATAATACTACTTTTATTCCTATAAATAATACGTTAGAGATCTATTTCAAAGGTCTGAAATATTATTGAAAAAACCACGAGAATATATTGTAAATATCCCCAGTAATTAATTATACTTTCTTAAAGAGCAGATTGAATACTGATTAAAGATAAATAATTTTACATTATATTTAATATATTTTTTTTAAGAATTTAACGTACTCTTTACTATTTCTTGAATATTTTTTTGTATTATTTTTTAAGCTCAAAACATATAGACTTGCATAAAATGCAGCTATATAAATATGTTTAGAATTTCTTTCTTTTAAATTAATTTTAAATCTGGAAAAGTTAATAAATATCTCTTTCCAAGCATTTTACAATTTCAAAAATTTAATTTTTTTACAAGCAGACCACCCTACCTCTACTTTATTTTAATTGCTTTGATTTTCTACTCCTACTTTCCATTTTTCCAGCAATTTCAATTAGGAAAAAACCTGATCTGCATGCACCGTAAAAGGTGAAAAGCCAATTTATAGTTTTCTTTATTTCCTCTTTCACCTGAAACTAGATTCTGGCACTCTTTTTTTATTTTCTTTTTTTTTATATATTTTCCATTTGACACTGGAATGGCAATTTGAAGGATTTATTCCTTGGACGCTGGCTATTTTAAAAATATAATCTTATTGAATATTTAAATGGGAAAACTGGACGAATGCCGGGCCTGCGGCTTCTGCGAATGCTGACTGACAGGGGCACAAAATTAGATTTAAATATTTTGGCATTTTCCATCAATTTTCATATAATGCAGTCAGGCATCGGTTCAGATGCAGTTCCTGTTGCATGGAGGAATGCTGATAGTGAGTGGGATTCGGCTGTGGCAAGTCATCGTGGATTGAGGGGCACACACACACGACCACACATGCTCAATCATTTATGCAGCAATCAGTGCTGACGTCTTTTCCACACGTACGATTACCGGCATAGAGATCCTGGCCCTACTCTCTCTCGGTTATGTGGAGCATATTGGGAGTCGACTTGGCCGGTTGGGTTGGGGCATGGGAATCGTATTCGGATTCGGAATTGGAAATGGAATTGAGTGCGGGTTAACAATGAGCAAAGGAGGAGGCCCAGATTGCGGCTGTTGTTGAATTTCTTGAATTTAAATCAATGGGACATGCGTTCGTGGCGTATGAGTAATATTGCTGGAATTTACATATGTGTGTACCTGATGAGCCTGTAAAGCGAGTCATTTAAATAAAGGCTAAAACGATGTATTATTGTGGCTATTATATGGGAAGTATTGATTTAATATTATGGGTAATAATGGTTATAATAAACTAAAAAAGTTTTTAAATTAAGTTGTATTTTAAGTGTAGTTTTTGTAGTATTGTTCTACCTTTAATAAGTATTTAAAAGCTTTCTTTTAGACTAAAATAAATTATTAAAATATTAAAATAAGCATATGTACATAATATATATAAATACTTTTTATTTAACAGAAATGTTCAATGATTTCCTGCTTTGCTAAGTAAAAATTCTAATCTATAACCAATAAAAACCTTTACACACTTTTGCTTGTATAATATTTGTAACAAATAAATCTTTATCTACAGCTTCCCTAAAATAAAAGATACCCATATAAAAAATATATAAACAATTTAACAATCATTTACCACTTTTCATAATAGAATCACGAACCCGATAAATCAAAAAACGAATTATTCCCCGCTTCTCGTCTATACAATAGCGCGCGAAAAAAAGCCGTAGAATGATTTGAAGGTTGAAATCAAATTAAGTCAAGTGAATAAATTGACTTTTAGTGCATATCGAATTCGCAAAAAAGCGCACCCAAAAACAAAAAAAAAACGAATGTTGAAAAAATGCGTTGAGCAAATAATTCGAGAACAAATCTATGGAAACTCATCGCTTTCAGGCAGTGATATGAACCTGATGGAACTGCAAGGGAGAGGCAGTCAAATGTAACTGACTAAAAATAAACTAAAAGAATCTACTCGTTTATTCAAATGAATCTTTTTTTTCGAGCTAGGGTATTGAGTGTTTAAACAAAGCTAAATGTGGGGGAATTTATTGTCAAAGTTGAGCAAAAATATGAGAGAGTTTGAGGATCTAAAGAGGTGACTGGTAAACTTAGGATTTAGTCAGGGCTTTAAAATAAATACATTAAATATAAGGGAAGAACTTGGAATATAAAAAAAGAACGCTAAAATTTAAAATTACTTCAAAAGATATTAAATTTTTCTTTAACTATAAATTTCTTCATTAAACCAAACCTCTCTCCCTATCTCCCTATCTCCCTTTCTTCTAACAGTCTTAACCTTAAATAGAATAAAGTTGAAATCTTAAATGCAATCTATCCTGGCGAAGCCTTATTCGTAGATTGCCTTCTCCTCCGCCATAGCTATATCCTGCGTTCGCATCTGCCACTCCTGAACTGAACTGGACGTCTTCCCGGACTCCTTTCCCTTTCCTTTTCGTGCGCTCACCTGTCACTGGCAGCCCTCTGGCCGCTTCATCTTCATTCCCCGTCCATGAATAATCCGTGCGACACTTGCGTTTTATGGCTTTGCATAGTTAGGAGCTGTTACCGGAGGGTGGCAGGAGCCCCTCCTTGTTCCTGGTCAGCATTGCCCAGGCGAAGCTTCCTCTTAGCCAGCGTTTAGCTGGACGTGAAAGAGGTGAAGATGGAAATGCACAGAGATAAAAATAAGTCATATATTTTAAACATTTTCTGGATTAAATAATAAGAATTAATGTTCTTAAACAAGCCGCAAACATAGCTTAAAAATATAATTAATTTATCTCGTATTAAAAAATGTCTTACAGTTTTAATTGTTAGTTCTTGAACAAACCGCAAATATAGTCAGCGTTTAGCTGGACGTGAAAGAGGTGAAGATGGAAATGCACAGAAAGAAAAAAAGTCATATATTTTAAACATTTTCTGGATTAAATAATGATAATTAAGGTTCCTAAACAAGCCACAAATATAGCCAGGGTTTAGCTGAACGTGAAAGAGATGAAGATGAAAATGCACAGAGAGAAAGATAAGTCTTATATTTAGAACATTTTCTAGATTATAAGAATTAAGGTTCCTAAACAAGCCGCAAAAATAGCTTAAAAATCAAATTAATTTCTCTCATATTAATATAATTTTTATAACTATAATTATTATATTTTTCTCTCTGCTTCTGTGAGCTGGGAAACCGGGCAGGAAACCAACAACAGGTTGCGTGCCAATGCAGTTTTTCATTGCGAAATGTCGGCGCTGATAGCGAGTGTAATTATTATGCTGGACTCTGGGTATGCATGCTCCATGCGGAAGGAGATACTGGAGGATGAGTGCTCCACAATGCTGGTCCTGTTTTCCTGCCATTTCCTCCTTCTCCTCCTCTCGGACCCATAAACGCCTCTAGTTATGCAATAAATAAAATGCAATTGTTGCGCCACGACGAGGGGATGGTGCACCATGGTGGTGGCTTGCTGGGTGGCTTTATGGCTCTGGACTTTTGCCGCCATGTTTGTGAACAACTGCAAGATGGCGCCCCGCATCCGTTATGGCCGAACAACCAAATCCAAAGCGCACACACTTTCGCCGCTGTGTCTGCTACACTTCCGGTTTTTCGGCAAAAGTTGTCGCGTTGTTCGCGTTTTAGAGCGCCAGCTTCCGCTTAACAGTTGTTCCTCTGGCTTATTTAGCTTGGCTTTAATTTCACACAAAAAAAAACAAAGCATTTAAGCTCTGGCGAAAGGTCAAGGGGTTGGGCATAAATAATTTAGGGAACAATGTTGCGGACTTGCAAAGCTTCTTCTGGCCAGGACTCAAGGACTCACTTGGCCTGCATAGAAATTGCAGTTTACAGTTGCTAATTGAGTGTGCCGACGGAGTCTGTGCAGGTGGCCTAATGTAGGTAATTAGTGCGGGCGACTTGGCCAAAAAGAAGATTTTCGGCACAAAGTTGTCACGTAAAAGCAGGCATAAGTTTTGAGAGAGAGAGGTGGAAATAATTCTAAAAGATGTCATAACAAAAGGACATTGTCCATATTAAGCTTTAAACAATTAGCAGTAAACCCTTAAGTGGGCTTTAAAGGGTTTTTAAATTAATTTAGGAATATTTTTAAGTGAACTTGTCTCATCCACTTGACTATTTAGCTTTGCAAGATATAGTCTGATATATAAATGGGACATTATTAACTTTCAGCTAACTGCAATTTCATGTATAGTCCCGGACATTCTGGGCATTAAGTTTAAACTCGATTGAAGCTCCACACACACAATCACGCCCACCGGGATAATGCAGTTGCTGTGGGAATATGGACAGAGCCGGTAGTTTATGGTCGATGCTGGGACATCTGCTGCTGCTACTTCAGGACTACAGGTCGTCCTGCTGGCAAGCGAATGTGAGTCCTGTCCCTGCTGCCCACGTGGGCGTTTGCTGCGTTGCCTGGACGACGAGGACAACTTGCCACATGTGGCAAATTAACTTAAAATTAAGCAATTAATTTAATTAGAGCACGGCTCGGTGTGTGTGCACCGTGTGCGCCCCAAAGATTTGCCCCGCACACTCGTGCAACAGTTGCAATTAAGCAGTCACACACACACACAGAGACAGAAAACAATGCATTTTCCGAGCATTGCAATTGCATTTTGAGCGCATGCGGAAATTACAAACACAAATTGATAAAGCAAAATCTGTATGGCAATAAAACCTGCGTTATATAAGGTGAAAAATTGGCTTTCGCCTGGGACTGGGACTCACCAAAAGAAAATCGAGCACCACAGCATATATGCCACATATATATGCCACACAGATATGCCACGGCAACGCAATTCATTTCTCCATTAACCAATTAAATGCAATTCATCAACTGACATTCGCAATTTACAAAAAAATAAAAAAAAAAACTGGCATATTAATAAGGGATCTGTTGAAAAACTTGCACAGATTAAAATTCCCAGTGACAGCAAACATTGAAAGTGTTTTATAGTCGAACGGAAATTGTTTTAAATTGAGTGCAAATTTAAATTCAACTCACTTTATGCGTTAAAAGTTGTTAACAAGGATATGAAATGAAGAGTTTTTATTTATTGAGTGAGAAAAGTTTGTCTGTTACAAAAGGGATTCAAGTAAAATTTCATAGAAAAACTATGATGCATAGTAGAATTTTTTTGGGAAAAATCAGGCCTGAAAAATGCACATATTTAGATATAGATAGTAAAGAACCCTAAAAATGACCTATCAAAATAGTAAACATTTTTCCACATAATTAAAAAATGATTTCAAACAATAGCATTTCCTTCAGTCAATGTATTTCACGCTTAAGACTAAGATCCAATTAGTGGCACTTAAAACTCTATGTCTTATTACTCGCTTATTTGTTAAGTCATCAAGCACTTTCGGCGGAATTGGCGGCTGCCAAAAAGGGGAAATTCAGACCAACCAACATGCTGTACAGTTTTCTGCTGTCGAATATGAAGAAAAAATAATAAAAGAGGTAAAAAAGAGTTAGTTAAGAGGCTTAGTGGGAATTGTATCTGCGTTTTGGCTTACTAGATCGAGTCGGAGCACTTGCCCTGGGCATCCCGCACCTGGTGGCTCCGGCAGCTCCGGGCACCGGCACCGGCTGACTTCTTTGCGGCGGCGGGGATCGAAGATCGTTGAACTTTGACCTTAAAAATTGGTGAATTAGGACCCTTGGGCGGCGTATACTCAATGCCATCGGGCAGGGAAGGCGGCGTAATGGCAGCGGTGGGTATATCCTTGGACCTGCCATGCAGCGGATGGTGTGGATGTGGGTGTGGATGTGGGTGTGCCGGGTGCAGGTGTGGTGCCTTGGTTGCTGCACCAATCGGGGTCTCCACGATCATAAGATTATTCAGCCGGGACTTGGGCTTTGTCACACTGGCTGCCAAGTCAGCTAGCAGGCTGGAATTAAAGCTGGGAGTAGTGACCTCTGTGGTCTCTGGTGGAGCCACAGATTGTGAAGTCGCCCTGGTGCTGGTCGAGGTGCTGCTGGCCTCAGTGGTCAGCTTGATCGGCTTGACGGTCAACGCACTGTCATCATAATAGTAATCCTCCTCGTCGTTGTATGTCTCCTAATTGAGAGATCCCCACGGGTTATTTTTAGCCAACTGTCGATTCTGGCCAACTGGTTCTTGGAACCAGCAACAACAACACTCACCTCGGCCAGCCCATTCTGGCCCACCTCGATGATGGCCACATCCTTGATGCTCACATGGATGTTGAAGCGACCCGTCTGCCGCTGGTCGAAGACAACTCTTCCCGCCGCCGATTCTGGCTGCTCGCTGCTGGTCGCCACCGGCGCCGATTCGCCCTCATCGATGGGCAGTGATTGGCCCAAAGTTAGGCCAAAAGCAATCAGGGCCAGAGCTATCAGTGGCATTTCGATCTGCGGGGGAAACCAGTTCTAATTCGAGTCGAAAAGTAGAATTAAACGCGAGGCAACTGACGGCACGTGTGCTCGGTTCGAAGGTTCGATCACAACTGGACAGATCGCTGGGCAAGAGGGCCCTACTTAAAGGCCGACTTTGCTGGCTTAACACCGAAAGAAAAGAGTAAGTAAAAGTAATACTGAACAAATAATATTCAGAATTAATTTTAATTAAAGTTAAGATACAGCAGAGCAAGAGAAGATACTGCTTTACTAGGCTGACACTGGAGAAAATTAAATATTTCGAGTTAAAGTTAAAAAACAATCAGTTAAAAAAAATCCTAAAGTAAACTAAAATGTCCACAAAAAATAATACAATTTGTTATAACTGTAAATGTGACTTTAAGTAAGTTTATTACTTTGTATATTAAAGTTTTGTTGAGCTCTTGAATAAGTTCATTTATTGCTTCATTTTGCTTTAGTTCTATTTTTCATTCATTAACTTTTAATTTAGTTTTTGTCAACACTGATGAAAAAGTTCAAGACTTTTGATAATTTTTCATGACTTTTGGTTGCGAAAGTAACGCAAGAATATTTTGATATTTTTTGTTTGGTTTTTTTCCTTTTTTTAAGTTACTTTGGTTTGAAATTAAGCTTTAAATCTCGTAATTCCAGAATTTTAAATCTTGTATTCAGATTTTTGGTTTTATATTAGGATTTCAATTTAAGAATGCACAAAATCTTGAAAGAAGATTTAATTTTTTTATTATCAATAGACTTAAAAAAGATGTACATACACAAGTATAAAAATGGTCTTCCTATAAATGATTAATAAATATTTAAATAATCTAAAACTAACTGCAAAACTTAAAATTTAAGACATAACCATTAAAACCTCAGACTTTTCCCCAATTTTCCCTTTAAATTTCAAAGCAAGACTCTCTTGAAACTTGAATAAGATACTAGAGTATCGATTTTCAGCAATTAGTATATTACAATTTACCACAAAATGACTTGCTAGTATGCATTTTCTAAGTACCAAAGGAACCCGGAGATTAAGCTGCATTTTAGGCAACATATTCCTCTGGTAATTTAAGCGGAACCAAATATGGTCCAATGCATAAACCTGAGAATATATACATATATATATAACATATATGTCCATAATATTTACTCTCTGCTGGGCAAACACACACACAAACCGAAAGCACCTCAAAGGTGCTAAAGAGCTGCTCAAAGCAGACAGAAGGATGGCAGGTGAAAACTAAGTGACCAACAGGCCGGGCCAATACCAAATGCATATAATCATAAAGGTAAACAGATAGACATCCGAGCAAATACGTAGTCAAGCTGTGTCGTCCGGTTAGAACGATGTGGGAATATGGCTCTCAAGTATTTAACAATTTAAATGGGCATTAAATTCTACTTGGAAGCCATACTTAATGTGTGATGAGCACTTTAAGTTTCTCTCTTATCCCTCTGCGAACACAACTCTCATAATTCATGGTTCCAGGCACTTGAAGTTCATCGAAAAGTCATCAATTAATCGAGGTGGAATCGGTTGGAGGCTCATCGCCTCTCCAATTAGCTGCCATTGAGTCATTAGCAGGTCAGGTTTCTTGTGCGTAAAGGCAATCAACGTAGTTCCAGAATCATTTACATAACACCTAACCACTAATTATGCAATTATGCAGGCCAGTTTCAGGGAAATCATATGCCAAGACCACTGCTGGACCACCATCACCACCATCACAACCACCGGAACCCACTCATTGGTATGCAACGTCATGCAGAGTGCAAAATCAGCATTTCTCATTAGACGCAATCCCGCAGACCCGAAACCGAAACCCAAGGAGAGCCAACAAAAAAAAAGAGCTCGAGAAAAATAGAACCTCAAAAAATTAGATTAATTTGAAATGAAATTTTAGCCAGGCAGCGAACAGCTTGGACGGCATTTGTAATTAGTTTTTAGCGAATTCTCTAGCTCGCAAACATTTCAAGGTTTTAATGCATGGCTGGCAGGCCTTGAGGAAACTTTTTGCGCCTTTTGGGTCAGACCTCTGTCAAGCTGGCTAAAGAGGGGCGAATATAACAAAAAAAAAACACCAGAGAAAGGCACTGGAAAAGGACCAAAAGGAGGGGAGCTGGGCGCATATGAAGTGTATAAATTACACTTCATCATGAATTTATTATCAGTGCTGCAGCAGCTGCATCTGGAGCTGCCACGAATGCAGCACTGCAGCACGCTGGCTCAGCACAAGATGGGCTCCTTTCTTCCTTCTCACCTGCACACCTCACCTGCCACACACACACAAACAGGCACAACAGGAAAGGAGGAGCGATTCTAGGAGAACGAAGCAGGGAATACCCTTGAAATAGGGTTCCAAGTTGTTTAAGAAAAAAATAAATGCTTAAAAAGGATAACTTTATGTTGAGGACTCATTATGAAACAGGTTGTAACTTGCTTAGAATTAAGCAATTTATTTGAACAGCTTAATAATAATTAAAAACTATAATTTAACTAAAAACAAACACATTTTTTTTATACTTATATTTTAGAGTTTCTGGAAACTCTTCCATAAATGAATTTTTTATAATTTCATATTTAAATCTTAAGTAATTTTTGTTTTAAAAATATGTTCTTGTATGCTTTTCCCCAGCTAACATCTGAAAAAAAATAAAACCCTAAAAATATATACCCCTAAGGACATAAAAAAGGGTGCCAAGCACGCAACAACAGCATTTATGGTTTGGGTATGTTGACCAGAGCATGCATTTTTCGCGCCAGCCAACTTGAAATTGTGTAAACTCAGCGGAAAAATATTAATTCTAATTTCCAAAGCCATCCTCCTACGTCTCCTACAGCTGGCCAAGGCCTTTCTCCTGTCCCCACTCCATATAAATACCCAACGTTTAGCAGGAGCACCTTTAAAAGCGTAAAAAATGCTTGTAGAGATTTCCTTTTTTTCCACTTTTTTTCTGCTGTCGTTACACGACCATTTGGAGCTTTCATCAATTAGCTGCTTGAAAGCAGGAAAAAAAGAAAGGAAAACGACAACGACAAACGTTGAGTAGCTTTTAGTGTCGAAAGATTGCAGGACGAAGGCTTATGCAAAACACTTCCTTAGCCTTGCCTACTTTTTGGCAAATAATTGCCGGAGATACGTTAATCGCACTCTTGAGAGGAAAATGAGTGAAATGGAGCAGATTATAAACTTGAAATCCTTCACCTGAACACCATGACCAAACTCTATAAATTTAGCAGAATTTATTGACCCGCAAAGATAATAGAAATTATCTTTGGATTAATGGTCTCTAGATCAATATTTGTGTAGATTAAACATCTTGCCAAAAGGGACTTTCGTGAATAATATAAAGCCCTCTCTCTGCACACATCTATTAATGAAGCAAATATGGCCCGCATATAATGTCGAGTGATTCGGGGAAAACAAATCCATTTCAAATAGTGGTGACGACGACTTCAAAGGTAAAAGGGGTGGAATCTCCCCTGTAAACCCATATTGATGTGTGGCCGGGCAAAGCGATATAAATCAGGCTTCCAATTTGTCGGTAAATTCATATTGTATCTGCTTACTTAGGAAATAAATAACCAAATCTGAGTAAATTGGTTTTTATGTGTGTTGCGTACTCGTATTTATTTTAAGCCCTCTAAAATATGCCATAAATTGAGCTTTGCATTTATATTTTCGTATATTTTTAAGAGCTTTGTGGAGACCAATAAATAAATACAGGTGTCAGGAAATAAAATTAAATACAAGTAATTTTCAGCTTTGAGAGCTGTTTTAAATTATTTTACCTTTAAACTGCAAACTCATAACTAAACGAATTATCCGAGTTGAAAATTTCACATGTAAACAAGTGTCAGAGGCGTTTAATTTCCTGTCAGAACAGACAGTTTCTTGATTAATGTTCTGATATAGCCAAAAACTCAAACAAAAACTAGGTCTGTTGTTATCGCACTTTAACCTTAAACTGACGGCCAACAGCCAGGTGGCGGTATGGCAAAAAAAATATTAATTCGATAATTAAACACAGTGCGCTCATCGTTTTAATCTCTGCGCACATTTTGCATATTAATCACTTAATTAGGTTAACATTATTAAAATAAACACGAGCCAGTCTCTCTCTGCCAGCTCTGCGCCCGTATTTATCAGGTAAACACACACGTATGTATGCGAGGGCTGTGTATAGGTGTGACTTTATTTTATGTGACGCAGGTGTTTAAAATGGCGGGCTCAAAGGCTCATTTATGCCCGCAATGAGTACGTGTGTGCGAGTTCATTAGTTCAACTATGAAGGAGGCCACCTAGCGGGCACTCGACGAAACATATCGAAGGGATTTTACACAGAGAAAAAATATGTGTAGCTATTTTTATAACCAAATTTTTATATAATTTAATATTGTTTATAATTTGAAATTTTATTTTAGAATTAAAAGTCAAGGTTTTTGAACTAATTAAAATATTTTATTCAAAATAATATAGTAAATATTTATTTTATATTCATAATTTATATTTTGACATTTAATTTTAGAAGAAGAATTGAAGGTTTTTGAATTTTCTAAAATATTTGATTAAAAATAATGTAGTAAATATAAAGTAGTAAATATAAAAATTTTATTTTTAAATTTACTTAAATATAAATATAAAAATTTTATTTTTAAATTTACTCAATCGAATAAAAATTAAGTGAATTTTATATTATAACTGTTTTAAAAATATACAAATATATTTTAGAATGGCAAAACAATAAATATTTACCTAAAAGCATATTACTTTGCTTCATTTTGTAAGAATTTTTCTAAGTAACTGCTTATTTAATGCCAAATTTATGAAAATGTATTATAAATTAAATATAAATGTCTTAAAAAATAAGAAATATCAGCTAAAAATAACAAAAACATACCATATATTCATATAAGAACATATTGCAGTGCTTCATTTCGTTATGTTATCCTTAAGTTTTCTTTAGTTAATGCTGAGAATAGATGCTACTTTATATATTCTTAAATATAATATAACCATCTGAATACAAAGCTCTTACAATATTTATATTAAAATATATTGCGAGTAAATTAAAGCTATTACATTTATATTAAAATATATTTAGAGTAAATTACATACTTGAGCAAATATTTTCGAGCTGTTTGCATGCCAGGAATGCCACCGATTAGATATGGAGAAATAGAAATACATGCCACAGGACGAGGTGAAGGCGGACTGCAGCTGCCAAGGAACGTGTGTGTGAGTGTGCGTGTGTGTATCCTTATCAGCAGAGCCATAAATAATATTTATTGTTCTTTATGGGGGCAGCTCGCAGGGCCAACGCGAAGATGCCAACCCCACGGCCTAGTGTCAGTTGGGAAACATTCAAGTGTTTCAAATATTTTTTAACAGCTTTCCCCCGGCGCACACACAGACACACACACACACACGCCACCTCCCCGTCCGGAAAATGTCTTCATTGCGCTTTAATGAAATGCGTGAGAGAGAGGAAGAGGAAAACAGTGGGGAGGGAAGAGACAGGCAGATTGGACTGGGGGATTCCCCGTTTGCTCTTCGTATTTGCACTTTAAATTGCGCACAAAAGTATGCTACAGCCTTCATAATAAACACAATTTATGTGCCGCCTACCTTTCACTTCACTTCGCTTCGCTTTGCTCCTTTCTTTTCCATTTTCCCGTTTTTCCGTCTTCATTTTCTTCTTCCTTTTTTTGTCGACAAACATTTCTCTCTGGCAGAGAAAGAACTTTGCGATTAAGTAATTCCAAAAGTTGTTTGTAAAAAATTACTCAAGTTCATGGAATGTGTTTGCTAGTAATATTTTAAATTGAGCGACACTGCCATCTGATATTAATAATACTTTTCGGGAGGCCATGTGCCCCTGTCTGTGTGTCTTGCTGGGCGAAACTTTCGACAGACTTGCCGGCGGCAAGTAAGAGCTTCAAGAGGTTCATCCCGCCGCAAAGAGACATCAATCAACTGGAGCATCAATCATTCCAGAAGGGAGTTCAGCAGAAGGTGAGTGACGACGAATGGCGGGTAAGATGGCAGCCATGATTGCAAGGTGTCAACAGGGGAAATTATATATTTGGCTAAGATAATTGTTCGGTTTAGTATTTACAAGTGAAGGTTTAATATTAATTTATTCCTTTATTGATAGAGCAAGTGGTCTGGGAATTGTTTAAATATTAATAGTTATAGTTAAAGATTTACCTTATTTATGTTTTCAATAAAAAACTGTTTAAATTCTTTCTCAAAGAAATATATTTTCTTAGAAATTATATCTGATGTAACCACCGTACATTGACGTCACAAATTTTTACTCTTTTGAATCAATCCTTAACCATAAATTGTCAACTCATTCCAATATTGTTGGCCTTTAATTAGGACTTCTAATTATGGAACCTTACCCCTTTTATACTCAATGACATGACAAAAATGTAAACCTAAACTTTGAGATCTACTTTCAGATTAAAATAATATTCACCTCAGACCTCTCATACTTTCTCCTGTTCAGTTCAGTCTCAGGATAATGCTCGGCGTGTTATATTTGCTTTGCCTTTTTCGCGGTATTTTGACCGGACTAATTTATCCAATAGAAGGTGGCTATTATGAGTCGGAATTTCTACATAATTTAACCCGACAAATGATAGCCAAAAATCATATCGAAACCCTGGCCATATATGGAGTAAATCGTGAGCTACAACGTACACCGGAGATTGTGGCCAAGTCCCTGGAGCAATCTTTGACGGAGGAGTTCGAAATGCCCATTGTGACCTGGGGATTGAGGCGAAATGTTAGCCTGCGTCGCATTTTGGGCTACAATGCCCTGGTGTATGTTAGTATTTCTAGTGTTTTAGCCTCACAGGAGCCCATATTCGATGTCCTTACGGACGGTTTGGCTGGCCAGCATTATGTTCCAATGCTTTTTATCCACAAACGCTTGGGAAACAAACAATTGACAACGCATGAATTGAAAATATTCTTTTCCTGGTGCTGGCGGAATAGATTCACCAATGTCGTTCTGACATTTCGCCATATGACAGTCACCGATTTGGCTGGTTTTGTAAGCGCCAAGTGGCAACATCAACTATTTACGTACACTCCTTTTCCGGAATTGACACTCCTGAATCTGACAGAAACAGGATACAGGCACTTGGATATATTGATGGATTTAAGAGGTTATGAGTTCAGGGTGCCGATTTTTCAAGATCCTCCTGTGGTTTTTCAGGTTAGTAAGAGGAGGATCTCTTATACCTTATACCCTTTACCTCTAACCCATTATTTTTCCTTTTTATGTTGCACTTTTTCAGCTACCCAATGGCCATATCTCTGGCACGTTGGGCCTCATGCTGCAAGCCTATGTGCGGCACAGAGGTGGTCGCCTCCACCTGGAACCCGTGACCGGTGTGGACTGGTACAACTACCCGGAGCACCTGATGCTGGCCGCTGCCCGCGGTGAGATTGAATTGGGCGTGCATCCATTTTCGACGATGCAGCCAGGCTCCTCGCTGACAGCCGGCAGCGTTCCGCTGGCAGCGACGAACACCTGTGTCCTGGTGCCTTGGCAACGTGAATCGCCTTCGGTGAGATTCATGCGACGGGTCATCGATGTGAATGGCTGTTTCTTCGTGGTACTCCTTCTGGTCACAACACTGGCCTGGCAGCTGGTACGCACCGAAGGACTGCGAGGCATCCAGCTTAGCCTGGTGGCCTTTTTCCAGCAATCGTTGCCGGGCAGAGAGTTCCAACGGCTGGCGGAGCCGTACAAGTTTATCCACTTGGCTGTGTTGCTGGCCTCCTTTGTCCTGTGGTCATTGCGAACCGGAAATCTATCGTCGATTTTTACTTCACAGGTTATATGCTTCAGACCACGTTAATAGAGGAATATCTAACCTTTGGTTTATCTCAGAAACCGGGCTCACAGATCGAGACGGCTGAGGACTTTCTGGCCACGCCCCTGCGCCTCATGCTAACGGAAACGGAAATGCAAATGTACTTCACCGCAGGATTGCTGCCGTCGGCGCTGAAACCACGCCTCTTGGTGGTCAACCGGACGACGCTAGTGGAGCACCTGGAACGGCTGAACACCAGCTATGCGTACTGCACCACAGCGGAGCACTGGACGGTGGTCCAGCTGCAGCAGCGTCGCATGCACCGACCGCTCTTCCGCCTGGCCAACAAGCTCTGCACCGCCAGCCAGATGCTGCGCTTTCCGATGCAATGGAACTCGCCCTTCGAGCGGAACTTTGAAAGGTTCACCAAACGTTCGCGTCAGTTCGGCATCTGGAACCATTGGACTAGTCGAGGATATCGTGATGCGATCAGGATTGGTTTAGTGGTGCAGCTAACGGATGACTATCGGCCGTTTATCATTCTCACTCTCAAGGATTTTGAGATGTTGATCAAGTTGTACACTTTGTCCTTGCTGGTCAGCTTTGTATGCCTGCTGGGGGAATTGCTTTGGAATTATTATAGAAATAATAGAGTTTGAATCGGGTTATTATAAATGCAACTCACAGAAGAAAATATATGATAATTCCTAGGGAATTATCTCCCAAATGGGAACTATATCAGAGCAAGGACTAAGACCGTTTATCGAGGGCTTCACTCTGCCTCGAGGGGCGGTACACATCCATATTTGAGTGCAACTCATTTGGCTTAACTTTTGTCTGGAGAACTTGGCGAAACAAATCGAAAGGAGGAACCGAGAGTCGTTGGGCAATTCCAAACATATCGACGACTGTGTAAATAGAAAATTCAATTTGAAACGATTGCTTACTGGATAACGAAAGCCTGCCTGCTGCCTGCCTGCCTGCCAGTCGTCCTTCTGCTGTGCACTTTTGGGCCCAGCCTTCAGCAGAACTTTCCACAGGCAATCCTGGCCTGGCATACGCTCCTGTTCCCCAGCCCCATTCCCATCATGTCAGAAGGTGGCTCCTCCTGCTCCTGAGTCCTGCCCACTCAGCAAGTTGGCCACAAACAAACTTCCTGTATCGATGGTAGCACACACACGTACGGTTATCGCCCGGCCCCCGGGCCAATATCTAAGTGAAAACACAGATCAACAGTACGACAATCAGCAGAGAAACAGGCACAGAGAGTCCCCCCACAGACACACATCCGCAGTCAGGAACATATTCCCATTCCCACTTCCACGTCCGCATCTACATCCCACATCCCACATCCACATCCCATTCCAATCCCAAGCCTCGCACCTGCAACGTAGGCAACATCAGACAAGGCAGTGGCAAAGGTAAAGGCAAAGACAAGGCCGGAGGCCCAAAGGCATCTACACAGCGGGAATAGTCTCAAGGAAGTTCATGGGGATTTCCTTTCTTAACACGATTTCTGAAATCATTTTTAATCCAAAAAGGCTTTGCCTTGATTTTATAATATTTTCTGGGGTTCATTAAGACATATTCTTCTGCAGATTTGAGTTAATATGTGTGGAGAAGCTAAAAAAATTACTGGAGGTTTGAAAAACATTTAAAATATGCCCAAAAGTATGCTAGAAAATGTAATAAAGTAATCCTGACTCAAGTATACACAGAATCTGGTACCTTCAAGATTTTATAGCATATTTTTTATACATTTTCAACATTTATAGATTATATAAACCCGTAGTGATGTCCATGGCATCCTTGTTACATTTAATGTAATCATTGCATACTTTTAGGCAGCCCAAGTAATGATTAATTGAAATCAATACTGATTTCTGTTAGCCTTAATGGACGTATAAACCTAACTTTCCTCTAAATTAAAGTGGCTTTATGACTTTCAGCATATTTTCTTAAGTAAATTCTTTTTTTATTGTCTCAAATCCTTTATATTTTTCTCAGATTTCTTATAAATTTTTTCCAGTGTATCCTTACCATCTTTTCCCCACAAAATGGCAGGCGAGTTACAAATTGTATGCTTCAGCTCCTTGCTCGCCCTTTGCACCTCCACCCTGCCACCGCTTCTATGAAACACTTTGATTGGTTGGAGGCGCCTTGCCCCTGCACCTGCCCCTGCCTCCGTTACTGCCCCTTCCCCTACCCCTTCTCCTGTCCCTGTCCCCTTAGTTTTTGCACGTATTACGGCCAGTTGCATTTCTTGGATTGCATTTAGGCAACATTTATGCATTTTTAATGTGACAGCTGAAATGATGAGACGGCAGCTGAGGATTGCTTTTGCCTGCTTGGCTTGCTCTTTGTGCTGACAGCACATGTGTGTGTGTGTGAGTGTGTGTGTGTTGTATGTGTGACCTAACCCACCCACACATATGCATTTTGCAGTGTCAAGAAAGTTTCACTCTCGTTTCAGTGAGGCCAGAACAGGACCGACAATTTCAGTAAATCATTAGATAATGTGCCGGGGATTTGCCTTGGCTCAGCACATCATGCATGATATATTGGATGGATCATGCGAATATTCTTTTTTTAGAAGAAAGGAATTCTTGATTTCCAGGGAAATCCAGGAGTGGGAATGGAACACTAGCAAATGTAGCATAAGTCTGGAAAATATTGTTTATTGGATGTTATATTTATATGAAATATATATCACGTAATAGGAGTTTCTTCAGTGTTGTTTTGTAAGTTATCTTTCCTCTAAATGATTTGTTTGAATTCTTTTAATTTAATTTAAAAAACTTTGCTTTAATTATAAAGAATTCTCTGAAAACAGCTGTTGTTCGCATTACGATAAACTGGCAGCAGACCATCAACCGTATTTGCCACCATCTAGCCCCCATTAATGGGCCAAATTGGGCCGCACACAAATGAGGACCTGACCACAATTGACTGCCAACTAGGCGCGTGCATAATCATTGCAATTTTGTATGATTTCCAACTACTCCTCCTCCTGCTCCTCCTCCGCCTCAACCACCGTCCCTGTACCGCAAAACAATCGCCCTACTTGAATGGCGAAATGCCACGCAACGACCGCAAAAAGCAACGACGGACGAACATTGGTTCTGTATCGACACTCGGTTTTGCCAGGACCAAAATCCTTACTTCGCTGCCCGTAAGTATGCAAGGCTTTTCAGGCTCAGGACCTAGGAATTCGAAGGGGAATATTGGTTTTGAGTTGGAAAAAAAGATAGAAGATATAGTTTGATATTTTAGTTTAAAATTTGAGATATAAAGAAATATTTAAAGAATTATTTTATAGATTTGTAATGTTTTAAGTATTTAAAATTGTTCCCAAAAAAGCCTTTGGGAATTTTAATTCAAAAATGTTGCTGAGCAAGCAGAACCTAAGCAACATCGCTGTGTTAGCATCACATATGCAACATGTTTGTTGCTACATTTAGTTGGAAACATTTGTCTAGCCACATTTTAAGTGAATTCCGACGTGTTAAATATAAGTTAAAATTTAAATGTATATATACATATATAATAATAAATAAATAATAATAATAAATAATAAAATATAATAATGAATAAAATATAATTATTAGATTTAAATACTTTGACTTTCAACACAAAAAAATACCTGATACATTTTTATATCTTTAAATTTTCTTGCAACTTTCAACATATTTTCACAATACCTTCTTTATAGGATATTTTCCCAATCGCAACACTTCCTGATTGTATCCTCCTCTTCCTTGCTGTGAAATGGAAACAGGAGCCACATCAACATCAGCAACAGAAATAGCAACAGCTGCAACAGCAGCAGCAGCGGCAGGGACAACTGCAAGTGCAACGTTGGTGTTTATTAGCATGATTAACCCCGCCGCATTGGCGCACAAATTGCAAACGCATTGCCTTGAATTTGGGTCAGCGGGGGGTGGATAATCAGGGGGTTGGTGGCTGGCAGTGGATTGGGGGCGTGGTTTAAGCGGGCGGCCATGGTTGCGTGGGCTTAGAAAGCGGAGAGGGGAGGCGGCGGCGAGTGGGAAAATGTCAGAGCATCTTGTAATTTGATTTCAACGTCATCCTGGCAATCGGCGCGCCGTCGCCAATGTTTGTTGCCTGTTTGTGAGCTGGCTGTTAGCTATTGGCCTGACATTTGCTGATTGCGAGCCAGGCCAACAAAGGTTGGCCGCTTGAGCGCCAATTTGAGTGGCACAAAGAACGGAAGGCCGAGCAAGTTAAAGGCCCGAACGTTATTAGTTTTTGGAGATGCACTTCAGAGAGCGAACGCGTCACGCATTTGGGCCATAAACAAGTGGCACGGGGCACAAGTACGAACTTGTCGCACTTGGCTTGTTTCGTTTCATTTCCGGTTAACCACATCCTGCGTAATAAGCGGCACTTCCGCTCCACAATGGACTTGAACTGTTTTTGTTTTTGGCGACGCCGCTGCTGCTGTTGCTGCTGCTGTTGTTGCTGTTGCTGCTGCTTCTCCTGCTGCTATTGTTGTTGGTCCAGCCCAGGTCCTGTTTTTATTGTGAGTCAAATTTTCGTTTCGGCTAGGAGACAGAAGGAAGAGCACGAACAGGACCCGGACCAGGTCCCTGTCACTTCCGGGCAGCCACAAAAAAAAAAAAAAGAACATGGAGAGAAAATCTAGTAGAAACTTGTTTCTTGTTTTAGGATTAAAGAATGCACATTATAAGATGGATATTTTGGTCTTAAAAACTATCAAAATATAAGGTTTTAGCTGAAAAAGTAGGATGAATAATTTATAAATTTTGCTAAATTATAACCGACCTTTTAAGGCACTAAAAATAATGATAGGTAACATATTTTAATAGAAACTTTGTTTCTTTTTGTTTTTTGCAGTGCATTGAGTCGGCTGTCTCCGAAATTTCTGGCCTTTGCATGTGAATGGCACGTTTGTGGGCACTTTTTGCCAGCCCCCTGCGTGCCATTGCAAAATGGAGATGCCGCAAAACTGGAGTCTCGGATCCAGAGACGAAGTTGCTGCTGGTGCTGCTGCTGCTGCTGTCGCTGATGCTGCTGGTGCTGCTTCTACTGCTGCTGCTGGTACTGCTGCTGCTGCTGCTGTTGCTGCATTTTTATTTGCATTTCACTCGATGGCTGGAAGCAGAAGCCATTGTTGCTGTAATTGCCTGTGTAGGACATGGCACTTTGCTAGCCCAAAATGGCAGGACCACGCCTCGAGCAGCAGTGGAGCAATTGTTTGTTTTGCACTGAATTGGTATGGTTTACGTTTAATGAATTCAACTCCATTTCCCCATTTGCCATTTGCTATCCTTTTCCATTTTCCATTTTAGCCAGGAACCAGGTCCATTTACTCTTCCTGAACCAGGAACTCCCCAGAGCACAACAATCTAATTGTTGACATAATTAACCCCTGTCGGCCCTACTTGGAGGCGCAGCTTCTGCTCCTTTCATTAACATTTCGCACACCGCCTACGAATTTCGTGTGTGCAATCAAAACACTTAAATAATGCGCAATTGCAGTGTAATTGCGTTGCAAGTTTGTGGCAACAATGTGGCATGCTTCGTGCTCGGTGCTCTAGGAGTTGCAGGACTGCAGGACAGGATGTGGGGTGCCACTTGAGAAGCGCCCCCCTGCACGCCCTGCCAACTGCAGGCAAGTCACCATATTATAATAGACCCACTGCCGACCCAAACATATGTTGCACAATGATTTTATTTGCACGAATTAAGCAGCTCTCGTCCTGATATTGGCACAGTGGTCAACTTTTATAATCATTAAACTGACAAATTTCTTATTGTTTTATTTGCAAGTTAATTTTATTAATTTTAATTTTTTTAACTTGGTAATAAATTAAATTATATTTTGAGTACATTTCTATATATTTTTCCAACAATTTAAATGAAGATTTACATTTTTCAAGGCGGAATGCATGAGAACATGTTGCTTGATACATATTGCTAAGCAAGTGTTGCTAGAAAATGTTGTTTGATTAATGTTGCTTGGCAAATGTTTCTTGGCAACTGTTGCTAGCCATATGTTGCGTGGAATATGTTGAGCAACACCTCAAAGCTGAGATTCTGAAAGAACGTAATCTTTATTATTTAATAACTCCCTTGTTTATCAATAAATTCTTATCAAACTTTTTGAACTCTTAGTTTCAAGTAAAAAATATATTTTTAAAATTAATAAATAACTTTTATTTCCCAGCCTTAAGTAAATTTAAACCCCTAAAAACCAATCTTCACCCACTGTCTTCATCCTGGCGGATGTGGAAGTCTGCCTGTGCGCTCCTGTGGCTGCACTGCGGTTGTGCATTTGTGCGTGCTGCCGCCATTGCCGTCGCTGCAACATTAGCATTCATGTGCGTGTGTGTGTGGAAATGCAGGTGGAAAAGTGTGGCGGCAGGAGACGTTAAGGTCCTGGTCCTGGTCCTGGCCAAAAAAAAAAAAGAAAAAACCTCAAGCTGCAGCTGATGACAATGTCGGGGTTAACTGGCATTAATGTCATGCAGCCATTCCATCGCTAAAGCCAGGCCAGGAAGCCGTCGCCGGCGTAACCATCCGGAAAATTGTTGAAAAGCAATCGTCGTTGTCTGACTTGCAGACCTAGCGTGTGCATATATTCCTTGAATATTTACGGATGTGTATATTCAGTTTGGCACATAAATTCCTCTCCGAGTTTGGTCAGGTACGTAATGCATATTTGAGAAATACTTTTCAAAACTTTGTCAAGCCATAAAATGTCAGGGGAATCAGTTGTTGACGATATTTCAGTCTGCCAAATTGGCATTAAGAGCCTGTTTTTATTAACCAAATTTTAACTGCTATTCTTTGGGTAGTGCAAGCTGTTGCTGTAGGACTTTATACCGATGGAGGGTGAGTGTCAAAAGGATTTATATTAGAAGGTATATCAAAAAAGGCAAATTTAATTTGTAGAATTTTATATTCAAGCTGTGAAGTTAGCTAAAAGGCCAGCTCAGATTTCCTCGTATTCAAAATAAATAAAATTTGTATAGAATCATAACTAAATTCCGAAATTCCATTACATATTTATAGGCTCTAAAAATCCCCTCTTCGATCAATCCTTCCGCGCGGTTAGAGCTTAAATGTCCTTTTTCGAAACACAACACGCACTGCAAAACAATTTCCACCCACCTATTGTTATCGACACCAATGACAAACCACTTTGTGAGCCATTTCCGCCGACCCCCTCAGGAGCTATTAAGACCGAACAAAATTGGGCCAACTGGGTCAAAGTTCAGCCAGTCAGTCTGTCATTCAGTCAGTCAGTCAGCCCATACAGGAAAAATGGAATAGAAAATGGAAAGTAGAAAAAATACGAAAATAGAAAAGTAGAAAAATAGAAACATTGAATTATTATGAAGGGAGCTAAGCCGTCTAGACGTGTGCCAAATGAAATCAAACATCGTATACTGATTTCGCGGCATACCGTCGACGGTTGAGACATATTGATTTTATATCATCGATGTGGGGGAGTGTGTCCTGGTGTGTCCTGGTGCGTGCTGCGATGCGTGTGCTGCGGCGGCTGTCACGGTTCGACAGTATGCCGATTTTGGCATAAACTCTGGAGGGCCAGTCCCTTGCCGACTTTCAGCCAAGATGCGTGCCCAGCGACCCAATGCCCAGGAGCGCGAGAAACTGCGTCGCCAGCGCTCGGAGACGCGTCTCGTTGTGGCACGCTGCAATGAGCTAGGTGGAGATCCTTCCTACTCCTTGATTGCTAATCTTCTAAATTTCTCTCTCTTGCAGGTTTCGAGTATGTGGTCAATCCACCGGTCTGGCCCACGGTTGGGTTCCTGAAGAAAATCCGTAGGGATTCCACGGGTAACTTTGTCCGAGATAGTTTCACCAAGGATCCGCCACCCTCTGCGGGTCCAGCTGACTACGATATTCCCTCTACTATTGGTTTTAAGGTAATGTTGAGCATGAAAATTCAATTATAAACTTTAATGATTAACTGCCATTCACAGTACCCATCAAAGGCTGGTTTTTCCGCCTTGGCCAACAAGATGCCACGTCTGCCAGACAGCGGGGAGCTTGGCTATCCCGCCGTAGGAACATATGCCACTGACTTTAAAGGTACAGAGTATTCCTACACCTTTAGAAAGGCAATTGACAAGGACAAAAAGTGGATGACACCGGGGTGAGTTAATGATTAATAAGAAATTGTAAGAAAACTTTAAATTTTAAGGTAGTTTTAGAGAGTTTAAATAAGCTCCAATAACCATATGTTCAAGAATAATGCTTAGGCTTTTCTGCTAAGTAAAAGAAAGCTCCAAGGAATTTGTAAAGGAATTGGATAACATTATTTACAAATTGAAGAAATTTATTTGCTTAATATTACACTAAATAACACATTTCTTATATATTTCAAGCCAGCTTCTATATAACTTTCTTCTGTAAATAAAGTTTACAGATCCTTGAGATGTACCAAATTTTAAATAGTATTCGCATAACTTACGACTTCTTCTTGTTAATTAATTTCAATTGTTGTTCTAATTTTTTCTTAACTACAATTTTCCTTAAATTTTTTTCCAGCCCCTCCACCTATGCTCGCCACCTCAGTTACCCGGAAGGCCGTTTGGAGATGGCTTTCGGCTCCTGTCGCGTCATTTGGCCAGAGGTGGCGGTCTTCTGCAATCCCCTGAACCTAGACAAATGCTCGGTGTGCGGGGAGAAGCCGGTGGGGGATTATTTCCATAACTTTAGCAACGACCAGGACATGTGTCGCCCCTGCATGCATGCCGCTGTGGCCGCCATGAAGAAGTGTAGCCTGCAGGTGACGGAACGGTTTAGTCGCCAGCAAAGGATCAAGCAGTTTGTGCCCGCCCGCAACTGTAGCTTCTTCCACCTTCATGATGGAACCAATGCCACCATTGAGCGGGAGACCCGCAAGGTCCTCCGCCAAAAGATTCGCGTGGAGAACTACCTCTATCGGTTTAATGCCAAGGTTGAGGTTTAGGTTTCATTTTCAGATGCAAAGTATCAAATTTGTAATAATAATTTTAACCAGGCAACAGAGCTTAGTCAGAAATTTTATTAAATATTCAAAAACGTAAATAAAAAAAAGACAAGTTTTAAGCAGTTTTCAAGTGGAAGCTCTTGTTGCTTCTTAAGTTTTTAGTAGCCCAGAAATGTATTTGTTATTTAATTAAGCTCTCCTCTTTCAAGAGCACTTATTTCCCCTAGTTTGTGTGTGGAAACTTGCATTGACTACTGTATTGTATGCTTTCCTGCTGGAACATTTTAATCGCATTTCCGGCATTCGGTTTCCCCTTCCTTTTGCGTTTCCTGGTATCCGGTTGGTATAGAGGGGAGAGGAGTAGAATTTTAGCCAAAGTCAGAAGCAACGGACAGGGGAACAGGTGCTGCTGGGCAGGCACATACATAGGAATCGTGGCTGTGGCAGGACAGCTGCGTCCTTGGCCACAATGCAACAATGGCTGCTGGCCATTGGCAGCCAGGACGTTCGTATACGTATACGTACATTACGGCACACAGAGCCGCCATGGCACTGTCAATGCAAAATGGCATTTCACAGTTAGCTTGTTTTGCATTTGGCCTGCAGGCTGCAGCTAGCTGCCACGCCTCGAGCCCCTTGTTCTTGTTCTTCTTTTGGCCAACTTTTGGCCATTCGGCACACGCGTGCCATTCCATGAATGCAAGTCAGGTGTTCGTTCACCTGGAATTGCACGGGGCAGCAGTGAAAGTTGGCAGAACGGTAGTCCTTCTCCCCCCTATTAAGGCGTCACTTCCTGGCGCATGATCAAAGCCAGGGATCAAAGTTGAAATGGAAATGCATCTAGAAAACAGGGGCGGGCTCTTTGAATTGAAATTTAATCAGTTTGGAACTTAAATTGGGGTTTGTTTTGGGTAAAAAACGGTGAAATATATATAAGATCTGAGTTTTGAGTTCAAGTTCAACATTTGTATAAAAGAAATTATGAAAAAAGGGTAAAAGGTAGAAAAGATTAAGTTAATTAACATTTATATAGAAAAAAATCTAATAAAGTTCGTATATTTTTTTATGTTTATTTTAAATATAAATAAAATTGCTTTCAACAAAAAAATTCTGTTGTTCAAAACTGTGTTAAAAATTTATTAAATAGAATGCAATACTTCAGATTGTCTTAATATCATTCAAAAATTCACCAAAAGCTAAATTAAATATGCAAATATTCCATTTATTTTCAGATATTTCCCCAAACCGCAACCTCAACCAGGAAAATGCAATGATTGTTGTTTGTGAGGTAACTATTATTTATTGATAAAAACTCATACAGATGAGAAATTGATTCAGAAGCTGCGAGATGCTCAAGGAATTTGGCCCAATCAGGAGGAAGCTGTAAGGATAACATATATATATATTTTCAATTTCATGTCCTGGTAAACCACTGAACGTAGATCGATTGCCAAACAAAAAAGAACAGCCACTGTGATATAAATTGTATGAATTTAAAGAACTACATCAGCAGCAACCGTTCCCTTCTTTTTGAACAATTTTTCAATTTTCCAACACAAATGACAAATCGCTGAACTTGGCCGTGCAACCAAAAAGAACAGCCACTGTGATATAGGTTTTCTGGATAATATAATATATCAGCAGCAGCAGTTCCCTGGGGTTAAAAACGACAAAAGAATGTCACACTAAGAATTAAATAAACCAAGATGAACCTTGATGTTTCGCACTTTAGGTACAAAAAGAACAGCCACTGTGATATAGATGGGCAAACATATAGCGCAGCAGCTATTCTCTCTACTTTAAAGGCTGGGATCCTAACTCATATAACTTTTAAACTGATGATATTTGGAACATGCGCTATAAAGGAAAATCACTGTGATATGTTACGAATGAAACGCATATCACAACGATCGTTCCTTTTAGCGAATGTCCCCGGTTAGCTTGAGTAATATCACTTTGTTAAAAGATTATTACCGATATCATAAGGCTGCAAATGCCACAACGAACTTCAATGGTTGTCTAGCTTTATGATCAGAAAAATCACCTAAGGCTGGACGACCAAAGAAACTAATTGCAACCGCCTTGCTTCGATATATCTGCACTGAACTTTATTTTCCAACTTGATGATCATTTTAAAATTATAGCACGAGTGTTCGGTCTAGTCACTTTGCTTAATTCGAAACCTGGTGAAAAAGCGACCATACCGACAATCGCCATTCAATTTTAAAATTTGTTTTCAGCTATTTCTCCTCACTTTTGGTAGTTTCCTTTTTTAATGCTTTAGTGGCTTCGTCGTGTTGGCCAGGTTCTTGAGACACACTTTGCCCAGTGATGAGTTTCTTATGTAGACATAACTGCACAAAATGCATCCCAAGATCGGGACCTTTGCTGGTTCACTGGCTTTAGCTGGTTGTAGTTTCAAGATTATAGGACAAACTTTACCCAGTGCTGCTACGAAATTGGCAAAACCGAACAAGGTTTGTCGTATAATTGCTGGGCCGGAGCTTCACTTTGCCGCACCTCAACACTCTGAGGATGCGTTGCTAACTGATGATCTATCTCCTGGAGGTAGGTCCTTTTATACACAGACTCAAGTGAGTCGCGATCGCTTACCTGTGGGCGGCGGCGGGCGCGGTTCTTACCTGCAGGATTCCGTCCAGGGATTATTCCGCGAATTCGCGTCCCGTCTCGCGGCCTTCGACCTTCGTGAAAATTTTGCAACTTAATCCGTGGCCATAAACGGATTAATGCAGCTCATTTTCTGGCGAAAAATGCGCAGCTGTGTCCGCGCATAATTTTCGCAGAAATGCAATTAGGTTAAGCCCGAAAAGGACCTGGGACCGGGAATAGGGATTCGGGAATCCGGAATAGCCGTCGGGTTAATTTGGTAGTTAGCGCGAAGTCCGTGTGTCCCGTGTCGCGGTCCCTTTAAATGTTTTAGGTATCGCTCAGGATCTGTCAAGAAGTTTCCACTTTCTCGCTCAGTATTTTGCGGTGACTGTACCAAAGCCAAAGGAACTACAGTAGCCAAGAGCAGGATCAACCTTGACCATCACTTGAAATAACCACCTGTTGACAGTGAAGTTTCTTAGGAGACTCCTTTTATACTCTCTTTAGTGCCCTTGTTTGATGTGGGATTTATTGTGTCAAGTATTTTGTGCTTGACTGTACTAAGCCACAAAACTAAGAGAAGAATTACCAAGGTCAATTTACAGGAAGATAGTAAAGGATTTCTTGGGTGCAAACTCTGGTTAAAAGATTCACACTTCAGGTTAAAATATTCACACTTCAGTAATCAAATGAAAAATTACTTGAAAGCTAATTAATAATTATATACGCAAAAATATATCCACAATTTTGGTGATAATCTGGAATAATTATCTGGAATTAGAGTAAAGAAGTTTGTGTCAATTGGCCTGGAGAAGGATTTGAGTGCCTGAAGATCCTGAGAGACAGGCTATACTTACCCTTCCGTTAGTTAACTACTAAAAATGCTACGAAAAAATTTGATCTTTTCAAAAGGTCTTACAGATAAGATATATATTTTTTTAAGGAAGACGACCTAGATCTCTGTAGTTTCCTTGTAATCATGTTGCCTGGCTATTTATGTCACTGAAAAGTTAGGATCTTATATTACACTTCTCCGACAAGTGAGGTAACATAACACAGAACGAAAAACCTGTATTTTTAGAAAAGACTCTCGCTGAATACTATGAATCGCTATGGAGTCTTGGAGACTATTCTTTTGGCTTTCACAGCGTTAATAGTGAGTTGAAATAAGTTTTTTGATCCTTAAAGTTAATGCTTCAGCTCTGTGAATTCACCTTAAAAGTTAATAAAAATGCAACAATTTGAAGCGAGGCCACTGCCGACTCTCAGTCCGGAGCCACTTGCTAGTACTCCAGCGGTCAGAGTAGCCAGAAAAGCGGATGCGGATCCCCAAATTCCGTTTCAGAACATCGAATCCGGCTTTAAAGTATTCCCTAAGAAAAATCGTGTTGTTCCGCATCCGATTGGTGCTTTGGTACCTCAGAGACCCACACGCTCCCATAGAAGACGTCCCACGGCTGGAAGAAGAATTTATTTCAAACAAGATCCCCGTTCTGGAGATGATAGTCCATCGGGAGATGATAGTCCATCGGGTGGTGATAGTCCATCGGGAGATGGTAGTCCATCGGGAGATGATAGTCCATCGGGAGACGGAGGAGGAGGGTCAGACAAGGGTGGTAAAAAGGAATTGACTATCAAATATGGGGACGATCAGGGAGTATGGAAGGAGAACAGCTTTCAAGGCGGTGGCAAACGTGAGAAGCTCGATAATAATCCGGTGAGGAAGTACACTCCGTCCATGAATCTGACCACGGTCTGCGTCAAGAAGTCGACCATTTACAACGAATTCAAGATCGAGAAATGGTTAATGCGCGGCCTTAACAGCAAAAAGAAAAAGGATCGTGTCTTTTTACTCGATCTGCGACGGGAGCTCTTTGACAAGGGCGAGTCCGAGTCCTGTCACAATTCAAACTACTCCGACTGGCAGAAGTACCAGGAGTGCGCTATTCGTCGCAACCAACGCATGGAGTACTTTATTCCCAAGTATCCGCGCCAGCAAGTCGTTCTAGAGTAAAAACTGCGATCAAATCTGTTATTTTAAAGGCGCAACCATAAAAATTCCAAATGCGAAAGCCAAATTTTTATACTTTCATTTTAATGAATTGTAAAGCAAGGTCATGTTTATTCGGATGAGTCTAGAGATTAGTTTAACATTAAAGAATTCCAGCAACTGAAAATAATATTACAACCATAATTTTGATGGTGACTTTTATTTTAAAAGAATCTTCCTTTTATATTCCATCATTCCTCGTACATCGCCTTCCCCAAGTAAGCTTCCTTTAAATTTGAATATTTCAAAATGTAGCTTCCTTTAATTTCCTTTTCCTCGAAATCCCAAATAAAAGACATTTAACAATTTGGTTTTGTAGCTTTTGCTTTGTTTTTTTTTTGTTTTGTTTTTTTTTTTCTTGTTTATTTGGTAAAATTAAATCAATATCTTCATTTCATTTATATGTTTTTTGTTATTACCTTTTTTCAGATATCATTTCTTAGAAAAACGAACATAATTGTTTCAAATTTTCAGCGTTGTACAACTAGAAGGAGAAGAAAACAAATATTGAAAACAAGAAGATGAAGGTAAAATGATAATAAAATCTTCTAAGTAAGTAGTTTCTGCAGCAGCAGCAGCTGTTCTCCAGCAGGATGCTTCCAGATATCCTCCAACTCCATCTCCATCTCTAACCTCCTCTCCTCATGCTTCACTCTTCCTCCACATTCCACACATCTCTCTTCTTCTACGCACTCCTCAAACCAGCTGTGGGAAGGTAAAAAAAAGATGTACAACAAGATTATTAAGACAAATTGTTAGAGAAGTGTTGTCGTCATGATGTTGTTGTCTTAGTGGCGATTCTTGATGTCCGTGTATGCAAATTTTTTAATTTGACGATTTTGGGCAATGTTAGTTCGTGTAACATAACTTTTTAGAGGGTGGTGAATGATAGAAACCTGTAAAGAATACAAAAATGAATTAGAAATCTACAACTTCAGAGAGACATTGAGCGAGGGAACTCACCGCTTCTTATAAAATATTTTGGGTTTCCAGTTTTGTTTGGGCATCAAAGCCGAAGAAATCAATGGGGAGAGATAACTATGATAACTAATCCTTAAATGGTATGTGTTATAGCTTTTTACACTGCAAAGACATATTTAAAGGCATAAAGTTAGTAAAACAGAAAATTAAGCATTTGGAAAACAGAAGAAAATATTTGTTTAGAAAGTTTTTCTTAAAATGAACTCAGGTATGGGAGAGTTTTTAATTAAATTTTACTACAAAAATTTGTAAATTTCGTTAAATAAAGTAAAAAAAGCTGATTTGTGTTTGTTTATATAAAATGAAATATGTTTTATTGTCTTATTTAGAATATAAATCTATGAATAGGACATTTATATAATATTTAAAAATCAAATATTCATCCATCAGAATCCAAAAAAGTCCATAAAAAGTTTAATTAATTAAAAAGTTCTAGACAAAAGTTTTTAATGATTTAAAAACATTTTGTAAGTTCTCTTAATGGAAAATTTGTGTTTTTTATTTCGACTCTTACAACAAAAAATTAAAAAAACCTCGACAAACTCAAAATGTAACAATGATTTCGTAATATTTTTTTAATCCATATTAAAGTTAACTTGAACAAGTTAAAAACCCCACTAAAAATATAAAGATTCGCTTTTATTTAATAACAATGCTTTTTAAAATTGTACACAAGTACAAGTTCCCAACAAGCTGTATCTCACTTTCCGTGCAGATACAAAAAAACCTACAAAACCAACCTGGCCAAAGTTTGTACTGTAAATAATTTGGAAAATAAAAATACCAAAATTTGTGATTTTTGTTTTGTTTTTGTTTTTCTTTTTTTAAAAGTTTATTTTCATCATCATTATTTATTGAGCTTAGTCTCGGGACTATCTAAATTGGATTTGTAAAATTGTAAAAATTAAGAGTAGGTTTTAGTTAGATCGCTTTCCACATCGGCGGAAATACTGTTGTGTCGGAATACGTCTAAGTAAGTAGGTGGGCAACTTAAGAGTACGGAAACAGTCTCGTGAGAAGGAAGGTAATAGGATAAAGAGTGAGAGGTGGACGTGAACGAATGAAAACATGTAAGCAACTTACAAGAAATTGTCGGTGCCGATGGCGCGGCAGGTGCAGCTGGCGTGGTCGATGTGGCTGCTGCTCTGACCGCCGCCGGTTGCTGTTGGTTAGGTGTCAAATGTGGTTGTTGGTTGTTGTCCCCGTCATCATCATCAATATAGTAAGTTTTGTGGTAGTTGCCCCCGCCGCCGCCGCCATTGTTATTGTTACTGTTGCTGTTGCTATGGTGATAGTTGCTGTGAGCAAAGTTGCTACTACTGATCGTGGTTGTTGTCGTCGTCGCTGCCTGCTGCTTGCGCTTGTGTCCGGTTATGCTTAGAGCCGCCGATAGACTGGAAGCCGCATGCAGGATCGAGCGCTGATTAAAAATGCTGTTGGAGGCGGCCGCCGCTGCCGCATTGTTGTTCTTCCTGAACTTTTGATGATGATGATGATGAGCTGGGGGCTGCGGCAGCGGCGGCGGCGGGGGCGGCGGCGGTTGCTGCTGCGGCGGATGCGGATGTAGCGTTGGCGGTTGTCACGAGCAGGTCACCTCCGTTGTGGCTGTGTTGGCGCTGCCATTGTTGCTGCCGTTGTTATGCGGCTGCTGCTGCGGCTCCGGCTCCGATGTGTCCATCTCAGAGCCATTTTTCCCCGAACTCTTGAAGCTGGGCGCATTCATTTGCGCCGCTGTGGGCGTAGTGGGCGTGGTTGCACCCAAATCCGACGAGGCATTCGAATTCTCCTCCGTTAGCTAAATAAAATACAATATTTAATATAATCTCGCATAAGCAGGCAAGGTGACAGGGCAACTTACCGATTCGCTTAGCCTGTGGACCTTGGCGCCGCTTTCCCGACCGCGGTTGCCGCTCGCCGGCTGCTGCTGGCCCGGCGGCAGGGCATCCTGAGATTGGGCCAGCTCCGTGGAGAGCCGCTTGCGGTTGGCCAGCAGCGTGTTGTTAAAATTGTTGTGACTCTCCATGGACTTTCGCTCGCGCTTGAGGAAGTCGGCGTCCAGGTAGAGCGACAGCTGCTTGCGTTTCACATGCCGGGCATCGATGGTCATGCCCTCCTTGAGCATTTTAATGTTTACCTGCGGGAGTTTTTTGAGAGAGATTAGCGTTTGGGTTTATTGGTAGATGGGTTTCCCCGTTAGGGTCTTTTACTTACGCCATGCATCATCACGTGCTCCGTGAAATTCTGTATGCTCTCGGTTAGGTCCACATTGAGGTTCTCGGAACGCTCAAACTCCAAACCGATGAACCACATCGAGCAAAAGGGCGCCGAAGTCACCGAGGACTGGCTGCCCTGCGACTGCTTCAGATCGTCCTCATTCCCGCTGTTGTTCTGCGAGTTGTTGGCACTTTGGCCCTTCTTAAACTCAAAACACTTGGGATTAACGTGCGCCAAGGCAATGTGGGGATTCCGCTCCAGATTGCCAATCAGCAGACGCACCTTGGACTCCACCAGGCCGCACCACTCCAAGTGATCGTCGGCCGTCTGTGAGTTTACCAACAGCACAATAAAGTGTCGGTATCTGTAGAAAAAGCTGGGAGCCTCGAACAAGCGCTCCCACGGAATCCGGCCGAGCATGATCTCGTCCGTGATATTCATGCCCCGATTAAACTCATTTACTATGACCTTCTTGGTGGATTCGGACACGTTGAATGTGGAATTCTGCTGTGGATACGCGGGCGTAATGATGGGCATCAAATGATAGCGATCCGAGGCATTGACACGGGGATCCCAAACCTAGAATAGAGCGAATAAATATGGGATTAGTTAATCGGCAAGGCCTGCTTATGAGGTATGGCTTACCTGAAATCTTAGATTAACGTTGTCGGGATGCTTGAGTAGCACGGGATTTGGCCACTTCCAGCGCGAGAAAACCAAAAAGAACTTGTGCACCAGCGTGGCAGCTGCAGCATTCGGATACAGCTGGCAGGTCCTGGCCACTAACATGGCCCAGGTAACACCGCCGAAATAACCCAACGAATTTGAGTATATGCCGTGCTCTAAAGAGGGAAAAACCAAGTTAATAAAAGTTTTTATTGCAGGAATATAATCCTTTTGGCACTTACTCTTTGCCCACAATTTGATGGTGCGCAGGGCCAAGCGAAAATTCTCAATGTTGGGCACCAGCGCCAGGATCTCATCCGTCACGCGGCAACCGTTTAGACTGCGCACCGAGCGATGGTCCAGATTCCGCAGCAAGTTATCGTCGCGCAGGTCAAAGTCATCCGGTATCTCCTTGAGCGAGAGCCGAGCGAACAGCAAATCGATCTCGATGCCATCAAAGTTCATCTTGATGACCGGCACAAAGGCCTCCTCCACGGACCGGCACTCGGTGACCTCCGGCTGCTTCTTGAGAACCTCAAAAAAGCTCTGAAAGTAGTCGGTGCGCTCAATGTTGCGCGGAGCCACGCACAAGGCATCGATATCGGCACCCTTGTGATGGACACCCAAACGGTACGAGCCGAAAGTGTAGATCTTTCCACCGAGCTTCTCGGCAGCAGACTCTGGCATGTTCTTGCTGACGGAGATCTCTTTGACCCACTGTTTTACGAGTGTGTTGAGCTTGGCCAGGATCTCCATGCGGTGGTTCAGCTCGTCCTGGCTCTCGAAAACGTTGTACGGCTCCAAGGAGCCACGCAGATCATCGGTCCTCTGCAAATCCTCCGGCCTGGGCTCGGCCAAACTGATGGCCGAAGTCATGCCCAACTGCCTGGCGGGCGCTCCGCCCGAGGTAGAGTTGCCATTGTGCTGATGATGATGCTGCTGCTGCTGCTGGCGGTGTGTTGGTTCGGAATTCCACATCCTGTCTGTTGTCTGTTGAGCTTAAAGTTATGTACTGTTCAAGGGGAATTGAGAAGACATTCGTTTAGCTGATCATTAAAGCATATTCTAGTAATAACTCACCTATCTAGGCTTAAAATGTATTTAGGTATTACACTTAAGTTTGCTCTCCAATAAGCCAAAAATGGAATTATATATGCGGCACT
The DNA here is from genome assembly GCA_008042585.1 of Drosophila punjabiensis. Taxonomy (NCBI): domain Eukaryota; kingdom Metazoa; phylum Arthropoda; class Insecta; order Diptera; family Drosophilidae; genus Drosophila; species Drosophila punjabiensis. The sequence goes on along the minus strand of VNJR01006073.1, from coordinate 41,497 downwards.
TATTGCTACCTTGTTGCTCCTTGTTTTTACGACTGCCTGCGCTTAATAAAATGCTGCAAAATAGAATGGAATAAATAAGTATTATGTTTATAACTAATTTTAACTAATAATATATTACGCAGCAATTTGTAAAGCAAAGTGAAAGCAGATAAGTTCTGGAAAGATCTCTGGGAGATAAAACAGACATTCAGGTTTATTTAATTTATGTTAACATTACTAACTTGGTTATTTAAGTGCTAAAAAACACACGCAAATGACAAATAGCAAACAAGACCCTCTATGTTCACAATAAAATAACTCTTTCTTAATTGTTTCACTGCATCGAGAGTGCACTGTATGTGCAAACAAGGTTCAGATTTATCTTATTTTCTTTCCATAGTCTTCAGTTAATGGACAATTACAATTTATTTTGCGCGCTGACTGAATGCAATTTGCAAAATATGTGCGATAAGATATTCACCCACCGCCGTTATATTACGAAAAGCACAACAATGAATGTCACGCGGCGGCTGGTCACACTGATGCTTTTCGCCTTTTAGGCATAAACAAATGCGTAAAACAATTAGCAGCGGCGAACTTGGCAGGAGTAGGAGGCGGAGGAGGAGCTGTTGTCGCTTGGCGTGTGCAAATGTGCAGACTAATTGTGAAAATGACAAACATAAACAAAGAGAGAGCGAATTTAAATGAAATTTTGTGTGCCCGCAGGTAAACGGTACTCTCACTAACACACACACACACATACACACACAGGCGCTACGACTCACGCGCTCACGCACACCCACACCGCTGTGAGCGACGCACGCACCACATACATACACACAAAAATAAATACATAAAAGTTGAGTGGGGAACGAGAGGGAATATTTTATCGCTTGTTTTTGCTTACCTGCGCTGCGTCTTCTAATTCTTTGACTGCCGTTGTAGCTGCTGCCTCTGCCGCTACTTCAAACAAATGGTGTGGGTGTGTGTGAGAGTGTGGCGTGTGTGTGCCCCGTGTCCGTCCGCTGCATTCGTAGAGTGTGCATATGTATGTATGTTAGAATTTGGCAAAAGTGTGGCCCATTCATCTGTTCTGGTTGTTGTTGCTGCAGCTTCTCTTGCTATCTTTTCTCCTCTTTGAGGCACTCTTTACATCTCCCGTTCGTTCTCGTTTCCGTTCGCCCCCTCCCACTCTTGCTGCTGCTGCTGCTGCGACACTTTCTTGTAAAACTCTCGCGTTTTATGCTACGTGACGTGCTCTTCTGACGGCGAAACTGACGCACACGCACACACCGATATACATATGCCAGTTGCCAAAACGCTAACGCGAACGCAAAAACAAACACTTTTCGCCCACTTGCGGGCTGCTGGCGGCGGCGCTGGGACTGTGATAACGCTGCGTGGATGACGCGGGGGAGATTAGCGGGCGGCAAACATTTTCCGCTGGCTTTTTTTATGCTGATTTGCGCGTTCTAGCAATTAAAATCTGAAGCAGTGTGACCGCGGCGAAAGCGATACAAAATACCACCAACGACTTGTGTTCAGAGCTGCCTATCGCATAGGGATGAGCGCGTTTCGAGTCACGGTATAGTTACTTTCTAGCCAAATTAGCTCTGTCACGGAGGGGAAATCCACCCCTTTATACTTGAATTGGAAAAACTAGAAGATAATCTTATTGGAAAACGGACCTGTTGAATATTAATTATTTTGGGGTGTCATATATGATCAACAGAATTTGCCTAGATATTTTTTGATCCCTTAAAGTTCAACATATATGTTATATATTCTTTATTATTTGAATGTTTATGCCAATTATTTAAAGCCTGAAGTTAACAGTGCATCGAAGTAATCATTTACGACCCCCCAAAATACATTTTTCACCATTATTAACACCCAATTCGATCTAACATTTCGCTGAAAATAAAAATGTACCAATTTCTTTAAAATTGTATAATTTTAAACCAATAAAATGCTCACAAAATGTCCCAACTTTTTGAATTATTGTAATTTTATAAATTCGGTATGCAAATGTATTAACCTAATAAAAACTTACACAAAAATGCTTTTCAAAGTGAAACTAATGCCGAGAAGTGTAATTTTTTGTACTATCGAATTCGAAGATATCCGGTTACAAAATTGTTTCGACAACGTTAGGAAAAAATCTTATTATAAATAAGAAAAAAAAATATATATATTTAGATTATATAAAAGTATTTATTGTTATTTATAAAAATGAAACGTAATAACTAATTTTAATGTTTTTTTTAAATATTTTTTTTTGTAGTCGTCTGTTTGCCATCTCTAGAAAATTTTCGCAATCGATTCCGTTTTAGAGATGGTAAAAAATCGATCAAGCCCTGCAAAAACATGTCTTAAATCGCTGTAATCGACTTTGCCTCCACCTCTATTCTGTTTATTTTTGCGGAGAAAATGCTAAAACACCGAAAAGCACTGCAAAATGTAAGGCAACCGACGAGCGCCTAGCTGCAGACCCGGCACTGGCCCGCACCTGCACCCGCAAGATGATACCCTGGATGCGCGAGAAGTTCAATGAGAAACGGGCCAAGTGGCTGGCGCGCAGCAAGCGGGGCGTCGGCGGCGACGGTTCACCGGCGGACGGGAGTCCACGGAGCAGCAGCCACAGTCACAGCCTGCGGACCGATGGAGCTAGCGATGTGGAGAGCCTGAGCGGATCCTCGCTGAACGTGCACACGGCGGAGTGCGAGACGCAGACGGAGCCACCGCTGCCCAGGCCTATGGTTGGCGGCGGTGGCTGTGTGCTGAGAACACCCTCGCCGGCGCGTCGCCGTCGCATTCAGCTTGAGCTCCAGCTGCAGCAGCGGAGGCGAGAGGAGGAGCAGGAGCAGGAAGTGGAGCAGGACAAAGACTCCGGCCAGGACTCACCGACGCCCACACAGCAGCAGCAGGCACATTCGTAAGTGTCAGTTGTTTCAGTATTCACAAGCGCTTACCTAAAAAATACATTTGTCTTTCCGAAATTTTCCGTTTTCCCAAAACGAACTATGCAAAAACTGCGCAGTTTGTTCCTCAGGTAAGAGATTCGCACAAACTCCGACCTGCACAGCCTAATCCCCTTGTTAATCCCCACAGAAAACCAGCCCAATCGAATCGCCAAAACAACGCAGCGTCGTCCAGCAAGCCCGAGGACTCCACCAAGCCGGGCGAGTCCATAACGGTGCGCGTGATTTGTCCGAGCTCGCGGGTGCTAATCTTCAGAACGGACGTCAACAAGCGTTTGAACGAGCTTAAGAGCGAGGTTATCCTAGAGCTTAGCGACGATCCAGACTCCATCCAGCTGTTTGCACCAGATGTCCGTCATCTAAATCCTCGCTATCGCTTGTATCGCGCGGAATACTATGGCGGCGAACTGAACGAGACGGAGACGCTGGCGCAGTTGAATGTGCGGAACAACGAATCCTTCATCTTGTCGCCGCGACGCAGCACGCTGCCGCATACAGTGGTGCGGATCCGTGAAGTGCCCGGTCCCAACGAGCAGCTGGTAGAGAGCGCCACGCGCTATGTCCCCTCCAATGCCTGCCAGCTGCCCACCATTGACATCAACGAGATCTTTCAGCAGTCAAATGTGAGCTTCCTAAAAGTTAAACTCCTTAAAATATTCTTTGACTCTCGGTTCCTTTTCAGATACAATACGATGTGAGGAAGGTCCTGATCTCTTTGGCTCAAGCATCGGCGGCTGTCATAGGTGCTGGACCCTATGCTCCGCGTTTGATTGCCATGCTGAAGCAGCGGTTGATCAATCGTCGTAATCAGCAGGCAGATACGCTGCAGTGCCTGGTCGATATGGGCTTTAAGCGCGAACTGGCTGAATTTGCTTTGAAGACCCACAATGGCGTTTACTCCACAACGATGGAGTGGCTGATGCAGAACCAGATTGAGGAAAACTCACAGGAGCCGCCGGCCATGGACATGCAACACAGTGTCTCTTCCATTTCGCCCTCCACGATAGTCACCAATAACGTAAATGAAGCTAAGCTCAGCTTTGCTCGTACTTAACATTATTTCTTCTCTTTCTGCAACAGGAAGCGATTGAAAACACCGCCGCTTTGATGGAGATCGTGCGCATCTACAGCCATCGCGATTCACCGCCTAGCGATGAGATTGTGGAGTCGCTTACGGATATGGGCTTCGAGGAGGCAGCAGTGCTGGCGGCGCTCAAGAAAACCGGGAATAACAAGGCATCCGCCTGCGAATGGTTGTGCGACAATCGGTCGGGCAGCGTTATTGAGCTGCGCGAAGGCCTGTCACCCGATTCACCCATCCTTAAGGTGATCCTAGAGATGCCGCAGGTCCAAATGACGCTCAGCAATCCCAAGACCTTTCTGGGTGAGTCTAAACTTAGCCAAAAGTAACCTAAATTGTAGCTAATACTGTGTACTTTATAAAGCGTTCCTGAGCATTCTGGAGAACGAGCAAGCGATACGCGTGTGGCGCGGCGATAACGACACCACCTCGGTCATCACACATATCCTGCAAAAGTACCATGAGGAGAAGCATGTGCTGGGCATCAATCAGTTCTACACGAACCGCTGGTGAACGGCGCCGCAAAGTGGCTTTATTATGAGATTAACCAAATTATATTTATTCATATACATACACCATTGCAATCACGCTTGGTCCACACTTTTGGGGCCCCCAATATAAAGTGCACACTCGCCCGCTTGCCTGCGTGTGTGCGTGTGTATGGTATGTGCCCGTATGTAAAGAGTATTTTTGTAGCCAAAAAAGCAATGAATGTAAACTGCACAAAGCCAAAGATGCAATCGCTTTGCCCAGAGCACGCGAATGCACTCTACAAACGCTTACCGATCAGTACGAAATGCATTATATACACACACATAAATATATATATATATATATACATATGTATATATAAATATAAATACATAGGAACTAGTTCTAGTCAGGCAAAAACCTTACTCTAACCATCTCGTTTGCTAGCTCATCTTCACTCAATCGAATCTCGCACTACGATTAGCAAAAATATCTCAGAAAGGCATCCCACAGATACATTACTTACTTACATCCCCCTCAGTTGTAAGCAAAACGAACTTGTGCTAATGATGGTCAGAGCGTTGTATGCCAGGTTGTTGAACATAGGAGCCGCCAACAACTTGAACTCGAAGTATTATTTTGTAAACCAAATATTCTATTTGCATTGTTTTAACAAGAGGCAAATAAATCAATTAGTTTTTGATACAAAACAAATGAAAGTTATGGTGTTTTTCTTAAATGAATGTAACAGTATAAGTTTAAAAAATGTCTGTGAGCTTTGATGTATATATTCTTTATTCTATCTGCTTTTTAGTTACCAAATAGTTTACAATTAATTAATAGATTGTAAAAAATTATCAATATATTTATAATTTATCTGAAATTAGTTTATGTTTTAATTGTTATACCGATAATATTATTTAAATAGCTAACTAATTAATACCTGCCGCTAATTAATACCTGCTTAAGTCGCCAGGTACTTCCCAGGTTGCGGCTTGCTTAAATCGAACCAAAAACAAAAAAATAGATAAGAAGTATGTAAACTTGGTATGACTCAAGTTCTATAAAGTTCACCCTGGCGTATGAGTAACATTTGCAGATACTTTCTAAACTCGAAGTGAGTCACGTTAAGGAGATAAGTTAAGTGCCATTCATCCGTATCTTTATCTGTATCCGTATCCTTAATCCGGAACATATGTAAAGCAGAACATTACTCTTGGTCGCAATTTGTACAAATTGAATTGCTTTGTTTTTGTTGTTGCATTCCCTGCAGCACAACGACGCTGAATTATTTTTGCCATTGCGCTTTTAATGCTTTACAATTAATTTTCCGTGCGGCCGCACATTTTTCATTTCATTATTCCACTGCAACTGCAACATGAGCCGAAAACAAAAACTATTCAACTATTCAATTGTTGCACATTCTATTTTTTGTTTTGTTCATGGGGGGAAGGGGGTGGAAAAACTAGAGGGCGATACATTTTAATTTATGTTAAGCGCGTTTATTAAGTGGTTGTGTTTCCACGAGATACATTCACTAGCCGTTGGCTTTTAATTAATATTTAAGCGCAATATTTGAATTGTTTAGGAAATAGGAACTAGCGGGGGCATGGGGCAAATTATTTATGGTCAGCTCGGGGTTTTTATTAAATGTCTGCGGTTGCATGTTGCATCTGCAACAAACGCAACCGGAGCAACCGAAGCGAGAGCGGAACGGAAGCGGACAAAGTATCTGCAAGCTTCGCCTAATGGCCCTTGGCGATGGCCATGCAAATCTATCTCTAAAAATTGATGACGCATGCAGCGGGCGGGTGTATGGTATAAACCATAATAAATCATCTGGACCCTTGCTAACCGCTTCAGGCAGATGCACTGGGATTAAATGGGGGACAATTGTGATGCAAATGGGTTTTATTATCACCATTATTTGGGTATACTGCATTTCAGTGGATTTCTTTAAATTATTTGGAGCTTAGAATAAATATATTATAATTGAATTATTATTCCCCATAGGTTAAGGTTATATAGTTTATTTAATAGACTGGTTGGGTCTATTTTTCTATTTTTATTACTCTTGCAGAGTATTATAATTTTGATCTAAAGTTTGCTAGGCAGTGAGGGAGTTATTTCCAACCCTATAAATCATATATATTTTTGATCAGCATCATTAGGGGAATCAATCTAGACATGTTAGGGACATACAAAAAACTACTCAATTTTTTTCAAAATTTTATCGTTAAAATTTGTACAAATTCACAAAAAAAAAATTAATTTTGAAAATTTAAACTTTAGTATGCTGATAAATTAACCCATTAATAACTAACATAAAAAAGCTTTCCGAACTGAAATTAATGCATTTTTGGCAAAGTTATGATAGATTTTCATTATTCCGTTGGAACTGCAAGGATATATATGTAAACTTTGGGTTCCCGAAGTTAGCTTCCTTTATTGTTTTAATTTTAACTAAAAACCTTAGCTCATTCTTTTTATTTGAAAAAAGTTGTTTACCTTCTTATTATTTGTTATTAGATGAGTTTAAAGCAAAGTCCACGCTTCTACCCTTTAGCTTAAGTTGTTACATAAAATTCACCTTAAAATTCACAAGTTGGAATTTCAGGGCACTCTTTTTTCAGAAAATGTGATTTCTTATAAGATTTATTTTGAATACTTATTAATAATAATAAGATATTAAATATAAAATGTCTTACCTTTAATTTTTTATATTCTTAAAATAAGATAGATTTCACATATATTTCTGCAGAATTTACCCAAAATAGCTTCAAATACCATACAATTTTCTCCAGTGTACCAACTCGAGGAAGGGGAGTGATTGCTCCTGAAAGTGGCCAAGGCAAATGAGTTTTTGATATTATCAAAAGACGAAATGCATTGACAAGGACGACGAGCGATGAACATCGCCCAACTAATCCTCCCCCGCGGCAATTGCCCCCGCCACCGGGTTGGTTGGTTGCCTATAAAAAAACATCTCAGCTCCAGCTGGAGTTTTCCAGGGGGAACTCGGGAGCTGTGTGGAACTCTGTGGGGTTGGAGATGAGGAGATGGATATTGAAGTCGTGTGGCTTTGGCAATTTCCGCTGCATATTTGCAGGCGTCGCAAATTTATGAACAGCTTCTATAGCGACGACGACGACGTCACACCACCATCTCCACAGCAAAACAATACCGAAATCGGATTGGCGTTGGGAATAGGAATAGGAAAAAGCTGCTACAAAATTCCGCAATTTGTATGAAAATGAAAATGTTTTGTCATTTCGCCGTTCAATGATTTAAAATTCCTGTCGCATGCGATTTTGGCGCGTTTTCCATGTTTATATTTGCCATTAAAGGCGGCAAGCCGAATAACTTCATCGAATGAGGCTCTTAAAAAATTGCATTTAATATGCATTAATGGCAGCCTGTCCATGGCATTATCCTCATCAGCATCCAAAATCGAATGTGTATAATAAAATATAAATATAAAGATTGGTAAAGACATAAGGCGGGCCATTGTGTATGTCCTCCGCGAAGGATGAAATTGCCGATGGCAAAGATAAAAAGCATATCAGGATTTTTTGTCAAATTAATTGGAGAAATAAATATGATAGTCGTGAGGAATACCAATTTTTGGATCATGGAAATTGGTGTGAATATAAAGAAATGTTCGGGAAACCGCAAAAATAATTGAGAACATTATAAAAAAAAATATTTAACACAAGATTCCTTTAATACACATACTAAAGAGTGCTTGAATAATTCTGAAATATTTATTAATTAGGTGGAATATAAAATGAAAATTAATTAACAATATCTCCATTATTTATCCTTCCTTAAAAATTACATAAGAATCTATTTATAAACATAGTTTCCTAAGATGCCATTGAAAACCTAGGAAATCTTTGTTTCCATAAATTAAAACTTCATTAAAGACATACAAATAAACTTTAAACAGACAAATCTCAATTTAACCCCTATTCCTTTAATTTATAATTAAATATTATCTGTTTTGCAAGAATCTTTCTCATTCCGATATAGACGAAAAACCAGTAAATCGAATCATCAAGATTTCAATCTTTTTAATTAAACATTCCCCTGTTTTCACAACTCGCTAAAACCCAATCTGATAATGGCTGTTAACAGAGAAAAGTCCCTTAGTATTCATACCACATCGTTCCCAGCTGGGGAACTTCATACCGAAAACCTCAGACCAATTAACCATTTAAAAGCGAATCGAACTCCTTCATTAGCAAACATTGCCCAATTTCTACCCTTGTCGCAAATATTTCATTTATATGCCATAAATACTTGTATGAAACTTTCAACGCGACATGAAAATTAAACGAAATGTTTCCCATTCCCATGATCCCACTATGCCCATATCCCTATATCCTTATATCCTCATATCCTAGCTCTGGCAGGTCCTGTGTATCGTTTGTCTTTACGGTTAGCAAATAAAAATTCTGCTTTAACGCATGAAATCACACAAAGATACTAAAAATTTGAACATGCAACTTTATGTTGGCCAAAACGGCATGGAGTCTGCGGCAAGGATAAAATGTCCTTTTACATGGTCTGTGGAAGTGGGTGGCAGACTACTCGCACATACAAAACAGCAACAATAGTAAACAAAGCGCCACAGTTTATGACGCAGTAGGCCAACGTCCCCCGGCCTCATAAATATAAAAATTAGTTGCCGGTCAGTTAGCAAGTGGGCGGGCAGTCCTCGTCCTCGTCCTCGGTCCGCTTTCGCTTCGGTCTCAACTGGGAAGGCCACGGTGGCCGCCCACAATTAATTAATTAGTTCAGTTGACAAAAATTGCGGTGTTTGTGAGGGTTGAGAGTGCGGAGTGCGAGGCAGTGGCACGGGGGTCCTGCGGCTGGTCCGGCATGTGTCTGTGATTGGACTGGCTTACCCCAGGAGCTAGCTGGTAACCGAGAGAGCGTGTGTTTGTGAGTGCCTAAATGGCCGCTGGGACTCTAATTATGTTTATGCGTAAAGGGATTCATAATTTGTCCAATGAAAGTGTGTTTTTTGAGTTATAAATAAGCTTTAGAGAGACTGTAAATTGTATAATACTTAATTTTAGGGGTATTTTAGTATTTGAAGACATTTTAAATTTAAAAGTACTACAAAATACGAAGTTAAACAGCTTTAAAGTAATATAAATAGTAGAGATATCTGAAAGCTTAAATTCAATAACTTTTTATGTAAATTTTTTTAGATAGTAAATGGGTTCTGTATTGATCTTAAATTAAGAAACTTAATATCTTTTAAATTAATTAGTTTATTAGGCTCGTTTTTAACGACAAGTTCTACAATCTATTGAAATAAATGATGAAAATTATTCTAAACGTCCGAAGCAGTACTCGACTTGACTAATTCGTGAATTCTCTCGCCATAAACTAACGACTTCTGCTACGCTCCATATACATATGTGTGTGTGTCCATGTGAGGGCCTCATATTTATGCACATGTATGAGTGCAACTGTTTTGGCCACTCGCCCTTTGTGGGTGTCATTCCGGTTTCAAGGGTCGTGGGCCCTGACGGCGGTCAACTGTTTTCATAAGCGTAGCAAATATTTTCACAAGGCCAATTAGTGGGCAGCCCCAGTTGACCGCAGCTGCTGAGAGTTGTGACGCTGCCGCTGCTGCTGCTGCTGCCGCCTCCTTGTTATATCCTTGTACCTACTTTCTCCTTTCTCCTCTCTTCTCTCTCTGCTTCCTGGAAGAGTTCTAAAATTAATAAAAAGCACCCGAAAAAGTTTCCAGCTCGTGCTGGCTTCCTGCTCCGCCGCCGCCCCAGCTGATCACATTCTGGTTTTTGTCAACGCAACATACTTGCGAACAAAAGTGAAAAAGGCAAAAGCAATAAAGTTTTCAATTGTTTCTTTCGCACTCTATGCAAGAGTTTTCTCCGTTGCTCTCCGTCCCGTGCTCCTTCTCCTATTTTAGTTTTTTGTAGAAAGTTTTTAACTGGCGCTGACTTTAAGTGCAATTCAGTGCCGAGGCCGAAAAAAAAGAGAACAGAACATGAAAGAACCCAAAAAAAATAAGAGAGAGAGAGAAAAAAAGGAAAATGTTAAAAACTTTTCGCCACTTGCCGCTGCTGCTGACTTTTTGCACTGTTCTATTCTGTTTTGCGGCTGCCACATTCGTTTTGTTTTCGCCAGTTTAAAAACGCATTGCCAAATGTGTCACACAGAAGTTATTGTTCGTGCTCTGTGTGTGTTGTGCTTTTTCTCTGCGGCTCTCCTCTCTCATCTCTCCTCCGCTGTACCGTTATTTCGCCTGGCGCACACAATGCAAGTGCCGTTATTTGAGAGCCCCAACAGTGGGGAGAGAAAGTGGAGAATGCGGTTGCTTTGTCTCCTGCATTGCATTGCACATTTCGCACTTGACACGGCGATGCAAAGTGTGAGGGAGGGAGCAAGCGGGATGGCAGGAGAGGCACGAGTCGAACGGCACTTAGCGGGTCAGTGCTCACCCACTGCCTCCCTCCCTTTCTTCCCCCACAGGCCCACAGGGGCACAGACCACCCGCCCAGGTGACGTCGCGCACAAAGGAGCCCAGCAACAAATACACAGTTATAAATGCAACTGGGTTGAGTGTCTTAATGCGTGGCTAAACGCTGACATTCAGGTGCTTTCCATTCTCTCTGGTATTCATTTTGGATGAAATGTTTTTTATTTTTCGAGCGGTCAAAGGGTGTAATAACAATACTGTGGCCTTCTGTTTTGTAAATTTTTCATTACTTTTCTTAGCCTTAGATGTAACACTATAATATTGCCTTTACAAATATTAAAAGCTGTAAGAAGCGGTTCTTTCGACTCCCAGTCTAGGGCTTCGCTCAGCACCTTGCGGGGCCTTATTGGGCGCCATTTTTAGCGGACAAAATGGCGCCCAATTAGGGCCCCACAACGTACTGAACGTGTCTGAACCTGATAATATTAGATTAAATTAGTTATTTTTGTATTACTTTCACTTATCTGTTTGTAAGCCTAGAACTTTGAGTAATTAAAGATACATCGTTACGAAAAAGATGTGTTAATTCTCATCTAATACATAGACTCCTCTGAAAAAATAGAGCCCCTTCCTCAGCCTTAGATTGATTTCCAAAGAGTGAGCTTAATAGAAATAATTTTCGCAAATTCTCCAGTGAATCCGCTAAAATCAAGCGGCTTCTTAAGCCGATCTGACGCTAACAAGCTGCGCTCAGCCACCGAGATACAGTGAGCTGTCTTAAAAGCGAGCCATTGATAGCGCGGTGGTCCCTTGACGGATTAATTTTTAATGAGCCAGTTAGGCAGAAATTAATGAGGCTGGAGGCAACAAACCGCCCACCCGGGGTGGGTGGACAGAGGTCCTTTCATGCCACCTCACGTGTCTGCCCGATAAATCATCATTGCCAAAAGCCAACGGCGAAACAAGGACAACAAGCACCACAATGAAATACAATTGCAATTTCCCGTGTCCGGCGCGAGTCCTTTCTGGCCGCAGCTACCACCGTCACCTTCTTCATCTTCTTCCCCGTAAATCCTGACAAATGAGCGAAATTTCATAGCTCAGAGGATATTAACGTGTATTAGCGCGAGACGAAGGCGAATGCATTAAGTCAACTAACTGTGGTAAATAGAGGGGAATCAGCCAGAAGGCGATCCTTGCAGCAGCATCAAATTTGCTGCTTCATTTATAAGGATTACAGCCCCAAACAGTGGAAACTCATAACAAAATTACTTGCAAGAAATGCAACAAGCTCAACTATAAGTAGAAGACACACTATACTATAACACTATATATACTTGTACCGCAGACCATAATACACACACCCCCGTGAGGAGGGTGGAAAATTGGCGCCGTGACTGGCCAACTGGGTGAGCTGCCCTCATTGCCGGGGCAAACACGAAATATGCATTAGTTTTTCCGCTGTTGTTCACCATGATTACATATTTATTTTTTTTTTTTTTGCTGTTGCATATTTCGAGGGTTGACTCTAAGAGGCTTTTGAAAAGTCGGCCAAATTTATATTAAATAGGTTTTTGTGGGGTAAAGTATTCAAACATTAATTGAAATAATTGTAAGGACTTTTGAAGTGGAGGGATATTTTATGATTAAATGAGCTTTAATTTATAGTTTACCTTTAACGTCTGTAAGACACAATTCTGCAGAATTTTGTACTACCAAAAAATATACTTTTTTTAGTCTCTTCCTCCAATATGCTTATTAACTCTCCTAGAAAATTAATCTAACTGACTCCTTAACTATTTTTTAATCCTAAAATAATTTGCAATCTTAAATGTAACCTCCTGTAGCCTCAGTAAGCCCTGCCCTGACCTACCCCATGTCTCACTACAGATTTGTAAACATATCATTCAATTTACATACCCCTTCGAAAGCATAGTTCAAAAAGTTACCTAAAATGTCACAAATCAGCAAGATTATACCCACATTCAAGTGTGTTATCATTGGCCATGCCGGTTGTGGCAAGACTAGCCTTATTCAGAGCCACCTGACCGGAGCCTTTGACATGAACTACAAACCCACACGAAACGCTGAAGAGTGTCAGCTCACCTTTTACACCAGACGCGGTCCCATCTGTTTCAAAGTTTTGGAGAGCACCGGTCAGAAGGAGCACTATGCCGGAGTCGAATGTGCCATAATCATGTACGACATGTCCTCGAGGTCCAGCTATGACGCTGTCCCCAAACTGTTCAGTGACCTGTCTTGCAACTGTCCCAATATTCCAGTATCCATATGTGTCAACAAGTTGGACCTCTTCACTTCCAGCAGCCACATTCGGCACATGAATGAAGAGCTTGTTATATCGGTAAAGTTAAGATTCAACCTGGGAGGACCTTTCATCTACTTGGCACAGAAGTTATTCGGGGATCCTCAACTGCTCTTGGTGCCGATGTTAGCTAAGAAGCCGCCCTATGCCCCGATCTCTAAGGATCAGCGGCGGCGAATATTACTAATGGATCTGCCCGAGCTGCCCAAAGAGGATAATGACGATTATTATTACAATTTTATAGTAAAAGACACAGAAACAAATACAAAGTACTAAGCATTAAAGTTCTTAAAACCATCTGAAGCCTGAGAGAGGGTTCTTAACAAGTGACAAGTGATTCAGCCATTTCCCCAGAGAAACATATTGGAAGGACAACAAAAAAACACACAGCATTTTTTCGCCGACACCAAATTACTTTTAGTAGCTGCAGAGCTATTCTTTGAACCATTTAGAAATATCATAGAGACACAAAGAGAGAGGTGAATGTGAGCCGTAACTCCATTTAGCGTACTGAAAGTAGCTGCTTGTCAGGTGCTCTTCGGTTTTTCCCATTTGTGGTGGCACCATTAAAGTCAGCCAGGATGTCAGAACATGACGACGATGCCGCTCCCCGAGTTATTATAATTAAAGTCGAGGCGGCAGGAGTTTCGCTTTCTTCGCTTTGGCTTTATTGTTTCCTTTTCTGGAGTTCTCTGTGAGATGTTATTTGAAATTTCGACGCGCAGTGTCTTTGTCGTTGCTTGTTTGTCGTCGGTTGTTTACTGCGGCAAGACAGCCACAAGAACAACAGGACTGTTTTGGGCCCAGGACAACTCAACAGCTTGGCTGACAACGGAAACGGCAATGGCAACGGGAAAGGCAACAAGCAACATCAACAGCAAAAGCAGCATCAGGAGTAGCAGCCACTGCGTGCTATATGCCTTTTTAACTTGATTTAATGAGTGCAGGGAAAGACATCAACAAGAAAAATGAAATAACTGTCATTGAAGACATGAAAAAGGGAGTCCAGATGGGGGATAGACAACGTTTCTTCGTCCTGAAACTGGGATGAGTTGAGCTGATGGAGCTGTGGAGTGCGAGGCTGCGCTACTTAACTGGGACACAAGGGGTCGGTCTGCTTTTACAGTCCTGTGTCCTGGGTGTGGCAGGGCGCAATTATGCAGCAAATCAACGCTTTATATTTATTAAAAGGAAACCCAAGGAAATGGGCTTGGGCGTGGCTTTCAAAAAAAAAAGAAGAAAGAAAGAAAAACAGGGGATGAATGACTCCTTGAGTATACATTTTCCTTGACAATTGACGAATAATGCTGAGGGAATCTTGGAAAGCCTATCTTTATATCAGTTTCCTCATTGACCAATAAGGAAATTAAAATTTATGTTTATTAATATTTATGGTTTCGTTTAGCAGGGAAAGTTACTCAAGGAAAATACTACCTGCCATTGTTAAATATCGAAAGAGTTTGTTAAAAGACTTTAATTTCCTGCCATTTTTTTTTAACTTTTAAATAACGAAAGAGCTTGTTATCAATAGATTCGGGATTTCATGTTGCTTATGTTTTGCATAAGATCCCAGGCTTTGTTATCAGCATGATATCATAAATATATTTTTGTGGATATATTTTTACAGTGGTTTTCCATCTTTAAAAAGAAACTCAACTATTTAATTGTTAATATTTTATAGTTGTCATGTTAAGATGGTATATTTTATTGAATGTATAGCTTTAAACACACCTTTTGATAAAGTTTTCTGATATTTATAGTTTATCTACAGCACTTTTTATAACCCATATTTTTTCAAAACAAATATTAAAACATCACTCCGTTGAGTCAACGTTTTTCAGTCTATATTTATCGTTTAGTTTACATAGTTCTTATCCATTACAAGTATTTCACAAATTGCACAATGTCACATTTTCACATTTTTACATTATGGCACACAGGCCACACTCCTCCAACACACAACAGGCTCCCAATAACATGCAGCACTCGGCATCGCTGGGTCCTGCTGGAGGTCCTGGCTGATTATAGCTGGGTTGCTCCACAACCACAACGGGTTGACTGTAGACCGGCGCTGGCATTATCACCTCCACGGGTGGCGGGGGTCCCACCACATTTATCACCTCCACGGGAGGCTGATAGTAGGGATCGATCACGTCCACCTGGTAGCCTGCGTTGTACATCCTAGATCCTTGAGCTTTAGTTTATTTATATATTTTTTTTAGTGAGTTGCTAGGTTAATAGCTTGTAGTTAGTGACTACTAAAAAACGAAACTAAGTGAACGCGGCACGGTGACGCGCCTTTAACTGAAACATGGAACGCAAATGGCTGGCTGGCAATATCTAACTCATTATTATCTAAAGCCGGCGGGAATTTGATCAATGAGCTGCCCTGATTACAAATAGTGTGTACACGCAAATAACATTGGAAAAAAAAAACTAAGCCCATAACAGTGGGACACATATAAGGATTTGATAAATCTAAACTTGAAATAATAATAGGAAGATTTTGTAATAATTTCACTTTAAAACCTAAAAAGTTTCATTATAAAAACGACTTATTGTTTTTTATTTCTATATTTAATTCAACTATTTAAAGTTAGTGTACTCAATTTTCTATATATTTCCCATATATATAGTTCAATATAAACCACTTTGAAAGCTTCCGTAAAGGCCTAATACTGGTTTTTCCATAAATTCATTCAGAAAAGTGCTTAAAACAGGTTTAAAAACTAAAATTCCTAAATAGGACTTCAATTTAAAGTTGCCACTACTATTTATTTAAACATTTCCTCTAAACTAAGTACAAATGAATCACAATCTTTATAGATATCTGACCCACTGTTTTCCGACTGCCGTATCACGTTGCGTATGAGTAATATTGTTTGGGCTTTAGATAAACATTTTGGCCAAGAAACACACATAGAGAGTGAGAGGCAGAGAGCGAGTTCGGGCCAAAAAATTATGTTAAATGAGCAGGCAGCAGACGCACTCGCATTCGGAGTAGCACTCGGCGTGGCACACTCCCTCTCTCTCTGTGCCCCATTTGGAGGACCCTCGTCAAAATATATATATTTTTGGGGCGAGAACTCTGGCACTGCGGTTGCAATTCAAGCGCCAAGAGTCATAAAATCCTTTATCAAATGAGAGCAGCAGGCCCATGGAGGCGGCATGGAGTTGACTCTTGACACATTTTCCGCTTTTATTGGCAAATTGAGAAACATATAAATAATAACTTGGAATGTGAACTAACTTTTGGAATGATGTGGTGAGCATTTCGCAGCCCAAAAGGATTGTCCTTTGCCCCCGTCCTTTGCTTTCCCCTTTTTTGTGGCCGCCATAAAACTACAAACATTTTGTTTTTTTTTTTCTTGTGGTATGTTATTAAATTTGGCTTTTTATTATTATGTGGCATTGAGATTTATGTAAGACAATATGTTACCAGCGAGCCCCCGCCGAATAGCCAGGACAAAGTGTTATTTACAACGGAATCGTAAAATTTTATTGCACGAAAAAACTGTGTAAATTGTTATTGTGGGCCGTAGACATAGAAAGTTAATTTAACGTAACGCATTAAGAGCCTTATTCCCTTCGTCCTTTGTTTCTAGTCCACTTTTCTTCACATGATTGTACAGCAGCAACAGCAATCGCCGCACTGCATGCAGCAGGGGCAGCAGGGACAGCAGCAGCAGCCTTTGTCATGTGGCGGAGGAGGAGGAGGTGGCTGAACGATGACAGTGGTTCCTGGCTGGGGAGGCACTTGCACCACCTCGACGCGAGTTCTGTGATCCATCTCGTTTCTCGGGGGTTTATATGGAGAAAAGCCGACTTGTTGCACCGCACGCGTCTCGTTGGGCACTGGACTTGGTGCTTGGATTGTGTTATTATAGTCGCCGTCCCGCCAATCTCAGCCTATTACGCGGCGAGTCTTATCTGTAGATAAAAGCTACAGTGTTACCCCTTATCAGGTACTGGCTATTTGTGTGTAAAGTACCCCTGCAATTCGCTGGGGTCTCACCTTGGCTTGTCTCACCAAATAAATTGATAAAGGTTTGAAAGGGAGTCGTATAAAATCAATCGATTATTTATTACTGTTTCTTTGAGTTTACATGGAAATGCCAGGAGTTCAGATACAATCTTATATATAAAGATAATGGAAAAAACAGATAAACCTACAGATAAACCTTATCTTCTTGGGTTTATTTGGTTATCTTGTACAGTCTCTCAGCCTCGTTCTTTAAGATTATTTATTACATTTTTACATACTTAAAAGGCCTTGAATCCTCAACCTAATCTTGATTTAATTTACAAATAAATATATTTATATATAGTCATTTTTATTAAACCCATTATGCCGCTCTATTTGCATTTCAATTTCGCATTAATTTTGAGTAGAATTCCCCCTTCAATTACACTTAAGCCCTGTGGCACTATCAATGGAATGACTCACATTACAGCAACTATCTGTGGTAAGTTGAAGCGCTCTAATGTCGCATAATACCAAATGGGGCAGCTAATTATATGTGCCACCTTATCTAAGCCCTCAAAACTATATCCGAGTACGCATTTTGCATTCGAAACCAGCCATCCAAGTGCCATCATCAGCATCACCATCACCATCATCAGTGGCCACATCAATTTCGGGCCGAATAGTTCCTCGTTTTGCTATCATAAAGCGGGGATCTCCATTAAAAATTTCACCCAACACCAGGCAGGGGCGTTACCTTGCTGAAATTAATAAAAATATATATGTATATATATATTTTTGAGCGCCCTTCGTGCAATGGCGATGATAATTAGTGTACGTGATTCTATTTACTTCTCCCGAACCTCGATGAATCTAACCCAGAAACATCCCCTAGACCCCCCGTCAGTTTGCGGAAAAAGGGGTCCATCCGGGTCCTTTAAGCCAAGGGAATGTCCTGTGTGTAATATGATATGCGCGTAAAAAATATAGTACGTGTGTGCGTGACAATGGCAACAACGTGCGCCAGATCCCCCAAAAAGGACGAACGCGGGCGGTTTGGGTGTCAAAAATGAAACTACGCCTGCTTGGAATTTTAAAATAACCAAATGAGTTTTAGCTTGATGAAAATAAGCAACAACAATAAGGGAAATAGAGAGAAAAGCAGCAGCAGCAGCAGTCGAAGCTGAAGCAACAGCGGAGCCCCATAAATATTTATAAACTTTCCCCCTGTCTTATAAATACAGAGTCATTAGTTGGCCCGCACACCTTTCACCGGGGATAGCCAGGATCCACGCTCACCTCGAGGACAATAAAAACGAACTAGGCGGCAATTTGAATTCCTCTTCTCTATATAAATAGGAGACTAAGTGAGACGTTAGTATCTTCTGCCAAATAGAAGACTATAACTAAAGGGTTAATGGGGTTCAGGCTGATTTATTTGTTGGGAAAAGCTTTATCCTGAGAAATCGGAATTTTTGTATGGCAATTTTGGATTTTTGGGGTAACTCTTCATCAGAAAATGTAGAAAAAATATATATTATTATTGTTTAGTTTAATTTTGATTATTAATTTACCATAATATTGATACGTACATTCTTTGATTAAGTATAAAAATGCATCTTAGTCAATAAATTCACAGAAACAGAATATAAGAGAATTTTTGTTTACTATTTTTAAAAATCGATTTTGAGTAAAAAATATATATATTTAGCTTAATTAGTAAATCAGATATAATTTGCACATATTATTAAATTTAAATATTAATAATATAAGTAAAATGTTATAGAAAATAAAAAGTATTTTAAAACGTTTTTAGTAAGCACATATTTTGGGTTATAAAATAAAGCATACGCAACGTTGGCTCAACAGAAATGAGAAGTTATAGCTTAAAAGTGCTAAATATATAAACAAACTGAATCTTAGATATATTTACATATCAATATAAGTATAATTAATTAATATTAATTGGTATTTATAACTTTATGAAAAGTTTTTTCAACAAATTTCAAATATCAATATAGAGTATACGCAGCGTGGGCCAATTTGGAATGTTTTATAAACAGAGGTCAGGACCAAGCCTATCAGGGTTTTCGTATTTATTTTATATAAACACACATGCACATACACATATAATATATACACAATACATATAAAAAATGATAAAGCAAAATGGCGAAAAGTGGCAGTAAAAAATAAAATGCGCTGCCGCAAAAGTGCCATTTGTGGCATAAACACATGCGCGCCAAAAACTTTGATAAGACAAAAGCCGAGCGAGGCCACCGCCGAATCAGGTGGTGGTGGTGGTGGTGGCAGGGTGGCAGGGTTACCAGGTGGAAGGCCGAAAACTTTGGCAAACTGTGGCACAGGCGACAGAGGCGACACAGGCGGTGGAAAGGCCAGAGAGTGGAAATGTCCCAAGAATGAACTTCGTCGTTGGCGGATACCGCCGCAGTGTGCCACTAAATGCTGCCACTAAATGTGTGCCAAGTATTATTGCAGGTGGCAGGTGGCAGGTGCCTATCTGCACACGTGTGGGTGTGCGTGTGTGGGGATATACGGGTGTGCGTTGTATTCTTTGCCAAAATTGCCCAAGGAGCTGGCGCCTCCTTGAGGCGCCCAGGACTCGCATAAAATTAGCACAATAAAAACACATAAATGCGGCACAAAAACATGAAAATCCACTTGTTATAATTTAATCGAGTTGATAGAATTTTTACGACACCTTTCGCCAGGTAGACGCAGCGAGGGAGCACGGCTTTGCCTTAAAATGTGGGACAAAATAAAAGTTTTAATCACACGTCGCCGCTTTATAGCCGGCCATGAAGATAGCAAATGCATTACCAACTTTGCTCAGGATAAACTTTATTTTAAGCAAAATAATAAAAAAAATAAAAAAATAAAGAAAAGGCCAAGTGAAATCACTTAGGTTTTATGCGAGTCCAAGTCACTGTGAATTTTAATGAGGCAGGGAAAGGTCATGACTTTGTTTGTTAGTTTAAAAAAATAAAAACAAAGCTACTTTGCTTAGAGAAGTTTAAGTACCTTTAAATGATTATATATTTATTTATTTATTCTACTATTTTGTTGTATGATTTTACTTATATTTTTAACAATATAATTTCCCCAAAAGTTACTTTCTATTTTCTCCTCAACTATTTCACCAGCAACTAACCCACTAACTATGTCCTGAAACACTTGATTTTATTACTGTTCGGACGAGAGTTTTCAACTATTTTCAGGATTATTTACACAACTGTTTGTAAACGTGGCCACAAGTTACGGTGTGACCCCATATTATTGCAGTGGCCCTTCGTGTGTGGCAAAAATGGATGTGGCAAGTGGCTGGGCGTTTGCGTTTCCTCTTCAACTTCGAATTCTGTCACACTTCTAATAAGCGCTTAAAAGCCACGCAAGGCGGCTATCCAAAACCTGTGATTAAAAGGGGAAGTCGAGGGAAAACCCCTGTGGAAATTCGACCGCAAGGCGAGTGACAGAAGTGGCACAGGGCACAACCGATAATTGTGCATGTGCCCAGTGGCAGCCGAGCGAAAGAAATCACTTAAAAACTCTTACACACACTCGCACCTATAAATTATGCTTCACACCCAAAGCTCAAGTGGGAGTCCTTCCAATGAAATTAAAGCCGCCACAAAGGCCAGTGATAAGCAGGGAGGGAGGAGGTAGGAGGTAGGGAGGGTGGCCAACTCAACGCGATCATAAATCTAATGTGTAATAAATTTAAACAGCGAAATCATGCAAAAAGCAAAGGCAGGTCGTCCTGCGGCTAAGCTCACGCACAGGACTCTATATATATTTTTTTTGTGTTGTGTGTGTTTGCTCTCGCCACGAAGGACCCGACAATGACTACACTTTAGCGGCAAATTTGTGCGCATTGTCGCCGTATTATTTGCTATTATTTATGCCTTTTCCACTATTTACTTCCTTTCTTAGCGCCCGCCACGCCACATTTTCAGGGATTGGGGAGGGAGAGCAGCGGCGGCGGTATGCAAAAGTGGCCACTCCTTGGCCAGGACAAAAACCTACACTCCCAGGATCAAAGTGCACTTGAAGGAATGGGAGTGAAGTATTTATGGAAATTAAATTCTTGGTAATATTATGAAGCCTTAGCTGGGACTTGAACCACTCAATAAGAGCGAGATAGATGAGAGGTTGTGACTTTATTGTAGAATAACTCTCATGTTTATGTTTCAATTTTATTTAAATTTTGGTTAAGACTTCTTTTGATATATTCTATTATATATCTTTATTTTATATATTTTTTAAACTTTAATTAGCATTTTTTCCCGGTGTAATAAAACCACAGGCAATCCTTGCTGCCTGACACTTATGGCGTGCTAAGCATTTGCGCTTGGAGAGCCTTGCGTGGATTTTAAACATTTTCACACAACATTCTCATATTTAGACGTCGCCCATCACAGCCAGTGAGCCAGCCGCACGGCCCATCGGGAAAAGTGGAAAACCGGCCGCTGTTGGCAGTTTTTCCCTCCTTTTTTTGCCAAGCGGCGATAATGTAAGCCCCTTTTAAGCCCGAAATAAAGGACGCGAAAAGCGGACGCGAATGCGACCGCACCAAACACACACACACAGTACACACAACATGCAACGGCACACGCGACCCCAAATGAAAATCTGTGAAATGTAATTGTTACCATGAAAGGCACAAACCCCATATCACGACCTTCCCCCTCTGCCCCATTTTTGAGGGCATTTTAAGTAAGTTTCTCAGTTTGATAATCGGCGGGCCTCAGCCGCCAGCGCTGCCTTGGCTGATATACAAATTGGCTTTCGCAATGACTTTATATATTTTACGAGCTGCGGTCCTTTTCCGGAGGAACGTGTCCTTTCCTTTTCTTTTTCCTTTCCTTTTTCTTCGTTTCTCTGTGAAAATTCGCATGTGAGAGCCGCCCCACTGATGCGATTATAAAGGGAAACTGATGCAGATAAAATTAATTGAATTCAAAAAGCCAAAGCATTGGTCTTGGAGGGTTTTCCATTTTCTAGCAAAGTGCCTGCCGCTGCCTGCACTTGCCTGAAACTGGAACTGTGGGCTGTGGCTGTGGCATTTTCCCCCATTAGTTTTCTGGGTCAAGTAAATAGTTGTTACATCACACGTGGCCACGAGTGGTTTATAATCAGGAATTAGACTCAAGTGGTTACACTTGCCGGGAGATTTAAGACTTATAACTATCTTTCTGAAAAGTTTTGACTCTCTAAAAAATAAACTGAGTTCATTGGAAACTATTTGAGAATGTTATTCAGGTGAAACAGCAATAAACCAAATATTCTTAGAACCTTTTAAACATTTTTGTCTAAAATTCTGGCGAATAATAATGATCGATTGTGAGCTCTCCAAAAACCCCGAATTCTTTATAATTTTTGGTTTACTTCTTATCGCTTGAGGGCCATAAAATAAAATCATAATAATAGAACGCACCTTTACATAGATAAACTTTAAAAATAAATTGCCTCAGTTGCTTATCTTTCCGAGTGAACCTTAGAGGGGTTTTCCTTGTTTTATCTGATGACTAACTCTGCTTTTGTTATTTACAAGGTCCTACTCATCGCCAGGGTCATAATATTATTTCCATGTTTGTGCCAGCATTTCAGGTCTATCGATTAGCAAGTTATACAAAACAGATTAGATAGGAGAGTTATCTATATAGAAGTGCGACTCGATAAGATGTGTGCGCGACCAATTGGGATTTAGTACAATCAAAGACTTGCTTCACTTTGCACGTGAGAGACGGAACTTAAACGAAATATTTAACAAAAAATGCCACCGCCACATGGAGGACCTGGAGGCCATGGACATGGAGGACATGGACATGGACATGGTGGACCACCCCATCATGGAGGACACCATGGCGGACCACCGCACCATCATGGACCGCCGCATCATCACCATCACCATGGTCCTCGAAGACCCTGCTGCCTGTGCTGCACAATTTCATAAGAATTTAACAAGGAATTTAACCGAAACAAAACGGAATTTAAATAGTTTTAAGGATTAACGCGAAATAAATACGAAAATGCGCCTCAGGAAACGTCTGTGAATATGTGTGTGGGAAACGGGTTAATAAGCCGCCTAATTAGTGTAATCGAGTGCCTCGAGTGCTGAGCAATTAATGGGTCTGGCTAATCATTATGTGTCACCTTTGGAACGCTTTAAAACCTCAAAAGCCGCCGTCACACGGCGGTTTGCTTTCCAAATGCGAATGTCCTATCAGTGTGTCCTGCCAGAGTGTGTGTGTTTCCTTGCGTGACATGGCCATTGTGCGAGTGCGTGTGGGAGGAGTGTGTGTGTGTGCGACTCCAGGACCTTTACACACACGCACAAATACAGGACTCTCGACTGGACTCTAATTTATAGCAGCCAAGTGGATGCCGAAGACCAGAAGACATACAAGTGCCATAAATTCCGGCAGGGCAACACATTATTTATACTGTCAACCGGTCCATATTTCGGATGGGAAATACTCCATCGCAAAAGGCCTAACCATAAATAAGTGCATTTCGCAGCAGCAGCAGCAGCAGCTTCGTTTTCAGCTTCAGCGAAAATAAGTCTTCATTAGCGGTTAAAAGGCTGACTGTTTGACCCACAAAGGACTTGGCTATATTCTCCTCCATTGAGAGCTACTGTCGCCCAGCCGCAGCAAAAACAGCAAAAAAGCAGCCGCAGCCTTAAAGCCGGAAATTCCCAAGCCCAACAAACAGGCAGCTGAAAGGAAAATGCTTAAAGTTCAAATTAAGCACAACAGCTGGCGAAAAATTGAATTGAAGGGAGCCCGAGCAGGAGCAGGAGCAGAGCGGCAATAACAACAAGGAGAAAAGCAACAAAGAGCCGGTTCTCCCAGTCACCCAGCAGACCTCACCCTCACCCTCACATTGCCAAAAAACCCCACCTAACCTCCCTAACCTCCATTTTCAGCCATTCCATAACCCCGAACCCCGAAAACTCAACTCAACCCAAGGCATTTACACAACACACACACACGGAGGACACACAGGAAAACCCTGAAAGAAAAACCGAAGCACGCTTTCGTGCCATCAGCTGGCCGTGTAAGAGAGTTTCTTTTGGGAGAATCGAAAATTTCTCTGATTCTCTGAAGCTTACACTGGCGCCACTTTTCCCCGAGTGTTCAGTTATGGTACTTAGCCGCGCAGGCGCTGGCATATTGAGTGGAAATTGGGAAAATCCAGAGAAAGAGAGAGCCAAATCGAAGGAACCTCGGTTAGTGCTTCGAACAATGCTCAAGGGTCTGGATGTCAATAGTAACCATTTTGATTTAGACTTAATTTCGAACCGAATACCGAAATAGGCCGTAAAATTGACGGCCTGAAATCAACTCGAATTCGTTTACGAATTTTTACTGTTCTGCCAGCCAGAGTTATGGCCCAAACTTTGTTTTTGATAAGTGCTTTGATTAGGTTAATGGCAATGGTTTTGGTACAATTAAACGTTTAATGGCACAAGTACTAATGGGGAGTTATTATTATTTAATGGAATATTAAAGTTAAAACAAGGATTTATGTTGTGAAAAAGTTTATTTTTATTTTGGCAAAAGGAACAGGGGAGAACTGTCTGCTAAAAGGATTGAAACAGATTTATTTGCGAGGCTTTATCCATTCTATTTTATTTTTATATTTTGAAAGGTTTTAGGGATTTAATTGTAAAAGGATTAAAACGATAATAGGTTTTCTTAGATTATATATAAAAAGCTTAAATAAATTCCTGCAAAATTATCAAACAGATTAATATTACTTTTCATACATACTTAAAATTCATTATAAGCTTTGTATTGCTTTATTTTTAAAGCCTAAACTTAAACTTTCTTTAGCTATTAAAGCTTAATCTTAGAAACATTTTAGAGAAGTTTATGCCTTTGAAGTTAAATAAAAAAATTCAAAGTCATAAATATCTGACTTCTTAAAATATAAATAAAATGTATTTCAAATGTATTTAGCAAATTCTTTCTTTTGCTATTCATTTTCACATTTCCTTCTCAATATTTAGTTGCATATTAAATCACTTTGAACAATCAACTTAAAGACCTTAATTCGTCAACACCTGAAATTATTTTTCAAAATGTCAGAGGAGACATTGCAAAAATGCCTCTGGTTGCCGCTTGTGTACAATTTCCTGGCTTTATTTATTCAGCATTCTTGATTGTTTTTTGCCTTTCCTGCTTCATTTCCTGAGCACTCTACTACTCCTCCTCCACACTCTCAACATGATGCAAAGTGGCTGGCCCAAAGTCCTGGCATTATCCCGAAGTGTGTAATTACGTATGCTCCCAAGTGGGCGATGGGTAGAGGGGCGTGGCGCATATAGTAGTTACCAAGCAGTTGCAGTGCATAAATTATGTTAGGCCAAAGTGCAAGCAAAGTTATGTACCAGACGGACTGGGTTTGTTAGAAAGATTAACGCCTTCGTTTTTGTTTTTTATGCTTTTTTTGTATGCTTTTTATGCTTATAACGTAACACATACACATACATACATACCCTCAGTGCCTTATGCCACTAAGCCGTCTGCGAGGGAGCAGGAAAAACAAACTGCAACGGAAGCTGCACCTCATCGCCATGGCTTCCCCCGCACTTCCGCCAGCAGCGACTGTGTCACTTTCGGGCAACTGTTTCATGGCGGCCACTTCAGTGCCAACTACAGTGACAATAATAAGCGCCACCAAAGCTCCTACGCTAGGACACTGTCAGAAAAAGGGGGGAAGTATTTAATATTGTATTTAAATTACAATTTATTTTAGTTCCTTTATATAGAATATAGAACGCTTTTCACTAGTTTTTTTGTGAAATTGTTTGCTATTTAAATCACTTTTTACAAGGAAACATTAAACAACTTCTTAAATATTAAGGTTATTGCTTGACTACGTCTTTAAAATTTTAAATAAATATTTAATTAAATAAATAAGTCATTGACAGGTGCTACTTAAATGAACTTAATTAAAACACAATTTGAAGATTATGAAAATAGGTTTACTTCGGTTTTAAAAATTTTAACAAATTAATAATTAAAAAGTTTTCTTTAAATTAACTTGATTAAAAAAGTAATGTAAAATTAAGAAAATGGCTTGGGCACACTTTTAAAAATGTTACTAAATATTAAATTAAACAAATAAATAATTACACAATGTTCTAAATGTGTTTTAAATAAACTTAAACCTATACTTTTTTATGCTGAAGTAAACATATTTTTCAAGATTCAAAAGACTTAAAATGATGTAGTTTTTTCTTGCAGTGCCTTAAGCCCAGGATAAGGTGCGAAAGCGAGTCCTCGGGTGTAAGTGTGTGTGTGTGTCCCTGTTAATGATAATGATGACAGTCTGTCGCCGACTGTGCGCTCCACAGTCACAGTCTTGCTGCACTTGCTCTTTATGCCGACGCTGTAGGACTCTCGGCGCGCTAGTTAAAGTTTTAATTTGGCATATTATAGTGGCTGAAGTGGCGCAGCAGCAGGCGCTCGTTAAATATGCCCACAGAACACATGGAATTAGAGCCACAAAACACTGTGCACTGTGCGATGTACAAAAAAGGAAGCGCCGGGTGCTGCGACTTATGGCATTGAACTTAGCCCAAAGGAAGGGGTCCTTGGGAGATGAGTTCTGCGGCCTCGAGTGGTTGTATCGACATCCTTGAGGGGCTTAAAATGAATAGTTGAAGTGTGCATCCAAAGCTGGCGGATGCCACTGCAGGCAGCCGGTATTTTATAGGGATCATATGGTGTAAGGAAATTAATTGTAAAACTGATTAGGGATTTGAGAAAAATGTAAGAAATTATAATTTTAAAATTTTCTTAAGGTAATAGAAGATTTTAAAAAATATTTGATCGTTTTTCTAAGACCAGAAAACCAGCAAAAAAAAAAATTCACATTAGAAAAAAAAAATTTTTTATCATGAGTTTTCACTTTATAATATGTAAGGTTAACTATAAAAATTCCTTAAAATATTTTTTTATTTACTTATGTTGCTTATTAAACTATTTCTAAGTTATTATTTAGTATTCTGATTAATGTTTACCCTTAACAAATTTTCTTCTTAATTAGTAAAACCTAATTAGTAGAAATAAACATTTATCTTCTTTCATTTATTTTTAAATAACAAACAATACTTGAACTTGAACCCCTGAACTTGCAAGATAAGATATACAAAACCTTTTTAATGGAGAGCAACGCGTTCAGATTGTTTTGTTTATCGAGCTATTATGCATTGGGATTCCCTCATTTCAAAGTAGTTAATGTAAATTAAATTTTATTGCTGGCCATAAAAACCAAAAAAAAAGTACACAAACAACTGTAAGTGAGTTGCAATCGGTACATAGAGATATAGCCAAAAATCAAACTCAAAGTCCAGACTGACTATTAAGGCCAGTTCTCTGCGGCTACCGAGCATTTCACATGCTTTAAGCCATTTAGCAAATTATTCGCAGCGTGCCTCAAACTCAACCCTTGAATATCAAACAGCTAAAAGGAATGAGAAAAAGAACAGACAGCCATCGGAGGGCGAATGGAAATTTTTTCGGCAAAGCATTTCCAATTCAATCAAACGCCCCCACACACACATGCTGGCATTTAAATAAAAATAAACAAGGCAAAGGAATACTTTGAAACACTTTTAAGCATCATTACATTAGCAAATTTCCAGCGATTCCAAGGGAGGGGCTAGAATGCTTTCGATTGAGACGATGGATCTCGGGGATTTCGATGAAAGGACTTGCGTCTGGGCGTGTGGGCGTGGCCGTGGCAATAACAAAGCACACATTGTAGCACTTCCGCTTCCTCTTTCTCTCTTTTTTTTTGGCATTTTCTAATTTCCATTCGCCCGAATCGTGGGAAATGTAATTATGGCCAAAAGAACCCCAAGAACTGACAGAACCCGCTGCCAACGTTTGGCCAGCTTTTTGGTGTAATTGTCGTTATAATAAATAACTTCAACTGTCCGACACTTGACACTTGACATCAACTGCAACGGAAGCGGCAACAGGAGCGGCAAAAAGAAAATCCTTCCAGCTCGACCACGGGATGGGTGCAAGTGCATGCAAAGTGCCAGAAAAACATTCGCCATTCGCCGCATATTTCAAATGCGGACACATGTAAAAATGCTGAAGCGCTGATAAGGACATTAACATTTGGCCAAACACATAGACACGCGGCCAGAAACGTGGCAGGAGGAGGGAGGGTTTCCTTCCGCATATGCGAAACATCAGCAACAAGAACAGCAACACAACAAACAAAAAAAATAAATACGGGGAAAACCTTCACCTCGTCGCTTTTGACACGCAAATTTATAACGGCAAAGGCGGCAACAAAAACTTGTTGTGGCCAAAACATACAGAAAGCTACACGGGGAGAAAATAATCAGCATGTTGTGTTTTAATTGAAATTTAAAACATTTTGTTTCCCATATAGTTTACATTGAAAATGTTTCCAACGAAAACGAGCGAATGAGGAGAACGAGCGAGTATTCAACGATTTAACGAGTAGAGATGACAAGGCGGAGAGAACAAAGGAGCGAGTAAAAGAAGACGAGCTTGGATGACGAGAAAGAGAACCAGCGAGAAGCAGTTGTTGTGGAAAGCTACACGTGTTTTGTATTTGAAGTTAAATTTAAAACATTTTTTTTTCATATATGTTTCACATTAAAAATGTTTCCAAGACTAAAAGGAGCGAGTATACAAGAATCAAGCAGAGAGAATGAAAACGAGAGCAGACCAACGAGTAGAGATCACAAGGCTGAGAGAGCAAACGAGCGAGTAAAAGAAGATCAAAATGATAAGCTTAATCCACGAACTTTGGCGACGAGAAATAGAACCAGCGAGTAGCAGTTGTTGTGGCCAAAATATACTGAAAGCTACACGCTGAAAAGATAAACAGGCCTTTTTTGTTTGAAGTTAAATTGAAAACATTTTTTTCATATATGTCTTACATTAAGACAGTTTCTAGGACTAACGAGCGAGTATACAAAAATCAAGCAAAGACAATGAAAACGAGAGCAGACCAACGAGTAGAGATGAAAAGGCTGATAAAGCAAACGAGCGAGTAAAACATCAAGAAGAAGATCAAGATGACAAGCAAAAACGACGAGCTTGGGCGACGAGAAAGAGAACAGTTTAGATATCAACGAGAGCGGACAAACAACGAGAGAGTTTCCCTCGAGTTTTGCTTGCTCATTTCAATGTTAAATATTTTCAATAAGTAAACGTAAATAAATATTTTAAAAAATTTTAATAAATAAAATAAAATTAGCAAAATGCTTAAATCATTTTTCCAAGTGCCTTAAACCCAAAAAGCAACCTCCAATCCGCCCTGAAAAATAAAGGAAGGCACAAATTTTGAACGCATACAAATGCAATTTAAATTTACTTATTTGGAACCCCTGGGAATTTCAAATTATTTGCCTTTTCACGCAAATTTAGCGACCATTTTTCTAACAGAAATAAAACTCAGACAGGTGGGCCTCCGTCAGCCAGAATGAGGAGGACTTTGCATAGTTGGGGGTACGACCCCACCCATAGACATGTGATTCTTGGGCGCAACTTTTTCCAGCTCGGCTTTACTTTTTTTTGTGTGCTCCTCAACGGGAGGGGGTCGATTAGAAAATGCTTTTCGCCCCCGAAAGAAAGTTACCCAAAAGGCTCTGACAAATGCTCTTTGGCCAGCATGTTGTTGCTTCTGCGGTGATTAATGACGTCGAAAGCCGAAAGCAGGATCTGCTCAGCGGGGATGCCGTGGCAGCTTAATTTAAAATGAAAATTGTACTTAATTTCTAGCTGAAGGGGGGAGCGAGTGGATGGGTCTTGTACTGGCAACTTGCTAGACTGATTATGCCCTTCATGGCTTTGCTTTGTGCCCTATAGGGAGAGCCATCCCTATGTCAGGCTTTGTTCATTAGAAATGAGCTAACACAAATATTACATTTTTGTTTAATGAATTCCGTAAACTTTTTTGGCGAAGAAAAAAAATAATGTTTATGCATTTTGAGAAATTAATTCTGTCTGGAAATATATTTATGAATGACAAGTCAGGCAGAAAATAAATTTCTGGGAATAAACACCCCCATATTTGTCTTAATAAAATAAAGGAATTAAAGAGGATTAAAGCTATTATGAAAATTAATGCAGCAAACAATTTGTTTTAATTTAGAGAAACAAGAAAACATAATTCTATAAAGCTAATTTGTACCTAATGTAAAAGCCATAGTAAGAAGCTAATAATAAAATAATTTACCAAGAACGAAATATATTATATTTAGCATATTAAATAAATCAAATCCCTGCACTTCCCAACCTGTGAATATATCCTTAAAAATCCTCTTTCATTAATTACCCCGACACATCAAAACGACGATAAAGTTTCCAGATTAAACTCGCTTGTTTTTCTTTTAAGCCAAATCATTCCACAGAGAGATGTGTGTGTGGGAGAGAGAGTTTATCATTCGAGTCGACGACTGACTGTCCCCACCACAAGCAAATTGAATTAAGATTACCACACAAGGATTTCAAAGCATTTGCGGAGAAGTCAAACAAGCTTTAGTTTATTATTATTATTGCGTCAGAGCGAAAAGTTTCAGCCACTCGGCGGCTGTGGTGGTGGTTGGAAATGAGGAAGGAGGGGAAATTGTGGAGAAAACGTGGGTTGGAAAATTCTCTCAATCGCAATCTTATGGTTTATTTCTTTTGCACCAAAGCTACTTTATTTTGACAGCAGACAAACAAATGTCAGAATTGAAATTAAAAGGAAGGCAGCGACAGGCAGCAGCAGCAGCAGTCTGTGGAAAACTTGTGAAAAACACGCCCGCCCGACTCAAAGACGTAGACGAAGGTTTTTCCAAGGGCTGGAGAGGGCGGAGTGCCGGAGCCCAGTGTGGCCGCAATACGCAGTTTCAATCAGAAACTCCGGATCCACAGCCCACGGAATCCGACTCCGGACTCCAGACTCAAGACTTTAGACTCTGGCCACCCACACGCACTGCTCCACTGACTTTCCTGTGCATTCTCAAACCCAATCCCAATGCCAATCCCAATCCCTATCCCACTCGCCACTTGCTGTTTTCTTTTTTGTACATTTCACACAGCGTGAAATTTTCTAAATGTCATTTTGCTGTCATCTCGTGGATAATAAGATTACAACTACGCTGAAATAATAGGATTCAAATGAAAAAACTTTACCGTCGTCGTCGTCGCCTGTCGCCTTGGCGCGTCTCAACTTTCAATACGCACCGAGAGATATATATCTTTGGATTCTGATTCAACACGGCTACAGTGGTCCAAAAGGGAAGAAAGATAAATCTGAGGTGGGTTAGTCTAAAAATAAAGTACAGATAATTAAAAGTTTGTTCTAAAATACAAAGAATCTATTTTGGATAGAAAGTACATTTTGATGGTTAGAATCATAATAAAGTTTAGAGTTCTTAGCAATCTTAGTTCATTGTAGGAAATCCCTATTGCATTTTATAAGCTTTATTTATACCATTTAAGAATTAATTGCAGTTTTATAAAGATCATTACATCATCATAAAATATTTAAGAATACCTTTTCATTTTCAAGCAATTATCTCCATGAATATCAACACCTTCCTATAGCATCTTTATAATAAAAAACCCCTTAATCCATCTACCTTTTTTAGCTTGCTCTTTGTGAGTACTAAAAAATCACACAATTTCCTACTTTTAATGATGACTAGCAGTATTTTTTTTTTTTGTATTTTGCCAGCTTAGCCCACTGTAGGCTAGGGGGCGTTGTCGTCATTTGGTCTCTGGATTTACCACCTGGAATGGGTCGCTGTGGAAAGTTTTTTTGATAGAGTGCCGCGATAATGAGTGAGCAAGCAGCCGCAAACTCCAACTCCCCCGCCAGCTCCCATCTCCATCACCACCTCCTCGTGTCATATCCATACCCATACACATCTCCTATCTCCATTTCCTCTGACAAATCCCAATCCATTGGCGATGGTAACTTGAGCGACCTATGATCTCGAGACCACTTGAGGCGTCGCTGTCTGTTCCACGTCTGCGTTCTATTTGTATAATTGATTTGATTCTCCCCGATGGAGAAGGCGGTTTAATGAACCATGCTTTCGTTTCGACCATTACTTCAGATTGTCTGCCTGCCCTCGGGCCACAAATCGACGAAAGTACATACTTGCCAAGATGGCAAATAAAAAATATATATATACAGCGACGAGTATATAAAAAAAGAACCCAGCCTAGGCATAAAGAAAACGGGAGAAAAACAAAACGAAGACCAAAACAAAGTCCAAAACCTATCAGCTGGCCTAAGATGGATCACAGCCCGGGGCCATAGAGAGAAACCGGCTTTTACAGCCCACGAATCCGGCTATAAAAGCTGCGATCGCGGCCCAAACCGGCATCAGAACTT
This sequence comes from Drosophila punjabiensis, assembly GCA_008042585.1. Lineage (NCBI taxonomy): Eukaryota > Metazoa > Arthropoda > Insecta > Diptera > Drosophilidae > Drosophila > Drosophila punjabiensis. The sequence goes on along the minus strand of VNJR01006073.1, from coordinate 8,827 downwards.
CCCCAAACGTTCTAGCAACTCATCATCAGCAGCAACATGAACTCCTACTTGGTGATCGCTTTGAGTGCTGTGCTCTTGGCCCTGGCCGTTGCCACGGTGAGTTTTTAGTCTAGATTCTAGTAAGAGGTTAAAGTCTAACTAATCCCTTGATCCTTAGCCCATCGAGCTGAACGAGGATCAGAAGGCTCTGGCCAAGCAGCATGGCGAGCAGTGCGCCGCCGAGCTGAACCTCACCGAGGAGGAGAAGGCCAAGGTCAAGGCCAAGGACTTCAAGAATCCCACCGAGAACATCAAGTGCTTTGCCAACTGCTTCTTCGAGAAGGTCGGCACCTTGAAGGACGGCGAAATCCAGGAGGCTGTTGTCCTGGAGAAGCTGGGCGCCTTCATTGGCGAGGAGAAGACCAAGGCTGCCTTGGCCAAGTGCAAGTCCATCAAGGGCGAGAATAAGTGCGACACTGCCGTCAAGCTGCACGAGTGCTTCGAGACCTTCAAGCCCGCCAAGGAGGTCAAGGCCTAAGGAGTTCGATTGGAAGGAGTTTTTAAAAAAAATTGTGATTTGATTCCTTTGGAAAATAATTTAAAGTTAAAGCCCATTAATATGATTAATTTGAATACACCCTTTGTCAGATGAAAGAAAGAGTTTTATTTTGGTAAAGAGTAAAGCAAATTTTATATTTCCCAAAAGTTAATTCGATTCACTAAAAACTAAAAACCAGTAAAATATTATTTAAATTCTTGTTCATTATCAGTCAGGTCACTCAACATTGATTGAGCTGTGGACTCGGCTCTGCTGCCGCGGCGAGACAAAGCCAATGTATTACGCTTGGTAATAGCATCCTGCATGTTGCACATTATGCAGGTCTCCACAAAGTACTCGAGATCTGTGTCCTCCAGGAGACGGGCAATGGGCAGGGCATCCTCCAAAGCATCCTTGGTCTGCTCCAGCTTGTGCAGTATAGCATTGGCCTTGACTATCTGCACAACGCTCAGGAACTTCCACAGATTGCTATTGCAGTTTTGGCTTTCTACAAAAATAGGTTTACAATTTATGGGCTATATGAACAGATATATATAATTACCCCTAATAGCCCGGCGAGCATTAAAGGTACACTCGGAATGGCGACCCTGTTCCAAGTGCGATTGAGCCAGTTGGTGCAGAAGATAACACTTTTCGATCGAGTACTTGGCAAAGACCATTCGCCTTTCCAGCCTGGCCGTAAGCTTTCTGCGGATCAAGATTATAAGTTGGTAACTTTGACTTTTAAGAAACTGATCTTACTTGGCCCTGTTTGCAGCTGGATCGTTGGCATCAGGCTCAAGATGTGTGGAGCGATCCCCAAAGACCAGGGAAACAAAGTCCTTAACCTTATCGGTTGGCATGCGAAGCAATCTGAGAATTGCGGAACTTGAAGCCATGTTGAAGTTCTTTGGCACTCGTAGCTGCTCGGCCAGGGCCAAGGCCAAGGTGTTGTAAACCTCGTTAAGGAACTCGAACTTCCAACACATAACGCGGGAGGTCTTTAAGACCACATAGTCGCCCATAATCTCCTCTACGTACTTGGTCAATAGCTATGAGTTTGGTGATAGTCTTTAAATGAAAGAATACCTTATTTGTTTCAAGCTTACCTGAACCTTCTTGGCCTTTCGCAGAATTCGAATCTGTTTCAAAGCCATATTCATAGTGCGATGTGTCTGGTACTGTACGCGATACAGGTAAGCCTCCCTGTATCTCTCCGACATGGCTTTGTTGCGGTTCTTCAAGTAGTTGACCAAATACAAAGGACTGCGCGATTGCAGCATTTTCTGTGTAAAGTAAAAATCAATGATTAACTTGAGCTAAAAAACCAATCATAGCAATCAATTCTCACCATAAACTTGCGCACGATTTCATATTGTTTCCGGGATATATTGTACAGGAAGTAGGAGGACTCCTTGCACTGGGGCAACAGCAGGCTGGGGTTCTTGCACAGCATTTTAAGGAAGAGGACATCGATCCAGGAATCATTCAAATACGACTGATGGAATATGTTAAAGGCCCGCTTACGGCGTGCAATTTCCATGGGCGACAGCAACTCCTCCTCGACATCCTGGATACTCTGCACATCGCACTGGCCCAGCTCCTTAAGGACCTTCCACAGCGGTCTGTTGTCCACCTTCAGCTTTTGTTTCATCAATTCATTCACAATGTTGGCAGTCTTCAGGTTTTTTGAGAAGAAATTCGTCATGGCCTCGCCGGTCACATCTTCGATAACGCCGTCCACCTAATGGGGAGAATTCATTTGCAATCAATTCGGTAAAGAAAGCTCATTTTAATTTATGGTTAATTTCTTTTGTTTCCTTGATTTTTTTTTTAATTAAATATTTAATATTTTAAAACTTACCACTACCACACGCTGCTCGAAGCTCTTTCTCTTGTTTCCCGTAAAAACACGCATATTGTTATGCAATGCCGCCTTACTGTTCTCAAACTGGTTCAATTCGTAAAGGACATCGCAAATGTCCAGCTGGATAACGGCCTTTTCCTCACCGTCAGCCTGAAAGGCCAGTTCTGCAAAAGGGACATAACATATTATTTAAGTACCTAAACTCGGAGCTTAAACAAGTCAAATTCTATGTTTTGAAATATAAATTCTTTAACTAATCAAAAAATTTAATATTTTGATTAGTTCTAATTATAATTTTCTTAAAAAAGACTCACTTGCAGCATCGCGACTGTCCTGCAAGGCTCCGTCCATCTGGGCCGCCTTCCGCTTGGTCTGGCATCTCTTGTAAAGGGTCATGTGATCGCTGGGCTCCAAGGCGAGAGCCTTGTTGAGATAGTGCAAGGCAAAGTTTTCCCTTCGTCGGCGTGAGTAATATGTTCCCCAATCCCGGTAAATGTCGTGAAGCACCTCATCCGGCCAATCTATCTTCATCCATTGTGGGATAGGTTCATCCCCCTTAACCTTTGGTATCTCAACGATGGAAGTCATTTTGTTGTTTCAAATGCTTTGCATAACCAACTAAATAGTAAGAGGTTAAATTATATATTATATAAATTATTAAATTATAATAAGGAATTATCTTTCGTCTACACTCACATATATCTTTTATAGTTTAGAGTTCTGGTTTCCTAAGGTGTCAAATATGTAAAATGTTTGCTAAAATTGGAATATACAATAAATTTGACAAAGATTAAAATACAATGTGAATAGTACTGAGAGACGTTGATGTCTGATGAAAAGGGATTGAAAATGGCTAAGCTGAAAAACCAAGGCCTGCTATCGAACAATTTTTTTAAAATGAATACTTTAGTATTTGTTTTCTATTTTTTATATATAAAAAAAACGCTTTTAATTGAAACACGTCAAATATCTTTATTTTTTCAAATAAGATACTAAAGGACATTGTAGTAGAAAATAGATTTCAACCATTAAACCCCTTTGACAACACACTTCTCGTAGTTATAGACAAAGTCGCATGTGGCGGCTGCTTTAGTGGCTGCGCAGCTGGTAAGGAGGGTCTTCAGCTTATCCGCCGGCAGGCTACTGAATCGGATCTGGGCAAACTTCAGGATCTTGTCGTTGTTTGGTTTGTTGTCATCGCCAATGAGACCCAGTTTCTTGTAGACACAACTATGGTAGCACTTCACGGCCTCCGAAGGATTGGCCACCTCCTTGTCGGTGGTCAACAGGTTGGCATCGCTGGCGGCAATGTTCAGTTCCTTGATGCAAGCCTGCTGCATTGACTTGTAGGCAGCCACTTCGGCAGCAGTTTGAGCCTATTTTGGGTATAAAAATTCTCCTTTAAGGATCAATCAGGAAGGATGTATACTCAAAACTTACGGCTGCCCTTTCGCTTAGAGCGAAAATGAGGAAAACGACTACAATTAATCCCTTGACTTTCATTGCTGCAAAAAAGTATCTGCACTGACATACTGAGCGGGTTAAAGCCGCTTAAATACTGGTGACATTTCAATAATTTGAGTCTAACTTCCAACAATTAAGTTATTAAAATTCAATTACTTACATTATACAATATTTAAATAATTTTCAGTATTTGATTTGTTGAAGCAATTGGCTGCTTTTAAAAATTTGGCCAGCTGGCGTCAAAAAATCCCCATTCAGGTGATCATTCGGGTCAGTGAGCTATAATTTTCACCGTTTTTTATTTAATTTACTGTCTGGATTGCTTGTTATTTTATTATATTTATTTTAAGTGAAAAATATATGAGAAAAATGGTTAAGCTAAGACTTGATTGATATTAAAATTATTTAAAGAATTATTAAAAAATGTTTATGGAAGATTTGAATAAAATTTCTTAATTATATCTATAAGTAAAATAATAAAGAAATAAGTAATATTAATTGAAATTAAATTATTCGCTCAGAATTTGAAATTCTATAGAAACTGTCAAACCTCCGAGTAGATGTTGAAAAAAGTTGTATTAATCAAAAAAACTTAAAAATTTAATTAAAATCTTCCTGTATTTATTTCCTGTTTTTACATAAAATTATTAAAATTTTGTACATATTATTATTATTTATTTATTATGACAAAATGTCAAAAAGCAGCCAAAAATTATACCGTAAATATTTCACATTTCCCTAAGTGAACAGGAGTGCCCAAAAGTGGGCTTTAATATTCAAGAAATTATTATTCAAACTAAATATTCTCTTATAATAATTATTTCCCTTAATTTAAATTAAAAGCTTTTCATGTTCTATCACCAAAATATTATATTTCATTGCTCTTCGATTTTTAATTTTACAATTTAATTTTTGTTTTAAAAACTCATGAAAAGACAGTTTTGAATGCTAGATTAAGACACAAAATAAGAAAGGAGCTTTCTCCCTGGAATACACACTCGAGTCCTACTCCGATTTGGTCGTGGTCACTGCCTCGCCGGAATGCTGGATGCCATCGATAAAGTCAGTGCCATCGGGACCCAGGCCCTCGCTCTCCGCCTCCGTTCGCTCGAGTATCTCACGGATACGCTGCTCTGCCTCCAGCGTCTTGAGGTGATTGTAGCACAGATGCAACTTGTAAGCTGCCTCGCAGCGGGTCTTGCCCTGCAAATCGCTACACTCCTTGATCTCGGCCTTCTCATGCTGAATGATAGTCTGGACCTGGTTCTTGAAGGCCTCTTCCAGCAGGACATTGTAGCGATCCAGATCTAGGGTCTCATACAGGCAGCTCACGAAGCACTGCAGCGGCTCGTTATGCTTGAGATCAAGGAATGGCAGTTGGGCACCGCCGGGATAGTCCAAGTCTCCCAGATTGTTCACCTCGCCCATGGACTGAGCTGGAGCGGGCACCACTTCGTTCTCGTTGTTATAATCGTTGTTCATGAGGCTCATGTGGAAGAGCTTCAGCTGCGACATGGAAATCTCCGTTTTGCGCATACAGGACCTCAGCATCTCCTGGCTGAGCTTGGGCTCGGTTCCATTAACTGGATCCGGGGTGAGAGTGCGGGTCATAGACATGTTCAGCGAGACAGTTAAGGAGCGGCCCTGTAAAGGTGATATTTCTATAATATTTATTTAATTTTTAACTTATAAAATATCTTACCCAAGCTAAGGGCAAGAGAGCACAGAGTGCCAGGCCCATTAAGGACGTCCAATTGGTTGAAAGAGACATTAAAGCGAGATTTCCACTATCGATCAATTGATGCTTAAGTATTAAAAAAGTTCAGAACTATGAAGCCAGTCGCGGTTACCCAAACCCCTTTTATAGATGCCAATTTCAGGGATACGATCTCCTTTTTAATTGCTGTTTAATTGTTGTTCAAATCGATCGGAAAATGAGTGTTATGCCTGACTAAATATAAAACCATCAAGCGATCATTGTTGAGATTCAGACCAAATAATGTGACACGGCTCAGTGCATTGCCAAAAACATTTGCGGGCGAAAAACTCAAATTAGCGTTGGCCAAAACCCTCATTTGTCATATTAATGGCCTCTGTGATTGCGCAAAAAATGTTTCAAGCTCAATTTGGCAGATGAATCTACAAACCATTTAAGTTCCGTTCCATAAAACTGTTGTTAAAAAACTGTTTCGAGGCAATTACACTATATATGTACGTCTCATTTTTTAATGCATAGCTTGCCAAATTCAATTAAAATAATCACTGCAATTTTCAACTAATTTGTTTACGTGTTTAATCAGGGGTATTTTTTAATACACAGCTCTTCGAGGAAAACTACAGGAAAAAAGCGCTCTGAATCTTGGAATTAGATTATAGAGGAATTGATAGTAGAAACCAATTTAATCACATTAGTTGCAACCGCAGCCAAGTCCAGCTTCGGTTGAACCTTCTCTAATTGAGGGACTTAATAACAGTCTTGTGCTGATAACGGGGAACACGACCGCAGCCACATCACATATTGGTCTTTAAGATCAAAGGACCTCCCATGCGGACAGACAAAGGCGAGAGAGAAGACAACATCGGGCAACATGGCAGTGGCAGAACCACCCTGCAGGCAGGGTTTAGTTTTTATAAAATGAAATTACATTAATGTGCGAACCGCAGGCTAACCCCCTGACTTTGACTTCAACTCCCAACTCCAACTCCAATCCGAAACCCATTCCAGCTCCTTGGCCAAGACAAGCCAAACAAGACGAACGGCCAAGACAAAGGCTGATGCCAAGCATCGATGTCCTGCTGTCCCGGCATCACATCACGCGTCCTGCGTTCCTTTGACAAGCCGCCAAGGCGACTGTCTACTTAAATGCATTAGCTCGCGGGGGTGGAATCCGATGATTGGGCTGCCTTTTTAATAGACATTAGTAAACGCATCACTGACTGTTGTTCGCCAGGCCAGGCTCCCTGTCTTCCGTTCCGTCCTTGTGCAGACAACTGCAACTGAAACGGATGCTAAATGGAACTGACATGACAGCCAGACCGTTCGCAGGAAGTGACAAAATGAATTATAGACGCCAAGTCCATCAACACTTGGGAAAAGTTTCCAGAATTATAGACTAGAAGTTATTGAAAAAGAAGGAGAAATAAGCAGGGATTAGTCATCAGACTGACCATGGAAATATGAAAACTAAAACGCAAAAAGTATTGCCTACTTATGAGGGGGGAAATATGAAGAAAGAAAAATGTTTAAGAAAGAGATAGATTTGTAAAATATATTATATTTTATATAAATACTATTATATTAGTTTTTTTTTGTATAATTAAATATATTGTATGGGAACAAGTTTCCATTGATGCATAAAATCTGTAATCATGATTCAAAAAATCAAGTTTTTATCAGTGTATTTACGATGTTTGTGTGACTAACCATCAATCAAATGAACAGTTTTTTTTAAATTTAAATGTGAATATATAAGTGGAAATCCATTGTAAGTGTTCTGCGGTTTAAAAAGGGATAAAAAATAAAAATAAAATAAAATAAAAAATAGATCAAAATGAAACATTTAGTAAAAAAACTAAAATTAAATAAAAGAAAACTAAACAAAAGCTTGACATGAACTTAGAATAACCTAAAAATCTTTATTTAAACATCTGTTTATTTTCTAAATCCTTCTTTCTTTCCTCAATTTTTTCTCTCAGCGCAGAGTTTATCCTGTTTCTGCTCCAAATTCCCCAAAGCCAAAGCCTTGGCCAAAGCAATTGTCCCTTATGTCCCCCAAAAAAGCTTTCCCTTCCAAGTTAAACTGGTAAATGCAATTGCGACACGTGCTCAATGAATGTTTAATGATTTGTTAATTGGATTTGGGGCTTTTAAAAACACGGCCGCATCCCCTTTTTGGCCCGATGTCCAATTCATTTGTTCGGCCGCCACGCATGTACCATTCCTACCTCAGTATATCCTGCATCCTTGCTCGCAAGTTCCGCCGCCGCTCATCAATATTTATGCCAAACATGAGCGTGCCAATGCCTTTGGGATCAGGTCCTCCGACCAAGGACTTAAGCCCCTGACGACGGTCTGACAGTGGGCTCTAATGATGGCCCACTGTTATGCAAATGGGTGCGTGTGGGTCAGACTGTTACAGTGGAGCCTCTCCATTGACAAGATGCGAATATGCATAAGTAATTATGTATAAGAATTCCGTCTTTAATTTCCTCAGAGATCTCTAAAAAGTGTGGGAGGTATGTCAAAGTTGGGAAAGTTATTTAAATGAAAAGTTCCTGTTTGTTCACGCCAGAAGGCGCTTATTTTCGAGAGGCAGTGTAACTCCGCTTGCAGCCTCACAATGTCCCGTTTGTTCTCTCTCCCTCTCTCTCCGATGAGCTTCCAATCCGCTCCCCGATGATATTTTTAAGTCTATTTGTAATTAGTACCAAATTCTACTTTGTACAATAAACACCCAAGACGCACGTCGCGCAAAACCCCGAACAAGTCCTACGTGTTTTTATTATCGAGTGCAGCCTCAAGTTAAAGCCGCCCCCCTCCAAACATTGGTCCATCAGAGCCGGATATTCCTACTCCAGCAGTACCGGTGGCTTTAACACCGCACAAGATAAGTTCTTATTATATTATTGCTGCCGGTCATACTGTTAGGTTTGCGAAACTCAATTCGTTAAACTTCTCTGTATGATTATTGTCTAAAATCTAAGTCAGATTAATCCGACACCACGGCAGCATAATAACTTCCACAATTCCAAAATCAAAAAGTGTGTGTTTTAAATAAATGCAAATGCCTCAGTGAAATTTTTTAGTTCCGAATTCCTCTTCGTTCACTGTGTTCCACCGCTTGCATTTATTTAGACTTATCCACATACACATATCCAATACAGTCCACTCCACAATTCTACAATCGCAACATTTATGTACATTTGGCTTAAAAATATATTCACATATTTTCTCCAAGCCTACAAAATTGCTTAAATAT